>JARYHS010008074.1:240586877-240711642 GCA_031002005.1 Vandiemenella viatica | reverse complement strand
ACATAGGACGACAAAACCGAAAACAAGTCGATTATAACCGTAGTTTTGGAAGTGGTCGTTAGTGGCGCGGGCCGATCGTTGCGGCTCTGATTTGACAAACAGCCTCCGCCCTGCATTGCAAAGTATTGATCGTGCAGAAAGCAGAAGCGGAGGCCATCTCGCCGTGGCGCGCTCCGACTCTCGCTCTGTCTGTGTCAACGATGCCAAGGACGCCTTTCGTTCCGTCTAACACGCGCAGCGGACCGCGGGCCGTGTCCGCACAGGACAAGGGCTGCGCATTTCTCACAAATTCTTCAGAATTTTGATCCAGAAATAAGTTTTCACTGTCTAATTTTTCTCTCTCTAATAATGTTTATTGTAAAATGTGAGGGATTTGTTTAATATCTATTCATTGTCTCTATTTTTGTAGTATCACCATTACTAATAAATCATTATCTAGTAGTTCTCACCGTTTTTCCTCAAAAGGCTTAAACGTTTTCTAATTCTGGAAATCCCTGCGTGGCATTATTCGTTCTCTGACACGTGACATTGAAGATGATATGGACAAACTTTCTAGAAACTGGAGTACTAGAGTACACGTTTAGGTGTAAATGATATAAAAATTCCGAAATTAGTCGGATCCTGACTATAACTATTGCCATGATGGACAACAATACAGCAAATGCGATAGCCTCTAACTACAAAAACACACGACACAAAGTGGTTGTCTAGGCTTCCAGGATCACATTGGGAAGCTGTTGAGTCAAACCAGCCTACAAGACACATAGCAAGGTCAGCGCCTCCTTGATTAAGCAAAAGACAGGCTAAACTCGCTACAAACTGCGGTGTCTATGAGATTCCTTGCGCTGTTGTTCAGTCTATATTGGAGTGAGTCCACAGTGCGACCACTCCGCTAACTCAGTTGGCTGCGGCGCCGTGATGATGTCTGGTACTGACACGGGGTGGGCGAGTCCCGTAGGTGGAAGAAATTTTCACCATCGGTGGTTGGCCGGCATGGTAAGAGAGACGGAGGTGCACAATTCCTAATCATTAGATTGTGCTCAAAGTCCTGGGCTAAATCCAGAACCACTTCGCGGTGCGTATGGAGTGAGATAAAACGGCATTGTTGATCGTGTTTGGTCCGACGTATGGGGACGTTAAGCCTGGACTTTGGATACCTATGGAAAGACTAGGCCTTAATGAGGTGGAACCAAGTTTCACCTCTTCCTGGTTCATCTTTGATTTCATTCTCTACACTGAACACACACATATAAACACACATCGGGGTAGGCAACGGGAAACGAACCTAGTTCATCTTCCACTAGAGTTCCCATGGAGAATTTGTCCTCCATCGGAGCTGCCAACGCTCGGAATTGGCATCACAATCCCGCTCAGTGGACAACAGACTATGATAACATTTCCGCCACCACAAATCAAACAACTCGATCACTGCGTGGCATTTATCTACGACTTTAAAAATACCACACTTCTTCCGAAAGATGATCAATGGTGGCCGAGGCGTATAAGATAGGTACTAGAGATTACTAAACGTAGTAATATCGTCAAAGAGGACAGCGGCATATGGCTTCTTAGCTTTTCTCGTTGCCAAATGACTCACTCCTTGATCCCCACCCAACCACCTTACAGATACACTCTCGTGATTGGCTGAAAGTTCCAAATGGGGAGTAAGTATAGTAGAGACTATGAATTTTTTTTTTTTTTTTTTTTTTTTTGTAACAGTTTAACGTCCCTTTTTAACAACGTGGTCTTTAGAGACGGGAAAGGATGGGGGCAAGGAATGGGAAGGAATTCGGCCATGGCCTTTTGAAGGAAGCATCCCGGCATTCACCTGGAGTGATTTGGGGAAACCATGGAAAACCCAAATCTGGATGCCCGGACGGGGATTCGAACCGCCGTCCTCCCGAATGGGTGACTATGAAACTCTGCGCAGTTTCGCCCTAGAACAGTCGGCAAACCGCGGCTCCCGAGCCTCAAGCGGTTCTTTGAGGATATTAGTGCGGCTCTTTTATAATATTTTTTTGGATATATATCTTTACCGACAGTAATAATAGTAGCAATAGTAGCAACGTAGGTGAGATCCAAAAACCAGACCTCACCTGTGTGAATAAACGTTTTCTAACATGAAAGCAAATACCCGATGAGAAATTCATGTTCTAAATTGAAAACAAGTTACGACCCTAACTTTCTAATGAAATGAATGAGCATTGTTTTCAATCATTGAAATGCTTACTACTTACATGTGATTTATTTATGAATATACTATTTACACAACCGTATGTATAATGGTGTAGTGATTACTTAATAAATTATATTAATAATTTCTTTATTAAACTATAACTATGACTTATAAATTTTTCCCAACTCCTTTAATGGCGATATTAGCTCTTTAACTTCTAAAGTTTACCGACCACTGCCCTAGAAGAATGTCACAGTAGATCCACAACTTCGGCATTTTCACACTAGGACGCGTCGCTAACCAGGAAGCATGGGAACTATTTATTGTGTCTGCCGAAGCCTTCGATTCCAAAGCTTATTCTGTTCAGAAGTGCAGTAAAACACGGCTGAATTCGAAGCTCCAAATGATGACAACAATTTTCCATGGAACTTTACTCCGTTTTTTAATTTCTGCGTGAAAACATCCCTAATGTCGCCCTTTACTTATGCAAAATTCCTCACATGCCCCATTCAGAGGCTGCCATGGATGTTTTCAGTTGCGGATGTTACATTCCCCACAGTCGCGAACGGATGAGCAGTATCTTCTACACAAGATAGCTTCACGAATCTATCGTTATTTAGCTGTCTGTCTGGGGTGTGTTGTGGATTGAGTGTTAGGTGACACAGTAACACTTAGAATGCTTTCCGCTTCCAGTTTATATCGTAACGAATTATTAGATACAGGAGTCGAGACGTCGGTTAACAAAATGCGTTCATGTGTTTAGAACGATTTTTATGTCTGCGGTGCCATTCATATTTTCCAAAGACGATGAAGATTGTAACACAGTTAGAAAACTGTGTCTGTTATTTATTCGTAACTTCGTTCAAGTGGAATGTTAATTACGGATCTCTTCTTAAACCGATTGCATCAGTATGTCAAGACACATCGCCAGCAAGGATGGGAAAGAAGGGGGAGAGGGTGTTTACGCTGAAATTACGATAAAAACTTTGACTGGTTTCCAGATTACATGTAACGCATCAAAATTAGAGTGGTAGTTTTTCTGTGAATGCTGTTCATCCAGACAGATAAAATCGGCAAAGTAACGTAAGTTATTTCTCGTGGTCAAAATTTTTAAGATCTACTCTGTTGGAGTTGATACTCGTTATGAAGGTCAAGTTGATGGCCCAGCAGTTGTTTAACAGATATAGTTCGCTGTATTACGAATAAAGAGATAACATTTTGTTTTTATTTGTAAGGTACTTGTCGGTACACAAACATTCTTATTAAATAACTTTTCATAAACAAACGTCAAACATTTAATAAAGGGAAATAAGCATTGCAGTTAATCACAAATTATTGATCTTAATTAGTTAGTTTCGTATCTGAAATCCAGTATGCTCATTTTTTGAAACATAATAGTAATAAACTGCGTAACAAATGAGACGTCTAAATCTTAATTTTTGTTAAAATCACAAAAACGTTCACTTTGAGAAATGTAACTATGTCTTTAGCTGCCTAAATAGTGGCATAGAATTCTGTTTTCAATGTCTACTAATAACCATTAAACGAATATGAAATATGCGGTCACCCTTTCCATCTGTAGACTCAGTACATTATAAGTGTTGGTGGCGAGCAATTACTGCAGTGCTGATGACTGAAAACTGCCGGCGCAATTGGTTTGAAATTTTGTTTGTATTTTCGTTAACCGCTAGTATTTGGTCTCTGCTATGACAGATGTATAGCTGATACAGCATGCAGCATTCAACTCGTCAACATTTTTCGTGAATATTAACTGACTTTAGGAAATTGTAATATTTCAGTAAAAAGGCAACATTCCATAAAATTAGCAAAAGGGAGTTAGGTAACATTTCGCGAAGGAGGGTGATACGCCACCGTAGCAGCGAACAATAATTCGGCCAGTCGAGAAGGAAACACTGTGGAAATCAGGTAGGGTCGTCTCTCGTCTGCCCCAAGAGCTAACAAAAGCGAGCTATGGACACTTCTCACGAGGCAAGAGTCACCGACGGTAAGGAATGCTCTTGCTATCTGATCAGTAGGGTTCGGATCTTTAGGACAAGTCATATTTTTTTGCCCGCCTTCTTTTTGAGCTGTAATGCTGAATTAAACACTGACTAGACGACCCGTGCGAAAATTTCGCGAATAAAATGCGATGAATAGTGAGGTTGAATATAATGTCACCAAGTTCAGTCATTACTCTTCATACTCCTACTTCATTTATCGATTTTGGTTAGAAATCCAGGGAGATAAATGGCACGAAACACAAAAAACGTATTTGAGAAATATTGACATTTTTGCGCTTTATGGGTCGAATTACGAAAAATTCCTTTCTTAGAATATAATGTTACCACGGCGGAAACCTTAGTCTTTAATACGATATGTCATTTATCTATATCGATTAGATATCAAGGGAAATATAAGGCTCGTGACACAAAAATGCGTTGTAGAACAATTTATACTTTTTCCCTTTAATTCCAAACACTTCTTTCTTAAAATATGATTTCAGCAAAGCTGAGACATTATTCCTCACAATCGTACTTGAATTATCGATTTTGGATAGATATCAAGGGAGATAAGTTGCTCGAGACACAAAAAACGCATTTTAGAAAAATTGAATTTTTTGCCTTTTATGGGTCGAATTACGAAAAATTCCTTTCTTAAAATATAATGTTACCATGGCGGAGACCTTATTCTTTAATATGACACCTCATTTATCTATATCGGCATGATATCAAGGGAGATAAATCGCTCGTGACACAAAAATCGGTTATAGAAAAATTTATACTTTTTCCTTTAACGGTTGAATTCCAAAAACATTCTTTCTTAAAATATGATTTCACAAAGCTGATACATTACTCCTTATATTCCTACTTCATTTATCGATTTTGGTTAGATATCCAGGGAGATAAATGGCTCGAGATACAAAAAACGGATTTTAGAAAAATTGACTTTTTTGCCTTTTAAGGGTCGAATTACGAAAAATTCCTTTGTTAAAATATAATGTTACCACGGCGGAGACCTTATTCATTAATATGATACCTCATTTATCTATATCGGTTAGATATCAAGGGAGATAAATCGCCCGTGACACAAAAATCGGTAATAGAAAAATTTATACTTTTTCCCTTTAAGGGTTGAATTCCAAACACATTCTTTCTTAAAATATGATGTCACAAAGCTGATAAATTACTCCTCATAATCCTACCTCATTTATCGATTTTGGTTAGATATTCAGGGAGATAAATGGCTCGAGATACAAAAAACGCATTTTAGAAAAAGTGACATTTTTGCCCTATAAGGGTCGAATTACGAAAAATTCCTTTTTAAAATATAATGTTACCATGGCAGAGACCTTATTCTTTAATATGATACCTCATTTATCTATATCGGTTAGATATTAAGGGAGATAAATCGCTCGTGACACAAAAACGCATTGCACAAATATTGATACTTTTGCCCTTTAAGGGTTGAATTCCAAAAACTTTCTGGCTTAATATATGACGTTACTGAAGCGGAGATCTTAATCTTTAAAACGATACTTCATAATACGGTTTCAGATAGGTATCCAGGGAGATAACTGACTCGTAACACAGAAAACAGCATTTTAGAAAAATTTACATTTTTGCCCTTTAGGGGTCGAATTCCGAAAACTTTCTTGCTTAAAATACGATTTAACCAAAGTGGAGACCATAAGCTTTAAAATGACACCTCATTCATTGATTTCGGTTAAGTATGAAGGAAGATATAGGCTTGTGACAAAAAAATACCTTATAGAAATAATATATATGATTGAACGTTCCAGGTTGTATTTAGATGTATTTTATGTAGCATATAAATGCATATTTAGGCCATGTTCCTAGTTTTGGTCATATTACGATAATATTTATGGTCATATTTTGAGGAAAAATCTGGTAATTTTTTATAATCGTACCGGGAATTCACTATATACAGATGAGAAGAGATCAAGATAATTATTCATGAACTGTACTCCTGTTATACATTGGAGGAAAAACCAAACTAATTTTAGCTGAATAAGTCACAATTCACCAGTCAAGAATTAAAGTTATGCATTATTGTCGCTCCCTAAATGATAATGTTCCGCCTGCCTTATAATCTCGACAATGCGGCAGCAATATTCCTGTGTCGATCCGCGTCAATCAATGTCTCAATTAAAAACTTTTGAAAATAATCCTCGGTCAGTGTTAAATCTGCAGTGGATCAGTGAGTACTGGCATGCCTAAAACAAAATTTTCTGAAGGTGCGAAGTCACAAAGTTACGTAAAGGAATTTTGAAAGGAGTATTTTAGTACAGACGAAAGAGTTCATTCCTGTAAATTGTATAATATCAAAGTGACTTCAACAAAATGATTTAAAATTTAATTTCCCAATGGTGCAGTGAGTGCACGGAAGCAAATTATGTTGTGTACGTGAAAGTGGCACTACTAGATAAAATAAATGATGTGTAATTGAGCATGTTTTGATATAGTAAATTTAAATGTATGGTCATATTTTGTAATTTTTAGGTCTTATTTACCAGTTTTTAAGGCCTGCATATTTATCTATTTTTTTTTCTTTTTGGTCCTAAAGATCCTAACCCTACTGATCAGGAGTTGTTGAATGTACGTGACAAATAAATAAAACTTGGGATTTTCCAAGTAAAAGAAAGAAACTTGGCTGAGTACATTACAAAAGCAATTTATTTTAGACAACCAGGCAAGAGCTGGGAATATTCATGATGGACAACTACAAGCTTGAAACAAGAATATGCGGAACCGTAACGTCTCAGTTCGTGTAAGGAAAGAGGCCATTATAAATGTGCGTCTGTGTGTGAAAAGTGAGGGAACCACTGCAGCCAGTGTCCAAGCATCATTTGATGTTAGAGCCAGAGCCATGACACGTCATCCTTACCAACAGGGTATCGTGTTGCTAATGTCTGTGTACAGTTAATAAACTGACCTAAATGTATTTATCCTAAGTTAATTTTTTGCTAAACTGATTTGAGATATCTGTGTACACACGTTTCATGGAAACACTATTACCTTCTTACATCTAATGTAAGATTTTTTTTCACAAACTAATGTTAAACGTTTATTGTGTTTTCATGGCCAACGACGATCAATTGCTGTTTCTTGAGCCCCTGCCACCCCGGATTCTGAGAAAGCGTTAGTCCGAAGTTTTTTGGGAGCTGGGCGAGCGGTTGATTGAGATGAAATGTAATTTTGACTATAGAGGCTGTGAGAACTTAGATTGGTTGTGTGGACTGAGCACGTTGACTTCGAGCGAACTTGAAGTCATTGTGCGTTCTGACAGAGGCAGTCAGACTTACATGGCCGGAGTAGTTGTGTGTTCGACACCGTATACCTCATCTGGCGCTCCTCGCCGTAAACGCGGAGGGCCCAGTGCTTTATCCTGATAGGCAACTAATCGCAACAAGAAGGTCCACTGCAAAACGACGCATAATTCACAGGCAGACGCAATGGTATGTTAACCACGCTGCGACCAGCAGTCTCCATCACAAGACGATGCAGGATCCAGTAAACAGCCTGTTGACTCACGTCAAGCATCTGAACATGATCTGCAAAGAGATTTTTTTATTATAATTTTTTAATTTAATTTTTTGGTTTCTTTACTTAATTGTTTTTTTCTAATAAACAACTCAAGTTGCATTAATTTTTGGTGAAATATTAATAAGTAATGTGATAATTTCGTTCATAATGTTCTTTGATGTTTAATTCAGTGCAATAATAGTTCCCCATCCTACGCCTTTTATTTCAGGACTTAATTATAGATATATATTCATAATTTGTTAGTTTTCCATCTCTTTTGAGGGTAAGCAGGAGCTCGATAGTTACATATAGAAAAATAGTTCATTCGAAAAATGGAGAGTAATTAAAATTCTACTTTTGCATAATTATATCGTCACTTTTCTTTGCTGCGTTCAGCATATTAGTTCATTAAACAAGATCGCTAAAAATATTTGGTGACATTTCGAACAGCAATACTAAAGAACTTGCTAGATTATTTTTATATACACAGTAAAGTTGTTCATTGCAGATGACATCGTTAAATAAAACGTTTTAATAACGCAATTTTTTTCAGTACATTTCTTCACACAAACATACACAAATTCGTATTTAGTGTGATAACTGTAAAGGTCTTAATGAAATGTATTTATCAGCGCGAATAATAGTATCCATTTAGATGCTGTGAGAGATTTAGATCTCGTGCTTAACAGTTTTAATTAATTGTGTCAACTCCCGGTTTAAATGACTTCATATCAATCAAGCGAAAATTCAAACGATGCAGCGTATTGTGGCTATTTACGAGGTCGTTATGATCCTTTCTTGCAAGAAATAAATAAATAAAAACAAGTCGTAGAGGTATTATTCATCTTACTATACTTTGTGTAGCTGCTATCGAGGTCTCACAGATTCAATACAACGGTATGAGTAAGGAAGATTGCCGGTAAGAAAGATTTGTTTAATAACCTGTGATCTTGCGCTTTAGAATTTTATTGGACTACAGTACACCAATGATCAAATTTTTTTTTTTTTATCTTTACTTTAAAAGCTGGAAGAATGCAATAAAATATAGTAGCAATAGCTTTTTCCCTTCGTGAACAGAAAAAACTTTAAAATAGCTTACTCATAGAAATAAAATTGAGATATTAGGATATCTGTTTTCGTACATTTACAGCGTATATTCATCTAAAAAGATATAATTGTATATTTGTATGGAAAGGATAGTATGAGCAGTAATTATATATAAGCGTGATTCCGAATAATAAGTAGCGGTAATTCAAAAAGATGTTACGAAGTTCCATTTTTGCGTATCAATTCGACGATAAACTCGTAGCGTAGGAAAGTGTTGCAGTAATATAATCAATGCAACATATTCAAAGATCACGTAACTAATAGAACATGATGGAAGGTGTTTCATGGGATATGTTCACATTAGTTCGCAAACAAATAAAGTGATCTTGTAAAAACCCTGGAAGCAACAAAGTAACAATTACTTTTATTTTATTTACTTGCATTCTTTTAATAGTATATTGGTTTAGAATTCATTGTTATAAGACTTTATTTGTCGGAACTCACTAATACAGTTTCTTAGTGCAAGATACAAGAAATGATTTTTTTAGTATTTCTACAACGAGCAGAATCACATCATTAGCCTTGTATTTGAAGAGAACTAAATTATTCGACTAACAGATAAGTCTCCAAGAAAGTGACGAGCCATGTAGCCGATTGCTCGACAGTTATCTTGAAGGCGAATCTTTGTTCCATTTGATATTTGAGCGTATCGTTATCTCACTTACGTAAACGCAGGTTGCCAAAGCTTAAGTCAACAACCTCTATTGAATTCCAATGCGAGCTTTTGAACTTTAAAATTCTTAAAACTTCATAGGAAATAAAGGCAACATTAATTGCTACAGTGTTCGCTGCCCTTATCAAATCATAGGAAAAAAATTTAAAGGCATTGTCCGATGTGTGTTCCTCAAAAAATCATTGAAAGATATTGATGAACACGCAGCAACCTGTTGTTGTTTTTTTCAGATACTTAATTAACATAAACGTATGGTACGCTGTATGTCAATATACGAATTTGTGACTTGACGTCGCAAAAGTTCATATTTTATTTCATCTGAACCATCACAAAATATAAATATTTTAAGATTTATAAACTCATTCAATAGATTTGTTTGCGGAAGGAATTTCTAGGCTGTACTCTAGTAATCAATTGTCACCAGCATTAGAAGGGCTTTCGCAGTAAAACTGAAATTAAAAATCGGATCGAAACATGGGTCGACATGGTGGAACAGTGTATGAAGCAGCGTACAGCTATCTATTAGCAGAAGCTGTAACTAAGGAGCACTTCAATCGATATTGGCGTTCCAGTCGATAACTTTTGGCTCGACTTCACTGCAGATATCCAGTTCGCGCAGAAGCAACGGCAATCACCGCTCCTCTAGCGCCAAACTTGAATTTCCTTTCACGACTGAAATGTGCTTTCCTGTATTCTCTTTTTACTTTTAGTTCTCCTTCTAATACAAATAATTTCTGCTGTTCTGTTTTAATTCCTGATAAATTCCAAGTACTTTGAAATGAAAAGTATTACCTTAGCCTTTGTCAGTTATTTCAGTCTTATATGTGTATTAATACGTGCATTTATAACGGAGGTATTTATAAACGAAGCAAGTTCTCTAAACAAATTTAAAAAATAAACCAATTCTTCAGCCAAACATAAATAAAAATAAAAATTATTCTTGTCATCCCTTTGTATATACGCTGAGCCTGCTGAAGAAATCAACAGAACGCCGTCATTTCTGACAGTTGATTCTATATACTTTAATTCGGTTACCACATTATAACAATTAACTGCAATGTTCCATTGGCAATTTCCCCACACACCTACATACGCACTATATAATTTTTTATATTAAATTCCTTTATTGTTTAGGTAAACTATTCAGCACCTCCCCAGGATAAACGTATTCCAACACATGACACTACAACCTACAAATGGAAACTTTCTCACTCACTTAGAAATGAAATCGAGTGCTAATTCCCTTCCGCTTACTATTCCTAATTCTTCGCCAATATCCATCAGACCTGATCATCATAGTATGCCTTATCGATCAACCGCTCTCTTTTCATCAACTTCCTGTCTGCCGGTGGTTCTCAAACATGCTCCTTTATCAAGCCTATTACTAACTGTGTTTGACGGTGATCTGCATAAACAAATTTAGTTCCCTCGTTTGTAGGGCCTCCAAGTTCTGTATTTGACACTCATAATGTGTCGAATACTATCTCATCACACTCAAACTAGGATCTGACCACTTACTTGAGTTCTCTGCTACAGTGGTTTTTCAACGACAATATTTTATTGAAAAGGATTTGTAAGCCTGTCAACTTTTCACTTTCAGATTACACAATGCGCACAAGTACAATACCGGTACTCAAAAGTTTTTCCACGAATTGCTAATGATTCTCTTCACTATAGACAAGTTTCAAATTTTAAGGACTTATTCGAAACATTTTTCAACAGATAACTTTTACACTATGACAAATATGTTCTTGAACTAAAACAGTGATCTGGAACCTAGAGTGGTACGTAATATTCTCGGCCTTAGAAATGGGCAATGGTAGTATCAGCAAATTACAAAGCATGATATTCATTTAATATATGTAGTATCACTCTCCACAAACAAATGTTAGTATGTTAACAATTTCTAAACATTTATATTTTTGAAGATAAGAAATAATAATCAATGTACGAGGTAGAAAAGATTTCTCGGATAGCGAGCCATGGAGTATGTTTCCTTTAGAGTATATGACAAACCAGTGATTTCAAACTATGGTAAACGGCAGTCTTATTGTGCTATTAATTATTAGCAACTTAATAGCGAGAGATAGAGAGAGCTTTCTTACTACATCTCCTTATCCTTAATTCGTTGTATAACTTATTAACATATGAAAGTCAGCTTGCCGTAGCCCAAGAAAAGCACACTTGCACGGTAACTTATGCTACCAATACTTTGACCTTGGGAATATGTTTCACTTATGGCGGTGAATTGAGCTGTAAATTTATATATAGCAAAATCATAGTAGTTTCGTGAGATGTCGTCATCTGAGAAAGCTTCAATATGCCGCACTTTTTCTCCATTTTAATTTAGCACAACCCCTCAATGCCGCTGGGCAACTAGGAATTACAGAGGTGTGAAAATTATTAGACTCAAGGCTATTTTTTCTTAAAATGAAAACATTTAACAGTTTAGAAGCATTTATTCCCCAAATTTGAATACATATATTCTTAATGAGCAGTTCAACACATGTTGGCATTGTTTTAATAAGTCTGGAGCATGAATTTTTGACATCTTCATCATGGTGCCATATTTGTATCAGTTTTTCCATGAGTTGCAACTTTGTTGTAATGTTGATCTTCCTCAGCTTTTGCTTAACAATTGCCCACAGATTCTCTATAGGGTTCATGTCTGAACTGTTCCCAGGCCATGGCAACGTTTCTATTTTATTTTCAGCTAAGAACTGAGTAATTGATTTAGCTATATGACACCGTGCACCATCATGCATGAACACAAAGTCACCGTCAGGAAACCATTCCTTAACCTGAGGTAAAAGCCTCGTTACCAAAACTTTCATATACTGGTTCTGATTCATAGTGGCTTCCACAATGTAAAGTCGGCCAGTACCCTTTGCTGACATGACACTCCATACCATAATAGATGTGGGATGTTTTACAGTTTGCGCTACACAAAGCTCAGAAAACTCTTCATCAACCGTTCTTCGGACATACTGGCTACTTTCTTCACATATAGAGAATATTGACTCATCAGAGAAGCAGACCTGAAAGGAATAAAACATTTTAATCATAAGAAGTCGACGATTTCTTATGTTACTGTATATGCTCCTATGATCCGTACTGTAATAAATGAAATTTTCGTGGAATATTTCCTTGAAAACAAATATTCATTTTTCAAAAGAAATTTTCACATAAATTTTCTCAACTGCTTTAAATAAAGTTTATTTACCTTACTCCAGTCCTCCCCAAACTTATTTCTAACTTCATGAGCCCATTTCAGCCTCTTTGCACTCATTGCAGGGGTAAGTTTTGCTTTTTTGCGTGGACGACGAGCTGGAAGCCCTGCGCTAATAAGCTTTCTGCGGACTGTAGAAGTACAAACATTTACGCCATAGTTCTCCAGAGCCTTCTTCAAATCTTGGCTGGTAGCTCTTCTGTTGTCTTTCGCCATCTGGAAAAGTTTCCTTTCAGTTCTAGGGGAAAATTTGCTCTTGCGTCCACACTTTCCTCGTCGTCCACGTCTGAAATCAAGGCCATCTTTCTCTGCCTGGCAAATGCGACTTACAGATTTTTGTGAAATCTGTAACCTATTTGCTATTTCTCGCTGTGAATAGCGTTTTTCTTCGAGTAACAGTTTTATAGTCGCAACTTTTCTTGGTGAAAGATCACTTTTCCGACCCATAACCAACAAATATCTGACAAACAAAAAACTTGTTCATAATAATAGAAGTATTTATATTTTATGGCTAAAAGTGCAAACAGAAATGTTCATTAATTATTGTTTCATGATACATTAAACATAAAACCAACCTTAAGAACGTCCCAGCTGAATTAAACTGTCTCCAAAACAACTGCAAGCATGCAATCTTTGCCTCGACAATAACAATTGATTGTTTAGGGAGTGCTGCCAACATTGTTGTCAACACAGTACTGCCAATAGCAAAGATAAATGTTGTCATATGGATGTGAGTGAGTGAAAATGACAAAATCACATGACTGAATAATTCTAGAGCGAGAGAAACTAGGAAATATGAATATTTTCGTTTTGAGTCTAATAATTTTCACACCTCTGTAGAATTTGACGTTGAACTCGAGTCATAATCGTCTCAGATTTACAGAAAAGCTATGCGACCGATTTACATTCTGAACGTGTTTTGTATGTTCTCCTTATATACGGTACATATATGCCACACTATATGACAGAATAATTTCTCCTACGTTAAGAAGAGGCTACACTAATAGCATAAAGTTAACATCCCGCTTTTACGGCGGCGGTGATTGCTTTAAGCGTCACTACAGCGCTTTACGTCCAGCTTATTGTTTTATTTTCCACATCATTTTTCTCTCCCGTAAAATTAACTTGCCCTTGTTTACAGCAACAGGTGTGACCTGTAATCTCATATTCCTTTTCCCATTAATTCACTTGGTTTATGTATTGCTTCATCCGAATGTTTGGAGAATTCCATAGCCTTATTTTGTTTTAACTTCGCATGATACGTATTATCAACAGTATATTTTCTGTACGCTTTTGCTTCATTATGATCGATACTGAAGTTTTTTGGTTGTTTAAGGATTTAGCTATATCTGTATACCATAAAACCAATTAAATTCGTGCTGATAGGTACGAGCTTTTGAAGTCTTTCCGACACTATTACCTGCATAACCAGTCCGTGTTATACGACCGAATGTGGTATAAATAAGTTGATTGAATCACTGATGTTTCCTTCGTCTTCCAAGGCGCATAAGAAATACTACTGGTAATAATGGTCCTGATAATCAATAGGACTTAACTGCTCGTAAGCGATGTTATTAGAATAAGAACTCGAAAAATGGAGGTATACGGCCATGAACTTTTTAGAATGAACTATGTCGGCTGTCGTCTGAAAAGATTTTGGAAAAACCGAAAAATGAATAGCGGTATAGGGTATACTTGTAGCAACCAGGGTCCTGCAGATTCTAGGCCTGGAAGTTATCCTTTCATTTACCACACTTGGTTAAGGATCTTCACTCTCCTTTTTTTTTCAAAGAGAATCCGGATTCTCACCCGAAATTTTTGGCACCACTTTTGGAAATGGGAATTTATAAGGCATAAATTGGCGATAGGGGCCGGATGAATATTGGTAGAAGATTTAGGAGCAGAATGTGGAAGGGAAAAGACAATCGTGACCGTAAAATAGACTTAAGTTGTTGTCATTGAAAGGTAACGCCCATTTAGATTTAAAAAAGATGTGGAGTATGAGAAATCCAAAATCTTTCATTTCAATTATTTAGTATTGACTATTAGATTAAATAAATATGAGAATGTAAAAGTAAATCTTTTGATTTCCGACATATATGTAAAACAATTACCATGACTATGAGAATAAAAAATAATAAAAGAGACGGGAGTAAAAGTCTATAGAAGAATGGCCATATCAGTCTTTATGTACGATAATGAAACTTTGATTACAGCACAAAATAATAAACCTGAAATTACGTTTCTAAAAAGGTTAAAGGGTTGCTTGAGGCTAGACAGAACACGAAACGAAGACATAAATCCAAAATTAAACGTTTTTAACATAATAGAAGGAATAAAAATTACAAACGAAAAATGAAAGATCGTATCACAATAATGGAAATAGTGAGAGAAAGACAGCATGGGCCCAAGCGTGGGGAAACTGTCAGTTGATTAATGTCTTCCTGGCTCTCGAAGGTAACAGATTATCAACCCTCATAAATTATTTTGACATGTGATGAAAGATGATTCGTGGCTCTTGTTCCCCCTTACGAACAATATTATGAGAGTTAATTATTCATTCCTTCTGTTGTAGATCAAACCTCAAATTCATTTCCATCGCCTGTTTCACGAAGAATACTGCCATGTTGTCCCTACCGACAAGTGTGGGAAAATTCGTGAAAGGTGATTAACGGCTTCTGGAGTCACAAAGGAAAAAATGCATTCTGTTGTAATCAAAATATCAACTCTACCTGGCTAACAGGAATACCCACCCTCCCTTCCCACTCTTCCCATCCGATACAAAATATCATTCTTCTAGGTCATTCCCCTTAGTTCGCTGAGATGGCTTGTACTAGTTGAATAGCAGAGATACAAAGCTTTACTTACTGTTGGACTGTTATCTGAACACGAATATGAACCAATTACGTTGCTTGAAAAAGTTAGACGCAACTAAATAACATATAAAGGATGTGGTATGCTGATCTAGGTAGTCTTTTGAAAATAGAGTCCGATTTTTTTAATAATATAATCAGAATACGAAAACCGCTCGGTGAACCCAGCACCTCTTGCCGATCTGAGTCTTAAGCAAAAAATGTGTTTCTTACCATAGTACGTATACTACTGGCGGTATGTTCTTCTTAGAATCATCATGATTCAATCTGCTTGACGCTCAAGCTGCGATGACCGGCACCATGACGTTGTATCACAGGGCTACCAAGTTCTATAGCGAGTTTGCAAACACTTTAGCTAATGCTACGTGACTATTACATGGCTCCGATACAAAATCTGATTGATGTGAGCATTCATAATTTTTATGTGAGGGTCATACAACAACATTTCATTATTGGACTGTTCGCTGTTAAAACTGGAAATAAACACTATTTATAATTTGTTTGTATATGACGATGCTGAATGTAGTATTAGTCAGTATTTAACGTGTAGTAAATCTCGTACTTCTTAAGCCGCCTTGACAGCTTTGTAATATTCATGATCCCACCGGTAAGAGTCCCACTTGCAGATAATCAGGAAAAAATAGGAATTCTTTCTTTTTAATCCGCAACCAATTTCAACTTGACACGTATAGTTTTTTAAACAGAAACGCAGCAGAGCTTTCAACAAACTTTGCATCCTTTGCTTTCACTTAATTCTCTGAGAGTACAGTATACACATTGCGTGCACTCATAGCCTGTGCATAAGTTATATTATGCTCCCTGCATACCACATCTAGTGTATGCATCCCTGTTTAGCCAAGCATCAGATGTTTTCCTTGTTTAGTCCCTGCTCCACGTAATTGTTATGTAGATATATGTATCTCAAACGAGATCGTATTGATCAGATTGGTTAGAAAGCCACGACCAATCTACATGTTAGGAGATATTGTAGCAACTAAAACACTTTTCAAACCAAGCAGTATCGAAAGAATGGCCCCTGTTCCCCGAAATAATAGGCCAGTTATAAGCATATCATCAAACTGAGGAAGAACCAATCCTGTGCTCTCACTGCTAGAATACTCAAATGTACTTAAATCTGTAGACGTTTCGTAGTACCAGTCAAAGCACTAGTTTCAAGGTAAAACACTAAAACCCATTACAGAGATTTAATATTTTACATTTAACGACAAGCAAAGTGTTCCTGAGATCTACAAAAAAATAGTGTTTGTGTTTGACGATGTTTCCAGTGAAAAAATGTAATCTTCACGGGTGTTCAGCCGGATGGTGTCAAAGTAACACGACGTTTCGACAGCCAGCTCGGCTGTCTTCATCAGGTATCGGTGTCTGCTGGCTGTCGTAAGCTGGCTGTCACCGCGTCGACTTTGACACCATCCGGCTGAACACCCGTGAAGATTATATTTCATCACTACGCCGGGAAAGTCTACACTCACACATTTCCAGTGAAAATCAGAATAATATATATATTACTATTCAATGGGGAGAAACAGGTTAGTCGATTCCTTCTATTTGTGTCTGACTTATAGCATACCGAAATAGCTGATTGAATATTACGCATTCTAAAAATGCTATTTAAACAAGGTGATATAGATCTCACACCAGGGGTGGATCCAGGGGGCGGGGGGTGGGGCTAGGGGATTGAAGCCCCCCCCCCAAAAAAAGTATCTAGGTCCACCCCCAACATTGTAATTTTGGAGACTTTTTTTTTAGCTCTATAGATTCGAGGCCCGAGGAGGGTATAAAGACTACCCCATGGCCCCCCAAAGCCAAAATCCACTGAAGGTAAGCCCCCACAAGCACACAACCAAAGTCCACTAAAGCCAAGCCCCCCCCCCCCCAAACGAAAGTCCGCTCAAGCCTCTCCCAAACCAAAATCCTGGATCCGCCCCTGTCTCACACACATTTGCAATGACCACATCAACACTGATATCTTGTTAAACAAGTTTTAAAAACATCTGTGGACACTGCTGGAGTGCTTGCAAGCATTGATTCATTTTTATAGATAAAGATCGTGATACGTATCACTGAAGGTACCGCATCGTCTTTGATTAAGTTTTGGATAAATAGCTGAGCACACTCGGTACCGCCACCATTACTAACATGGATAAGTTTGGAGGAACTACATCACAACAGAATAGGGTCTGGACCGAGCGTGGTGGGTGAACGGTTAACGCTCTGGCCTCGCGTTCGGGAGGACGCGGGTTCGAATCCCAGTCCGGGCATCCAGATTTGGGTTTTCCATTGTTTCCCCAAATCACTCCAGGCGAATGCCAAGATGCTTCTTTCAAAAGGGCCATGGCCGAATTCCTTCCCGTTCGTTGTCTCCAGTCCCATCCCGCCTCTAATGACCTTAGCCGTCGACGAGGCGTAAAGCCATAAGAAAAAAAATGGTGTGTGTGTAATAGCCTTAAAATACTTCCCAAGAAAGAAGGGTGTTTGGTCTGTCGTGATGAAATCCTCAAACATGGGGCTGACGTAATCAATGAAAATGATTTGTTCATAAAATGAAGAAAGTTTTGTCACATTCAGATATTTGAAAATATTTAAAATTTACTATAGTTATATCTGTAGCTAGGCGGTTTCTAGAAATTTGTATACAAACTGCAATTCGATTGAAATTACTATGTGGTTCCAATAGACGATTCAGTTGACCTTAAAACATTGCCAGAAAGGGTACTTGCAAAATTTAGCTCGAAGGAAATCGACTTGATAAACTGGGTTCTCGTCCAATCAAACTTAATGTCACACCACCAGATCTTCTAGCGTATGTTATTCTCAGATATAAAGTTGTGCAGTAATGACCTATTACAAAGCTTTGGTGAGGCCGCTCATGGAATACACCTGTCCAGTCTGGTCGCACGCTACTTCAGTAGACTTTCAATCACTCCAGAGACTCCAAAATCGAGCGGTGTAAAGGACACTTTATATACTTATGCTTTTCCAATAGCAGAACTTTATCTCATAGCAGACATACCAATACTCCAGAATTGATAGGTCGAACTGGCAACTGTTTTTTACAGCAAGGTGTAAGTAAGTACCAATCCCAAGATCAACGATTTTGCACAGTATGAAGCAGCCAGGGACCGCTTCGAATACTAGAAAAGGTAAGTGAAAAAAAATTGAGAAGTAAAACAAAAATAATAACGTATATCAGTAAGTCAAATCACACAATTAAGGTCGTAAAAAAAGAAATACTAAAAGTAAGAGAGAAAAAACCACAACAAGTTAAAATGAAGGAAGTACCAGCTTCAAAAAAACTTCACCAGTGAATTCCTCACTTCAAGGGCTGAAGAAAAAAGTTGGGCTATGGCAATAAGCTTCATTCTATGTGAAACAACCAAACGTGGTAGCCAGAAATGCTATTCGACGAAAGATACTCGAAATTATCATGGGCCACATCGACATTGAACAATTTTTCAAGAATTGGTTAAGACCGGTGACGGAAGCTTTGGAAAAGTGTTCTTTCCTCAGGAACAGCAGCAGCTTATTCTTATTCAGGTCTGAGTACAGAATAATTGAAATCTCAAAGCTGAACTCAACAAGATTTTACCTTGGTGTGTGGTGTCAGAGGAAGAAATTTTACTTATAACTAGAAATTGTCCACTGACTGTATAAAAAGACGTTTTTGCACTCAATGATATAAAATATAAAAGAATACGAGGACTAATGGAACTTTTTATAAAAAATGAAAAACTATTTTGAAATATTTAACTGCATGATTGCACACATAGGTATTTTGTTGTAACATGGATCAACTTGTAGCAGAACTCCATAGACAGGCGAAATGAAATTGCCCGAGAAAACATGATATAATCAAAGTACTTGATGATATGAGGCAAGCTGAAATTATGGAAATAATACCATACCCTGGCGAAACATTGGTTATAAGTACACATTGATGGTAACTGATACATATTCAAAGTTTGGGTTGTACCAGTCAAATATAAGGCGAGCACTATGGTTGTCGTTCCATGAAGAGTGGTGATCGTGTATCTGTAAATTCACTGACTGACAAGGGAAAGGTTTATTCTATTCTAAATTAAAGACGCTCGTGACCAACATTGGTATTAATATTTACTCAGTATATTTTTATATCAACAAATTATAAATAATACAATTTGGAGGGAATTTTGCAGATGAGGTTCACATCGCTGGGTTTAATTACGTTTACAGTTAATGTTCAATTACAATACAAAGTAGCATGTTACTATCAAAAAGAGACCTTGTGGCGGTAAGAAAAATCCAAACTGCAAAGTTTATGCAATCGAATTAAGACTATCACTTCAACTTTTTTTTCGGAAAGTTACCCAAGTTACTTAATAATATGTTTCTCAAGGTCTCTTTCTGAGCCCTGTGATGGTGACCAGCTTGAATTAGTAACCGGCAAATGCCGCTTGCTGATGTGTGGGAACCAGTTGGAGCTTGCTGTTGATTAGAAGACGCAAGTATCCATACTGTGGGAGCAGACGAGACCATGCTTGCTTGTTGGTTCAATGTTGTAGTTAGCTGGTTATCCCACTGTTAGTGGCCGTTTGATGTAGCGGGAACATACAACCTCATCAACCCTATCGGCGACGGTAGTCTCCAGATCGCTGACGGCGGTGGCAGGTCCAACGACTCCGCCGGCAGGGGAGTTTACAGCATTTCCCCCGTATCATCTGAAAGAAATCATTAGAAAAAATTAAACACTTTTCTTTCTTCAACGAACGTCGTAGGCGTAACATAAATATAAACTGTACTTACCACTAGTTATTGTTCTTTATTTTTCCGAAAATGGAGGCTCTGTCCATTGAGCACGCGAACTGTGGGAGCCAATCTGAGCATGTGTGCTCCCCGCTCTCTTTGGTTGTAACCTTCAGTATTTTAGCCTCCGAGTTTGTAGGCCGGACCCACTGACCTATGGGAGCAAACCGATTATGAAGTTTTATTTTTTCAACGATTGTATGGATATAAAAATAGAAACTGTCGTTACCAGCAGATATTCTTCTTCTTTTGAGGAAATCAACAAACTGTCGGTGGAAACAGAGTGCACACTCAGTTTATCCAAAAGGATTTATTTGTTTAAATAGATGTTGAATGACTGCATTCACCACCAATCGTTGAAAGTAAATACTAATCTAACTCTGTAATAATTGCGTAATTAGAACCTGCAAGTTATTGAAAAATCAAGACAAATCTTTATATAGGTTGTCCCCTGCAATTAACAAGCTATATAATAAATCGTTTGCCACTAGTTCTTGCAATCGTGGATGGCGTGAACCGTTGAAATCAGTCTCAGCATACGCATGAACGTTCCACTGCTTTCACTGAAATAAAATGAGTGGAAAAGTAATTAGAAATAAAACAAAATAATAATTTGGTTAAGCGGATATATAAATAATGCACGCATCATCACGCGGTCCTCATTACCAGTGAAATAAGAACTCAAAAGTTACAGAAAAAATATAGAAAAATCATTATAACTAATTGAATATTGATATGCAAAAGGAGTTTTTCCCGACGTGTCAATGCAGTCTTCGAGGGTTTCCAACCGGATGGTGTCACATAAAGATAACGTATCGACGACCTGTTCTATCGTCATAACCAGATATATGCCTTTCGAAAAATCAAGAATTCCACTATTAGTCAGATGGCGGATGGTCTTATTTAACGTCCTTGCTGTCACCGCAGTCATATGCCAGACAGCCAACGGGAGTCTTCACTCTATAGGCAGTCCGTTTCGTCGTTCCGCGCAGCTCTCTGTGTGGTCACCTCGTACTGCTGCCGGCCCTAAATCTTCTGCGCTCCTGTATAAGGATTTAAAGTGCCGGCTACCATACGTTACGCAGATAATATAATAATAATTCTGTGTGATCGTAATGACCTGGTGACAGGGTTTCTACTGGCTGCGCATACCGCAAACTACAGGTTACAGGGGACCTACAGTTTAACGTGGAATCCGAACCACGATAGCGTTCTGGCGTACTTCACATTATGCAGCAAACTATGTAACAAGTGAAGGTCGGATTAAGAAACTATGAAAATCCTTTCCGAGACAGGGATTCGACCCAGGGAGCTTTAGATCCCCAGTCAGACGCCTTAACCACTGAGCTACCAGACCACTCGTCATTCAGATAAAGTCTTGAATCTCGATTAACGGTGTTGTCATTCTTATCTCGACAGCTTCCCAAAAGTAAGGGGATTGTACCAGGACCTTCACGAATTGAAAGTCCATTTCATATCATTTACGTTCTCTAGTTGTAACAGACGAACATGGAAAATCTAACATCGGGCAAAACGTCAGTACTATTGAGACTCGCTTCCCTGAACCTAAGTGCAACCTTCATCCCTTACAACTAGACAAAGCCGCGTTCTTTAATAAACAATATACACAGAGCAAGTGCCCTACTTTTGTATGGCCTGAGAACACCTGCGGCCAGGCGTCTTTTGATCTTGTAGTTCGACTCCCTGCAGAAGGGAACATTTGTCTATCTTTTAAACTAGTTGAGTTAATAAGTTGGTAATACCAGATTCATGTTCCTTCAAAAATAGAATCACCCATAAATATCTTGATCAAAATTAGTAAAGTTATATCAAATAAGAGATTTTATAGCTCTGAGTGGATCGTTTTTCTGTTTCCTGGGAGCCACTTTCCGTGACAGGTAAAGTATGATTTATATCTATCTCTTAGGCTGTTTAAGTCAAGTATTCGCTGATTTCAGAAACACATAGAGATTTTGGGATTGAAATTCAATGAAAATTTGAAAGAAAATATTACAGTTAAATTACTTCTGTGAAGGAACCAACATCAAAAGTATTTTATATCAAAAACGCATCTTCCCAACTGCAAGCCCATCAGTTGGTTTAAAGTTTTTCATTATTCATCTGGTTATTAACATATTAACGGTGTTATTATGCCCTAATAGATGTAGAGCAAGTATAAAATAAATCCAGTTTTGGTAAAGCATAATTAGTTTTTGATTACGATATAAATTTCAGAGTGCATGCATAAAATATAGTTTATTGAAAATTTGTGCGTGTAAAAACAGTAACAGTCGGGGATGTTCTTCAGTGATATTCTAATGTCACAAGTGATTTCTTTTGTTAGCTAGATGTACGTTTGTGTGCTAGAATGCCATTAGTAATCGCCTTTCTGCAACTAGAATGAACCGATATATATATTTTTAATGGCATTTGGCTACGCGGCCATACAGCCAGCACTACGTAATTTTGTAGTTTGCAACTATTGTATCTATTGGTATTATAGATTCTACCTGGTATAGACGACACAAGACAAACACAACACTTAATTAAAACCGCCCATGCCCGAGGCCGGACTCGAACCGGCGACCCCTGCAACGCGAGGCAAGCACGCTACCCCTACGCTGCCGGGGTCGGCAATGAACAGATATTCACCGCCGACCAGGTGGAATTAAGATTTGACTTACAACAAAGGAGTGTTTTCCCCTAAGAGCCCATTTCCTTTGAGGTTTAGGAGAAGAAGGTGTTTCTTTGTAAGCCACTGCAAGCCATGATAAGCCGTTAATAGTCATTTGTCATCACCTTCTTTCTAGCTTCTGGGAGCAGATGCCCTTTGATGTTCATCGCAGATCAGGTGGAATTGTGTGTTAGTCTAATAGAAAGGAGTGTTTTTGTTTGTTAGCAGGAAGCCTTTAATCACCTGCTTTCACCTTTCAGGGGGAGGGGGCGGAAGCCATCAATCACTTGTCATCACCTGTCAAAATTTTGCCATGCTTGCGCTCGTACTGTCTTTCTCTCACTACTGGAAGAGCATAATAGAATATTAAAACAAATACTAAAATACCAACCCAATGGAAAAACAGATATAAATTGCCCCAGGATAAGATATGGGAGAAGTTCCTACGACGTCGAAACAGATATTTGATTATATTACGAAATACAAAAGAAGATGGTAACTGTTGCGGTTATAACTAGCAATCAAGTAATTGCCCCACATAATAAAAACATAGAAAGATGGAAAATACACGTGAACATTTCCAAAATAGAATTTTACTATATTTTTTATTTACTCACTTAATCAAATAATTAGAACATTAAAAAGGAAGCTACTGAATTTTTAAAAATCTCAAGTAAGTAGTAATAAAAAGCATGGTGATACCTATTGTTTGCTGATAGAATACTGTTTGCATCACTGTTTCCTTTTTGGATAGTGCACACGCTTGCTGGCCGCAGAAGGTAACACGTGTGCCGTCGCCTGGTTGGAACACCTGCACTTCCGAAAGACAAGTCACGCAACGGTGTTGTTCTTCATACTGGCAACACAAGTTTGCAACGAACATCCCTGCAGGTATTCAGAAGAGCGTAACAAGTGTCTAGCTACATTCTAAGGTTCATCTTAAAGTTCTTCTAAATAATTTGTACCTTGTTGCTGCGGTATTTTTTTTATTTTTTTTAAGCGTAACATCGATATATCACTTTCCCCAGACGACCTACCACTCCTGAAAAAAAAAAATGGAATACGGCCACAACGTTTCTATAGTAGCCTACTCAAGAGATCTGATTTCTTAGTCATCAGAGACCTTTGTTAAGAAGTTACGAACGATGGCAACGTTATGTTTTTCTCTAATTATTTAGAAATAATTATTAGAAAGGAAAAAACTGAGGAGTAAATGATACTTGCTAAAACTGTTCAGATCTATAATAGGAAAAGATATACCAGGAAACTTATGACTGAACGAATGTCATTTCACTCTACGGGATAAATCTCGAAGTAATGACAACCTAGCTTTTATTTAAACACAAAATATATCAAACGTTTATTAAGTCACAAGATCTTTATTCCTCAATTTCTATCGGGAATTCCGATACGATATTTTTTTCCGATCTGGCTCTTTTCGTTCCTATGGATTAAGCAACCCACGTCTGAAGGTTTTCTATTTTAAACACCCGGTTTTAGTTGTACGTTGTAAACGAAGCAGACAGGTAGCAAGGTTATACGGGTAGAGCTGAAACCGCAAAGAGCTGTCTCGCCGATGGCGGGCCTCCCACTCCCATCCTACCGCCCCGTATACGTGCTGCTAACAGACTTTCCAGAAAACTATTACATCATACCATGATCTAACTTACCTCTATCATATTGAAAATTGTTCCCATACCGTTAACTAGTCCCAAATCTTTGCACGAAGATACAGAAATCCGTGCTTGGATTAATACAAGAAAAACTAATCTGTTTAAAGAATCATAAACCTTAAATAATACAAGTGCTAAAAAAGTCTAGTAACTGAAGTACAAATCCATCCTCACTGCGGTTTTAGATGGTTTTTCCGCAGTTATCTCGGCGAATATCGGGATGATCCCCAATCTCCCCGCTTCACAAACTACACATTTCACAAACAAAATATACACTTATCACACACAGAACATAATTACCGTACACGTTTCACAGACAGATGGAAACATTGACCTTCCCCCATTACTTGCAGTAGGTACAAAATGCTTGGCGTCAGCAAGGACATGTGGCCGTGAAATCAAAGCTCCCAATTTGACCATGCCAGCGGTGAGGAAAATTTATCAAAGGCGGCCGATCTCGAAATGTTGGGAAAAGGTGGCGAAGAAGAAGAAGTAGACCTCGTACATTATAACCGTTGTTTTTACACATTTGCGCATTTCTATACAGAATTTTGTATGGATTCTTAGTAATATCATGTAATATAAATGTTCGAAGTGACTGCAGTGCTTCATCCTAACACATCAAAACTCTTAACATTATATTACGAAGTATAAGAACTTGTTAACCCCCACTCCCACTCCCCATCTATCTGTTAATTTTTTAGAGTAATTCTGTAATCTTTTTCCATGCATATCACAAGATACGATTACATCCTCAAAAATATTATAAGTACGCATAAGAATTTTTCAACCTTCTTCATTTATCTTTCACTTGTAAAATTCCGCTTCTCAAAATGGCGCACTTTTTAACCAATACTTCTTCCACAGAATTTTGTCGTCCAACGCGATACACGTATATGTGGACGAGTTTTAATTCCTGCCAATTATACATTTCAGAACTTGTTATTAGTTCTAAAACTCACAGTTAGAACACCTTACGAGTAACTATTATGAACTCTTTGTCGAAAGGTTTGGAACAGGAATTGGAGCGAAATTTGCATAATGCTGTTTCTGCGACCTTGCGTTGGCGAGATGTTTGCACAGGAGCTCAGAAGATCAGGGCCAGCCTAGGTCAGTCGGTATCAAATAGTTTCAGTGACCACTGTGTGACTGACATGAATTGTGAAACTGAAGCAGATTTGTCATTGCCAAGAAAACCAAATATTCTACACTTTGATCTCCCATCCTAATGCGGCACATTAGAGAAAATCCTTCGCAGTTAATTAGTGTAACAAAATAAAAACCTTAAACAATCGTTTGAAGAAACTGCAGTAAAAATTACATATGTGGCGTCGTCTAGGGATTTTACATCTAGTTAAAAGAAACTAGTTTTGATAAAACTAACGAAGCATTCCCTCCCCATTAAGTAAGTGTTTCCCGTCGCAAGTCGTCACTTGTCATCGTTTTAAAAGTAATGTTATATGAAAGTTTCCGGAGTTTAATATGTACTATTCATTTGCTCCCACTGCCACAGATTTCATATTGAGTTTGAAGCAACTGTAGGTATCATCATTTGTCAAGAGAATGATTAAAAGACATCAAAAACCTGTGACAAATTTTTACTGTAAGAACGATACTGCAGTGACATCCCGTTTATGACTGAATCTCACTCATCATGCACTTTAAAATGGTTTGCAAAGGTTGACAAACCTAATCCGCAGAGCAGCGAACGACTTAAATACAACACGAAGATCTTGGCAGTTTAATAGAGGTTAAGATTTGCTCAAATATCTGCCTCGTTTATACTCCTGACATCGCATGAGATGAAATCGTCCAGACATAATGACGCTGTTAATTTTTCAGCCATATAACCTTTTCCTACTGTGTCATCACGAGGGCTCTGATTATTAGTTTTTGTAAGAACTGAATAATTAAAATAGTACAAACATTTTTATGCTTCTTTGAATCCAAATATACGTATTTTATTTCGAATATAAGAGCATGTTTACACTAAGAGCAGATATGAAATGCACATACTCGACAATTTATAGTTCATTCTTATATTTCATGGGTGGTAAAAGAACCAAAACCTAAAAGAAGTGGAAAAGGAATTGCACTCTAAATGATACCAGCACATTCTTGGACATATTATTCAATGACAGGCAGGTAACCTAGTTAACATTATCCTACAAGGAAAAGTGAAATGACATCGATAGCATTGAAAAGGTCCAAGGCCATGCCTAGACCGGATATAGGAGTAAATAGACAGGAAGAATTAAACCACTGGAAATTGTAAAACTTGTCACGCAAACGTGGTAGTTTAACGGTGACTCTCTGGCCTCGCATTCGGGAGAACGAAGGTTCAAATCTCTGTCCGACCATTCATATTTCGATTTTCCATGGTTTCCCGAAATCACTCCAGGAGGATGCTGGGATTGTTCCTTCAAAAGGACCTGTTCAAATTCATTCCAGTAACAAGAATCAAACATTTCCAGCCTCCAATGACCACGACGTCGAAGAGGCATAAACCCATACAAAAATCAAAATTTTAATGGGTCATGAACTCTAATACATGGACTACAGATGAAACCACGTTTTCATTGTAAGTACTTTAATTGTTGTTTATTAATCATTTATAGAGAACAGGATTCACTTCATTGTCCAGGCTTTGTGAGAATACAGATTACAGACAGTATGCGCGATGTATTACTCACTTAGTTCTCTCTGGCACGTCTTTGTTTCCTATCAGGCTTCTAACACTTTTAATACTGTAAAGAAACATTGGTAAAAATCTCGACTTCAAAGAATGTGTTAACTCACTCGACAACCACTCATTCTATTTACACTTAGCTACAAACGGTATTGGGAGAAGATTACAAAAATTGGTTTCATAAAGAGTTCGTTAAATGCTCCTAAAATGTTCCCATACCAAACGGTTTTTATGTATTTGGTAACTCGAGAGGAACATATACCATCTCGACACCCTGTAGGAGTTAACAGTTACGAAACTCAATACGTACTCAGTAATTTATTCAGTTACTACAATCAAAAATCACACTCATAAGACTGATAGAATATACAAATAAGGTTCGTTTATTAACAATCTTTTTCTACAGGCTTTCTCTAGACAAAACTTATTTAATGTGCATTCAGTAGGCAACAACTTATATAAAGTTATGCAATTATAGCCCATAGAATTGTTTAATTATTCAGTCTATATCTCATCTTCTGCAAATGAAACAAACTGCATCCAACTTCTCTCCTTATAATTCTTTTACTTCCTAATCCTGTCTCAGTTTTGGCTTCTCTGGTCAGTATAACAATTGTTAGTTTGTATGTTGTGAAATTACCCTTAAAGAATTTAGGATTTAAAAAAATCGAGAAATACAAGAGTAGGAATGTAGGGAAATGCTATCCATCACAATTGAATAAAATATAAATTATTGTAACTGTATCTCTTCTGTGGTCGTTCCCTGAATCTGTGGCTGTTCTCTGCTTATTTTCTCAATATTCTCCGTACCTGCCCAGACCATGCAGGTCTAAGAATGATTACCTTACTCCTAAATTTCGTCTTATTACTAATCATTATTGTATTGCCAGTAATGCTTTCTATACAACCTCATCTCAGCTAACTAGATCAGAAACAGTAATAATATTTTTTATTAAAAACATAGAAATTGTGACTTTCATGATATTTTCAACATCTTTGTTAATGAATAAAATTACTTGATTTGAATATTGATTGGGGAAATTTAGTATTTTCGTCCTCGGTCTCATTCGGGTAGCTTCCCAGAAAATTTTACTCATACTTCTTTTTTAAAGCTTGGATGATAAATATAACTCGTTATTTTTCAGTTCACAAACACCTGAAAATTGATATGAAACTTCTTTATCGCTGTCGAACGATATTCGTTAAAGCAAATGGTAACGATTTTGCTTGTTCATAATCTCTCAACCACGTATCTAAAATACTATCCACCTGAACCGGTCCGTGAATAATTTAAGATATCTTATAAGTGTGTTCAAACCTTTGTATTATACTAAGGAGATTGTCAACCAACTCACTGTTGACTTTTTTTTCTTCATTTAAGCTTTTCATCTAGTCATTAGATCCGGGAAGGATGGGGTCTATAAAAAGGAAGAAATTTGGCCATGACCGTTTGAAGGAACCTTTCCGGCATTGTACTGGAGTGATTTCGGGAAATCATAGAAAACCGAAATCTGGATGGCCGGACGAAAATTTGAAACCACGTCCTCCCATTCATCTCTCCAGGCTCGGTCTATATGCAGCTGGTTACAGCCATACATATTGTGTGGACAGAGATATCTAAACTACGCCTATCCATATCCAGTTATTATCGGTGGCTGCAGAGAACACGACAGTCGATATTGTTTCAGGGGAAACTTCTTCCCAACAGAATTTGTAATAATAGAGAATATAGTGGTTACAGATTTTTTACTGCGCAATAAAACAAAAACGAATGGCTCTCAATACGTCGTCTTACTTCTCGGCACAAGGAATTTTTTTATATTTATTTTTTGCAACTAGTTCCAGAGGGAAGTGAAAGCAAAATTGATTCAAATCAAAGTCTACACAGAATGTGAAACTCCATATCCATTCCAACACACTGTGGGTTTTGGTGCTGGGCAGGCACGTTTCAAACGTGCTATCTCTGATGATCCACGTTAAAACTAATAAGAGATCAGTGATTGGAGGCCAGTCGATTTCAATTGCGTCTATGCCTCTCTGGGATGACACCATTTCAGTCTTTGTCGGGTGTTAAAGAGATATGTCTACATGGCCAATGTGGAATCCAGTACCTCGTCGTGCTAGTAATGGTGAAAAACACACAGATCTGTGCAAGAGGAGCTTGCTGTCCGGAAGCATGGATGTCGACTCACTCACGGTCTTCTAGAGGTACAAAGCCCCACAAACAGGATTATTGTACACAAAAGCAGTGCACACAGAGCGGAATATTTTAATAAAGATGATTCACTCCTTTCCTACTTTTTAGCTACGCTTTTTGTTCACTGGACTGTCAGATCAGGTTTATGAAGATGCGGCGTCTCCTGAACCTATCTATTTTCCAAAGTCAACAGTCTCGCTATTAGTTTGATGCAATTCTCCATCTCTTTCAATCGTGAGCTATCTACTCACTTTAATATTCCCATTCCAACTTCAGCTACCTGCTTCATATATTTTAATTTTTGTCTTTCCATACATCTCTATAAAATTAAGAATCTTTTGTGTCTTGAAATGGGAAACACCAGCCTCTCACTCTCCTTTCTGTGAGATATTTCATAAAATCATTTCCTCTTCTATAGTTTCGAGGGCTTGATGAATTTTTCTTTCTTGCGATGCACTTAGAACTCGAGTACACTACAGTTAGTATGCTGCATTCTAGACACACTTTCTTAGAAGGTTATTCTGTCAGTACTGAGACTTTATTTCATGTTAAAAGATTTTACCAGCGTTAATCTGCTTTGATAACGTTCTTGATTCGGCCAATAGTTGTAACTTTACTTTCTTGATAACGGGACTCTTTTAAATCATCTGGGTGATTTTGGGAACTGAGTTCTGATTGGCTGGACATCGTACTCCCCAGCGTATATCGTTCATTCACGAGGCTCGGCAGTGTATGCAACACATCTGACTCAGGAGTGCCAGTGACCCTTAGATAACCTTGTATTGCCAGTAAGGATCAGCTGTAAGAGGATATCCTGCTGGCATATCGGGAAGATATAATTGTCGACTAGGAACCGACATCTGCAGTTCTCTAGCACTGAAATGATTTTATTCCATCACTGATAACATGATGGCAAACGTAATATTTTAAGTTTTTATTGAAATGTGTTTGTTTTTTTAGTTGTTTTATCTTTTTGAGGACTATAACCAGAAGAAAGCAATTTAATTTGAACTGCGTGATCGTTTATTGATTAATAAGCTCTTGACAATTTTTTCATCTACCAGTCTGATTTTCCCATTCAGTCGCTGTATTACATGTAACAAACCCGTCAGCCGTAGCATAGGTTAAGTGCCGTTCTACTCTGAACTCTAGATCATTGCAAGGTCTCATCGTTGCCAGAACACTGAAATTGGTAGCTAAACAGCCACACGATCTTTTTTTATTTCATATCTACGCTGCGTTTCAATAAAATTAGTATTTTGTTTCTGTTTGAAAATATCACATTAATTGAATGTATGATGTGTTCCATGTTCCTGTTATATACAGATGTTAGAAATATGGATTTCAGTTTAACTCATGAATCTTGTACAATCCCCGGAATTAAGTAAGAAATGTGCACCACCACCTCTGCTCGACTTGTGGACGAGTACCGGATGGGGCAAATTACTTCCACACCGGGACTTAAAGCGTGCCACATGTGCAGCACCAAGCAGGGCCGGCGTTAGGATGGGGGGGGGGGATAAGCGGGTCGGCCCGCTGGCTAACGGGGGGCCCCGATCACCGGCTGCAGGGGCCCCCAGGCTCGGAACCAAGAATCAGCCCATTGTCGCCCGGCCCAGTTTGTAAAGCTAAAAAAAAAAAAAAGTCGCCCATTTCACCCCGGGCCCGAAATTCCTAGCGCCGGCCCTGGCACCAAGCAAAGCGACTGCACTTGGCGGTTTCCAGCACGTTGGAATTTCTTTTGTGAGAACTCACCATCCAAGTGACAATCAGGTTAGGAGGCTCGTCTTCAGACCAGACTCCTGTTTACGCTCATGTTCTCATTCGTTATGAGCAAGCTCAACAATGTTGGCTCCTCCTCTTTTTAAGCTGTAGATGCTAAAGGAGTGAAGCTCTAAAGCTCCCGTGCAATATAATCATTAGCTTACGTCTGCATAATTTTAAGGCTACTACCCGACGCTGCAAGTATCTGAAATATCTTTGACGGTCATTTCATAACTTTTAAACGAACATATGTTAAGTCATATTGTTGGCTAAAATTTTATGACGATACTTATGTAATATTAATTTAATTGATTGTTTCGTCCATAGCATCCACATACCATAACACAGAAATCCTTCCTTCTTGAATGAAATTTTTACACCATTTATCAATGAACCTATTTAAAATAGAAAAACGAAACGAAGGAGCAAAAGCTGACTTAAGTAACAACCAATCTACAAACTTTGTTTCTGTTTGAAACAGTACTCTGAAGAAGGCCACAAAATGATGGCCGAAACGTCAGGTTTCAACAAATTGACGCGGTTCAACCCGGACAACCAAGATTACAAACTTTTTTTAGCTGGGTCCATAAATCACTTTCACAATTCCCACGAACGTTTCGAGAGTAAAGACTTCCGTTTTAACATATAACAACAATATACGGCAGAGTGGACAGATTTAATGGGTATCTGTGGAGAGTCTAGGTTGCAGATAGTTAGACTCATGTAACATCAGTGGGCTTGTGGGGTGCAGTCAATAAACATAAGCCGGGACCACACGCTTGCCAAACCTCGTCAAACTGTAACAAATTGAAACGTGTGGATAGGGCGCTTGGCTTGGCTTGAGTAGGCTTGCAGACATTTGTGGCTGATCCGACCGAGTGTCGGTTTTTTGGCACAAATCAAAGGCGTTTGCGGCAAGTGTTTGCGAAGCGGCTACACGTTTGTGCGGTCTTAGTATTGTTTGTGCCCTGACGGCGGACAAAACGTGCATTTCTTTTGGTTGTATAAAAGTGCTAGAAATGAATAACTTGTCCAACGAGGATATTTCAAAATTCCCCGAATGCTGCCAAGTAGAACTCTGCAAAGATAAAAAAAAGTAGCTCATGCTTCGAGTCGCCTTAGTGAAGTTTTAAATAAAACTGTCATGCAGTTTAAAAAAAAAAAGAATTTCTTACTGTCACATTTCGTATACATTTAAAGAAAAAACAAGATTCTATTCACTCTGGCTCAGGTATAAATTTATTAATTTAGCTGGTTTAGTACAGCTTCTCTGAAGTTGAATTTTCTTTAGAAGTCATATGTGAAATTTCATTCAGCGAATATTCAGAATCAGCATAGCTAATCAGGCAGAAGTTATCAAACTGACCAGATGGCTCAAAAAGAAGCTCATTAAATGTTTCTTCCATAAATTCTCTGCAATGAAAAATTAATGGATAAAGACATTATAATGCTGTTAAAAACAATAATTATTATAGAATTTTAATTATAAAACAATATTCTTATATTAAATGAAATACATACATGAAGCTAAATAGTAATCATAGTTGTATGAATGAAATGTAAATTAAATGGTATGGTTTCTATGGATTTTTAACATCCACGACCTTCTTTGCCGTCTTTCTCGATTTTTAATTTTTTTTTATAAATATATACAAATAGGTTAGTCTAAAAGTTATGGCCGACACATCCTAGACGTCCGTCATGCTTGCTTCTCCAAAACATACAAGCGCAAGCGTGTGGATGACGATGTTTGGCTCCCCAAAATTAACCAAGCATTTGTAGAGGCTTGGAGTTTGTGACAAGTGCCAAGCGTGTGGTCCCAGGGTAAACATATGTTTTGAACCTTACCTGCTGGAAGAGGTTACGTTGTATAATTCAAGAGAGAGTTTTCATTGACTTCTATGGGAAGCTCAGAAGGAAGAATTAACCTCTCAGAATATCCTTCTTTTTTTTTTTTGATTTCATAGTCTGTCGAGGTCGAAGTCTTTAGAGACAGTATACGACAAGGGGATAAGGAAGGTGAAGGAACCATCCCGCCGTTCGCCTGGAGTGACTTTTGGGACACCGTGGGGAACCAAAATCTGGATAGCCGGACGGGAATTTGAACGCTTGTCCTCCTGAATGTCAGGCTCGAGGGTTACCACTCACCCATTTAATACTAGTTGCAAGTGCGGAAGGGTAACAAAATGTGCTAAAGTAGCTAACTTCATTCCACAAAGGATTTTTTCAGAAACACAAGTTGAGTTTCAGCATGCAATGATATGGTTGCAGTAGTAGCGAAGAAGTAATGATTAATTAATTTTTCTTTCAAAGACATAATATTTCGTGTTGTCTACATTTTAGCGTTTATGTGATAATTTCGGTAGAAACTGAGTGTAGATAAATTATTAATGGTTCGGGTGCAGAAAATGATGTAGAAAATAGCACAAATTAAAAATACTGCAGCGAAGTTTTATCTTGTCTTCCATTGATTACAGATTCAAGTGTGGAGGTAGAAACAGAAGTTTTGTAACAATATACCAAATTCTTATTGATACTATCGTACAACAAGGAAAGGGCTGTGATTTATATCCTCGCCGCCGCTTCCTCAATTGAAATAATATCCAATTAAAATCTATAAAAGTTCAATTAACATAACAAGGAAACAAAAATTCTCCTGAAAATGCAAAACTCATACTTGTACAAATATTGGAATCGAGTTAAGAATTATATTCCTCTAAATTTCATAGAGAATTATAAAGATTTAAAATTAAAAAAGTCTAAATGCTGTCAAGGATTTGTATGTTAGTAATTAAAAAACTAAAATAAATTCACACAAACTTTGATTTTTCCATCTTTCGATTATAGAATGAAAATGGAACGTACCTATGACACACTATATAGCATTGATGTAGACTACAATTGTATCGTTTTATTTGGAATTGCAGAGTACAAAGGTAGATGTAGCTTATAAAAATTATGCTGTGTACAAGAAATTGTGTCGTACTTTTATATTCTTTATGTTCAGTGTCTATTTGTGAGCGACGAATACACCAACGCAGATTAGTTTCTAGATCTATTACGAGATCCGCAATTCAACTTTCTCTGAAAACACTCCAGAATGATTCTTTCATAAACACCATGGTAGATTTCCTTTCCTTTCGTTGTTAACAATCCCTATTCGAATGAAACCGCTATCGAAAGACCGTAAAAGCCATAACTTTTACTTTAAGAAAACGGGGGCAGGGAGAGGAAAACAATTGCTGATCGGCACGATTACAACTAATGTGCTGAATATCACATTCCACCACTGATGCAAGTATTACAGGAGATATTAAATTAAGGAGAAACCAGTCGTTGCTGAGTTACCGGAATTGCCTGGTGTTTCATTCGGTGTTAATTGATTAGGTTAACTGATGCTGGAGAACATTTTCACCAGCTAACCACTGCCTTTTATTTCGATGAGTATTACAAAATCAACAAATGTTAACCACAAAGCAGTCTCCGGCCCGTAAGCAACTTGAGATTTAGGATGGTCTAAGTTAGGGGTTCCCAAATATTCTCCTACCACGCCCCCTAGGGGAGGCGCGTCTCCAAGTTTGGGAAACTCTAAGTTAAGTGCACACTGTCGGAAGCTTTATATGCTTATCGGATATTGTAAATTGTACTTAAAATTCTGAATTTATATTTTAAATCTCAATAAATTCAAGCTCCATTTGTTTTAATCAAAAGCCGGCCTTTAATAATTAATCCAATTCTGAATAATATACCACATCTATCTAATAATTAAATAATATAATAATTACCAGCCAAATTACTTTAAATTTTCCACATTTTTTGACTTAGGAGGCTGTTTTAAGATTGCATCTTCTGTGCTAAAAATAGTAATGATTTACTAATTAATATTACAGTACTGCAGAGCAAACTTGCGTTGTTACATGAGCAGAATCTAAAGGGGAGTGTACTTGAATAGACCATTCAGCCTAATTTAAAAACATCACTAGGCATTTCACTTTTAGCTCATTTACAGCAATAGATTTAAGTAAAAAATTCTTGTCACTGAAACCGAGCGTGGCGGTGTAACGGATAGCGTTCTCGCCTCGCATTCGGGAGGACGGCGGTTCGATCCCCGTCCGGGCATCCAGATTTGGGTTTTCCATGGTTTCCCAAATCACTCCAGGCAAATGCCGGGATGCTTCCTTCAAAAGGCCATGGCCGAATTCCTTCCCATTCCTTGCCCCCATCCTTGCCCCCCATCCTTTCCCGTCTCTAAAGACCTAGTTGTTGAAAGACGTAAATACAATAAAAAAAAAAAAAAAAAAAAAAAAAAAAAAAAAAAAAATCTTGTCACTGAATATGTTGTAGTCACCGGCGATTACCATGGAATTATCCTCCATAGCAAGTTAACAGTGAAATTTTGACAGGAGGGCGTGGCGCCTAGTTAGCTTCTCCCGTAGGTTATAGTTATTAATTATTTCTGAACTTTTATTTCACCATAAGAGGTAAGTATGTTAAAGTATAAAGTAACTTTTGGATGAAAGATGACAGAAGGAAGAAAATGCAGCCTAATGCCGGCTAATTTAATTCTATTGCTCCGAAAGACAGCAACGTTGCCGTCAGTTAAACGTCCCCATCCCATGAACTTATCACCAGAGTCTAATAATGTCACGCCATACACACTGCGAAGTTGTCTGTAATGTAACGCATGCCTTTACTACACACTGTGTTGATTCGAAATTGTCTATCACCACCTTTCCTACCCTGTTACCCAAGTACCAATGGTGGTCATTTTTTGAGCTCCAAGCCACGGTAACTTCACCTTTGAATAGGTGTATAGTTCTATATATGAAAATAAAACTACCAAATAACAAGGGGCCACATGTTTGTTAAGGTTGATCTGAACGCTAGGAACCTCTGAAACAATTCTGACTAACTGTTTAATGTGGACACATAAGTTATATCTACCAAACCTTGGTGCACTACTAACAAAAGAACGTAACTGTCTGGTTTGCGATATATCGTACAGATTATCGACGTTTATTGATCGATAAATCTCAAATGGCAGATTCCTCTCCGGCACTGCATATAAATCTTCCTATTAGCTACCTCTGCGCATAATGCGGTGATTGATGGCACCTACATATAAGATTTTCGTAAGAAGATAACTCTCTCTTTCGCTCTGCATTGTAAACAGGTTCATTTATTCATTAAAGGAAGCCCGTCCCGTTGACTTAGGTAACTGCTGCACAATGCTGGTATCCGGCGCCGACACCGATTGCGTATTATGAGATTCTTGGTGATTCGCCCATCAGATGGTGACATTAAACTTGCCTTTCCGACCGTCTCCCTCTCTCTCTTTCATCCCTCATCCACTACACACTACATGAAACACACAAATCAGTCAGCCAGAAAACAGTAATATCTGCGAACATCTACACACTGAGGAACGCAATGAGAAACGATAGATTCCTAGGGTGTTTGCTTTGCGAGGTTACACCCTGCAAACTAGTAGCCTATGTGCGGAGAGAATCATGTCACTATGTTTTTACTGTCATTGCTGCAAACTCGTAACAATGAACGAAACTAGAATGAGACAAAAGTATTGCAGCTGACGTGATCAACGTTTCTATGGGTTGGTTTTCTATGGTTACTAAAATTTACAAATAATCGTAAAAACTGACTCCACAACAAATTTCACTAACGTATTTCCAGTTGTTAAATTTAGCATCATTCTCCGACTTGAGGGAGGCTATTTTTATTATATAAGGTGGTAAAAGTTGTTCCTGGTTCCCATAGTATGAAAAGTAAGAACTTTGCATTCACTGGGCAGCAGTGCGGTCCATCCACTTTGCTTTCAGAAGGGAAATACCTCCACTACACATTCGACTAGCAGCCTGAGGGGGCCTTGAGGTACAAACGATTTGAACCACAGTAGTCCAGTTCACATCAAATCACTCAACCAATCTTGCTGAAGGCTGTGCTGTTATTTTATTTTGCTTGTCCACTTTGGACCAGGAAAAATGATTAAACTTTGTTACCTTCTTAAAACTGTTTCACTACATTATACGTTATGTTTCTTTACTCATTTTGTAATAGCATATTCATTTATAATTAAAAAAAAATATTTAAGTTGGAACTAAGAAGCTGTTGTAATAAAACAAAACCTTAGTTCTACTTTGAGATAAAAAAAGAGTAAACGTGGATCTACTTAGTACACATATCTCCTAAATTCGTTGATCATGGATGGCTGAAGGAGAGATAATTTATAAAATGAAGAAACGACCAGAATGCTGGTAACGTTTCTCCTTTGATCTCTCTTTTCTTTGTTTTTTAAAATGAAAATCTCCCATTCTGTCTGGAATGTTTTACTTCATGTCTAGAACAATTACCAAACATATTGCACCTCATTACAATTTTGACTTCGTCTCTTTTCGTTGTTAAAGTTCAATATCCCCTTTCTTACCTTCGTAACAGTTCAGTAAACAGGATTCTTAGCTTGTCGTGTCGTTATTTTGGACTCGCATAATTCTTGTCAACCAATTAAAGTCCAAACAACTAGGAAAGTGACTAGTTTCACATAAGAAAAATAAGTTTTATCTGAAACGCGCCTGCCACTGTTCCAGTAACCTTGTTATTTCGCTTAAACTATTGTTAGGAATATGTAAAATGGTTAAAACAGAGGAAAGCCATTAAGAGATACAGTATAAACAGGAAATTACAGCCGCATTATCCTTTTTTTAAAAAATAAAATACTTTTTAGCTTTAACTGTTTACTGCGTTCATAACTGCATTCAACATTCTTCCTTGTGATCAAAGTACGAGTATGTGAAAGGAAGGACCAATATCACACATTCATAGAAACTACCCATGCGTTGATACCGAATTGATCTGGCTACCTATGCAAGGTGATGCTAGTGGCGTTCAATGTTTATTTTTAGATGTTCCAGCACTCCGGAGCTTTACAGTTTAGTGGAACACTTCTGTTGAAGATTTCCTGGTAATCCACATAGTTAGAAGATAGTATTTATCCAATGGCCTAAAATAACAGCAAGCAACGCTACTCCAGGCTTCCAATGTTCACTTACAGATGGCAGCAATTATTTTTCAGCCATTAAGCAAAGTTAGAAGACATGAGGTGGGAGCTAAATAGTTTATATAACTTAGCCAATTCTTTAGTAATCAGCAACCAATGAAATGTCGAAGAAAATTTCTGTATTAAAAAAAATATGTGACCTATAAATTCTTTCTGATTGGCAGTAAATATTTTTAAAAAATTAATAAATAAAGTTAATCTACACATCATAGATTAGTTGGATGCAAGTAGGAAAGGTAAACTAGATAAATCAGTCAGTTACTTTATTTCTACACCTCCGATTCCCAGTTATTTCACGTGAACAAAACTAGGTTGACTAAAGATAAATATCAAGACAGACACTTCTACAACTTACAGGCCGCACGGGAAATCGCAGCTTTGCATTTCAGTTTAGAAAACACTGACCTACCTGATTTCAGACGAATTTAATTTGGAGTAAATTTATAGAAAAAGGATGAACGATTATTTTTGCGCTCCCTAAGGAGCTTGCGCCGATAGCATGAGCCAAATCGGATAAATAAGATATCAGGTTTTAACAACGAATTACTTTTTGGTATCTACCTTCTGTGAGATCTTAACTGCAAACATTAACAACAGAAAACTTTTAGGGGATGCACGAGCGAAGTAAAGCAATTGGGTTACAAAACTTTGGTAAGACCATTGCTCGAATATGGTAGTGTAGTATGGGACCCACATTTTGAGTATCAAATACAGGAGTTGTAGAAGGTGCAAAGAAGGGCTGCTAGATTTGTTTCTGGAAATTATCGCAGAATGCAATCAGTGACAGATATGATAAAGGAGCTGGAATGGGATTCATTGCAAGACAGGAGGAGGATGAGGAGGGTAATGGGAGTGTACAGGGCGTATACTGGCGATGAGGCATGGAAAGATATTGGAGAAGGTATGAAAAGTAGTTCATGGAATGGAAAAGATGACCATGACCACAAGCTGGCACTCGATTTCAGGCACAAGGGTGTGGGAAGATTTTCTTTTTTAGGTAAGGGTGTCAGGGATTTGAGTGAGTTACCAAGGGGAATGATGAATAACCTACCGAAAACGTTAAAAGAATTTAAAGTTAAAATTTGTTGAGGGCAAATGCAGGTGAGTGTAGGATAGGGGGAAGTTGGGTGGGTAGGCAAATTGCCACCGGAGCCTGTGCTCCATCGCAATTAAATTAAATTAAAAGAACGGTTTTCTCGTTTCCTTATTTTTCCTTCTTATTTAAAAGATGAATTGAGTATGAATTTTGGTTTCAACCGCATAGTTCAATTTAGTTTTATAGGATTTGTCGAGAAAAAGTTAATTTTGCATGGTTTACTCACCTGCGTAGAAGTCAGCAGATGTTGGGGGTCGTGGCTAAGAATGTCTCTCTCTTCAGGAAGCATCAGCTACCGCTCTGTACAGACATGAAGGCACTAAGTGACCTAGTAACTAGCCGTTGGACTCTGCAATAAAAAGTACATTCACAACGACATATAGGTCATAAAACATATAAATTATTATATTTAAAAAACATGCAAATACATTCCTGTATTCGTCAATGAATTTAATGGTAGTTTAGAGAGACTGTCCTGAGAGGGTACGGCCCGTTGATGGTGGCTAGAAATAAGAATCTTTCATTTCCTCCTTGAGTTACATGCTACACAAGAAAAGAAATAGGGGTTACCTTCCTCAGTCGTTTAAAAACAACGGACAATACACCGATTTCACAGACTGTTCCAGAACTAGGAGAAGTGAATCTAATGAAAGTTTTGGTATTTTAGAAATTCAGGAACGTCCTTTGTGATTTTCAACATCGATCAGAAAATGGTACCAATCTCTTCAAATATCCAGTCAGATGCCTCAATCATTGCGCCACCAAACCGATCAGACTAACATAAGTGTCGTAAAATATGTAGAATGAACGACTGATGAGCGTTTATTGTTTTATGTTTAAAATTGATCTTTTTCCATTCCCTGAACTATTATATACTCTCTATTTATATAATCTTCTTTTTTTCCCAAAAGAAGATTTAAAAGAAGACTCGCTTAACAAACACATATCAGGTTTATGTTTTTTTTTTTTTTTTTTTTTTTTTTTTTTTTTTTTTTTTTTTTTTTTTTTTTTTTTTGCAGATAGTTGGCTTCAAAAAAACTCAAAAATAATTGAAAAATAAAACGCAGATATCTACAATTACAGGAAAAAGATTCAACATAACTTATATAGTGGTTTTTTAAATAATACACAGTCCCTTTCCTTCATTGCACACACTTCGATATTGACATAATACTAAGCATTGCAATATCGAACTAAGATCCACTCGCAAAAACAAACTATGAAACAAGGTTTAAAAATACTGTAAAAATTAGATAAGACAAAACCGAAGGAAACAAAAAAAAAATTTTTGTTAGTAAAACGGCAATAACAAGAACGATATGACAACCCAAAAAACAACATCATGATTTTGTAATTCAATGGGTTACAACTTAATAATAAGTGACAAAAGCTGCAATCAGATCGCCTACACTGTTTTCTGAATGAAACCTTAATGGTTCGAGTATTGGAGAAGCAAACGTTTGGTACCAGAGAGATTGTCTGATAGGATAATCTTCTGCAGCAAAATGCTAAACAGGAAGCATAATTGGAATCCTATTCGGTTGATCTTTCATCGTATTTAACCTTTGTTACTATCTTAGTTTTACATCAACAGTAAACTACTGAAGTTATTAGCGAGATTGCGAAACCAGGCGTGATGGGTGCGCGTTAACATTCTGGCCTCACATTCGGGAGGAAGACATAGGTTCGAATCCCAGTCCGGCCATCCAATTTGGATTTTCCATGATTTCCCAAAATCGCTCCAGACGGATCCCGGAATGGTACCTTCCAAAGGCCATGACTGAATTCCTTCCAGTTCCTTGTTCCAAATTCTTTATCGCTTTTAATGACCTCGACATAGACAAGGCGTGAAATAATAATAATATTAAAAAAAGAGATTGCGAAGATGTATGCAGATTGAATCGAATGTTGGGAAATGAAACGTTTGGTACCAGAGATACTGACCGATCGGATCATCTTTTGCTGTAAAATGTAAAACAGGAAGCACTGTTAAAATCATATCTGTTTAATCTTCTATCCTGTTTAACCTTTGCTATTATCGAATTTTCACGTCAACAGTAAACTACTGAAATTATAAGCGAGATTGCGAAGAAGTAAGTAGATTCCAAGGTTTAAGGATCTCTGAGCTTATTAGAGGGTATTTTATTATTTGGAGATATCATAATATAACGTCGATTGGGCGCCCGTTCAATATCGATCGAAGAAGGTGGAAGTTACTTGAAGAGTAGAACTTTATTGCTGCCGGTTATAAAGATTATTTCTCTGTAAAACGGTTTCGCTCTTAGGTCACTCTCTGTTTAATAACGGAAAACGTAACTTCAGAAAAAAATTGTGGGGTTGGAAGTACTGGGAACGGCGATACAGTTGCACCTGTTGAGCAGACGGAGTGAAATATTTGTGTCGTCTGGGCGGCTGTGAGTTTACCCCGTGCGAGCGGGCGGACGGGCGGCCATTGACCCCGGCACAGGGTTAGGGGGCGGTCAAGGACAAGGGAGAGTCGCCCAGACACGCGCCACACACACACAAAAATTCTCCCGCGCAACCGGGGAGGCACGGCCTACTGCTTCTAAATATCAAGCACCTCGAAACCGATATCTAACATTAATGTTCCATCCCAAACTGCAGCTCCATGGCAACCAAGGTCTAGTATCACCACCAAATTAATTCAACATTTTCACACCTTCCCCTATCGCTTTTTTGGTCGTCAGTCAGTCGTTAGTGCTGCTCCTTCAGTGCTACCATATATTAAAGTATAATTCCTAATCATAGCCGGTGGAAAAACCAAGTAAGGTTCAAAGAGAACTTGAAAGAGAAGTTCATATGTCTCCCTATTTTAGACTTTATTTTTCCTAGTGATCTCAATCATCTCAGCGTAATCATATAAACATTTTACCGCAGTTGGCGACCATTAATAATTCCCAAGTAAAATAATAAAATTTTCACCAACGCTTTTGTTAGAGTTGATTTTCAATCCATAAACGAACCCTATAACCCTTGAAGCAAACATTTAAATAGTGCATAACTATTACAGGTCATTTCTTTCGCAGTTACTTGTTAAAATAATAAATTATTATATACTGAAAAACGCCAGTGCAAGCGTTTGAATTTTTGTTTATTTCTGACGAGTTTCGCCTTTCGTTGACATATAAGCGATCCAGTGTTTTAATTACATTTCTGTTTTGAAATGTGGTAGCTGATCACCTATGCCTTCATCCAGCATCCCAATTCCAATCTTGTAGGATATGGTTATAATAATTTAAGGCAGTTAATCATTTGTGGCTTCCGCCGATAACGTCACTTTTATGCAGCAATGTTTTATTTGACTTTATGCTGGTCGGAAGCAAGTTACTTATGCTGTTTAAACAGCATCCTTCTGGTTTATAGATAAAACTCAAATGCCACGAATTATTGATTCAAATAGTTCATTTAGTACCAAAGCCATACAGGTTGCATTAATCCAAGTACTTCCGATTGCCTATTAAATCGTTTCCTCACACCCGATATCATATACCATTTCGCAGTGAACATAACTGTTGGTGACTTAGGGTAGCCACCTGTTTTTAATTTTTTAAGGTATCAAGAGAAATCCTTATATACAATGGAATTATGCTCGCTTTTGTTCCAGTTCTTCTCGTAGGTTCTATTAAGATTCTGCATAACGTAGATACTGTTTAAGAACCTGGAAATTTAATTAAGTAGTTTTCACCCATCAGGCATTCAGAATTGGAACTGGAGATAGTTCTACCTTTAATTTTACAAACCACGTTGGCAACAGTGAATAAAGTTTTAACAGCGTCATGCCAGTCAGACTCCATTATACGCAGTCCATTTGCAAAAAGCGCGCTTCAGGCAAACTGCTACCTGTTGCGGTTGCAGTGTTATACTACAGGCACTCCAAACAGGAACTTCAAATTCTTTAAATCCTTAAAATAAACGACAAAATTCACCTTCACTTCTTGAAGTTTTACCCTTATTTTTAAACTGTTTAAAAAAAAAAAAAAAAAAGAAAAAAACTATGATACATAATAATTTTTGTGTTTCCCAAAGTGGAATTATACCTCAAACATAATATTTGATTATGCAGGAATCAAGTTTCTACTTATGTGTTCAATTTATTTGACGATACAGCATATTTATGATGCTTTCCTCTTTCTGAAATAGTTATTTCTAGAGTACGTGCTCGAATATATTTAATTTCCAACCTAATCTCGTCAAATTACAATGTGCTGTTGTTATTCTGACTATTGAGCTTAACGTGTCGATGACTGGAGTGTTTGAGCCTATTTTGTTCACCTCTGGACGTTGTGACAGTAGGGGCGGGAAATGACACGTCATTAGGATGCTTCAATTGGGCTCCGTCTGCCATCTAGCGCCAGAATGTGAAAACCGAAGCGCTTAGCTGCCTTCAACTGATGGCCACAGCGCTTCTCACAGGAGCGGTGGCTCTCGGCATCAGTGGAAACTACTGTCGTTTATTTCAGAGTTCGCCGGCCTCGGTAGCGTAGGGGCTAGAGTGCTAGCTCCACGTGCCGAAGGCCGCCGGTTCGAATCCGGCCGCGGGCATGGATGTTAAGTGTTGTGTGTCTGTGTGAATGTCTTGTCCGTCCTGTGGCGTCCATACATTGGGAAAAATTACACATTGAGCTGGCTGTATGGCCTCCGTTGCCGAATGCCATTAAAAAAAAAAAAAAAAAAAAAAAAAAAAAAAATATTTCAGAGTTCAGACGGAATAATCAAATTAGTTTCAAACATTGTCATCATATTAACGAAACTGTTTCCTGAAACAAACTACTCTGAGGGAGGCAAAGATTGTTTATATTTGACCTACCGTCCCAAATTGGAAGAATGCGTTTCACACAGTATCATTTCTACAACTGTCAGGACATTTTTGGTATCATTTAAAACGAAAGATCAAAATCGGCTGGTTTAGCTAAATGTGTATATATTCGGAAAATATATTTCTCAATACAAAGAATATTTACTGTATTTATTATAATACTGCTATCATTGTCGGTATGATCGTATATTAAAAAAGAAAGGAAAAAAAAAAAACAACATTCAAAGCATTTTGAACTAAGTACGTTGTTAAAGATTGTGAAATTGCAATTTCAACAGATGCATAGTGTGCCATGAAATTAAATAAGTTGGCTACTATTTAACATTTTCTTAATGTTTAAGTAAATTACGAAGTTGTTACCAAGATTGTAAGAGTAGGTATTGCGTACTGAAGCAAAATTTTCAGATTTCTCTTACTTTGATAAACAGTAAACAAAATATTAAAGAATTATATCTGTACCAGGAACAACTGTAACAATTAGAAAATACCGTAAAAGTATCTTACAATGTAACTCAAGCCCGAAAGAATACAGAAGATTCGGCAATTTACTAATTCTCATGAAGTGCACAGTTATAAATAAAGTAATTTCAAATTTTCAGCTATTTTCCTCTCGCAAGGCCTGCTTTAGCATGAACGGAGGCTACCTGTAAAAATAGGACGTAAAATAAGACATGTGAAAAGGATTGCTGTCTTCTTGGCCTTTACTAGTTAAATAACCGATACATTCCGTAATCATATTATTTCTAATTGGCGAATGTTTAAATTTCATGTAACGATCTCTTAGGTTTTAATACAAAAGCTAGAAAAGAATGGATGCAATGCGACTGTACTACCATTCGAGATGAACCTTCCTGATTTCCGAATTTCAAAACATCAGTTCTACATGATTTACGTGTATTTGGCTAACGCCTTGATGATTCCTTAATAGGGATCTTACTCATTCCTTGTCCGTGGCTGTAGTATTACCACCGTGGACGACAAACTGCGAAGTTGTATCCATCAACTGAAAGAGTTGGCAGCAGTATTAGTCCCGAGTCGTATTCTCATGGGCTCTGTTTTCCTGTTCTGGTTTTAAATTCTGTTTTTACTATCATACTAATATAAATACCATTAAAAAGACACTATACGTCCATGAGGTGTACAGACGAAGCGTGAATTGGAACGTAGTGTTCCTAAAAGGAAGTACAATTTTGCTTTAATTAATTTTATTCATACAAGCTAAACAGTTCGTAGGAAATGAACTGTACGTGGCGAAGTGAACATAATCCAAATGATGTTTTATCTTTTATATTACGCTGCGATACCGGTACACTTCAAATGGGTGGAAGAATGTACGTTTTACAACGGAGGAGTTGGAATGACAAAGCTAGAAAAAAGGAGGAGATGGACAGGTCCTATTTAGGATAACTTTTCAATATTCGCCTCCACAGATTTAGAATATCAACGGAAACATGTGTTAACGAGGGTGGAATACGACATAGTAACCAGCAAGTCGCCATTAATGTATAATTACTCTCGGCATATTCCGTCTTTTCAACTCTAGCTTTCACTAAGCGAAAAATGAAGGCATATAAAGATAATTTACTGTGGTAAATAATCTTATTTTGTTACTACGGTATATTCAACTTCTTTTTTTAAATTCTTCATACATTTATTATTAGTTATAAGATTTATATGGTATTGATATTGGAAGGATTGTTACTTGAGTGACGTTTCGATATGTTTCTACGATTTGGAACCCATACCGTGGCAGGCAGCTGTTGCTCACGATCACGTGCATGTTGCGTGTCCGGTGGTGGAGGGGAGGGAGGTAGGGGCGAAGAGACTGGCCCGCTCCCCCTGCAGCCATGACCGTCATGTCCAGGGGTTATTTTCAGACATCCTTTACCCAACAGCCGGGGTCCTTGGGACATCGCCAAACTTCCCTGACTCCACGAACACACCCGCTCCGAAATTAACTTTGAAAATTTCTCAAACGACAGGTAGAAATGCGAAAAAATAGAAACACTATCAATTCTACTTCCACTACTATAATGAACAGTAAAACACAACTAGAAATAATAAACAGGAAAGATCAATAGTTTTGGAGAAGAATTATTTGCGTGTATTCTCTATCTACAGAAGCAGCTTTTCTTAATCAGTTTTACCAGTGAATACTTATGCTAGTTACTGTCATTATTTTTCAAAATCATCATTACATCCTTTGTCCCGATCCTGTTATTTGATTAACTAGTTCGTGAAGGAATAATTAATTTTCATTCTCAAATGAAGAGGCTAGTACATTAAGTTCCCGTAAAAATTAGCCTACTCGAACCAGGCTGTATCATTACAATAGCTCTATCAAATCTGAGGTTTTTGAGCTTTTCATAATATTTTATATCTTGCGTAATATGGATCCAACGCACTGCTAGAGTACTCGCACCAATGCTCACAATTGTATCTGCATTTCTTCATAATTCATAAATACTGCAGTCTGACAATACAGAAGAACGCTCACCATGTATCTTCCTTGAGATCACAACTAGTGAAATGTTTGTTTCCGAAGGCAAACTACAAACAAGTTTCCAAAACGTCTGGTTGTCTCTAAGCCATAACCGAAGATTTGGAATCAGGATATCTGGCACACAGAATATAGCAGTGTCCTTTTGTGTCATTGAGGACGATCCAGTCCAAGGGAAAGAAGTGGGAGGAGCTGCCACCTGTTTGCGAACTTCATAACATTTGTTGATTGCATTTTCTGTTGCTTTTATTACGGAAGTGGTGAACTGGACCATCGAATCATTCACTTTAGTGATCTCAAAAAACATCTGAAAAAAAAAATAACCAGTAGCCTATACACAATAGCAGATAGGCCTTTAAATCGCCATATCAAATATGACAAAGAATAAAGCGTATGGAAATAAAAATAGCTTCTTAACATTCTGTATATGTTACAGTTTTCACGAACAAAACTTAGCGTCATCGAGACATGATAATTCTCTGTTAATTAATCATGCCCAGTAGTCATTCATGCATTACTTTTCAGCTTAAACATTCAACATAATCATTTTTTCACTAAATCATATTTGTTTTGAGTTCTTGAGCTTAATTTATAATTATGAAATAGTGGTATAACAAGGAGGGCTGAAGTGCAACTAATCATCCGGGGCTCATGCCGGGTTGACAGTTCAAGGTCACAGGCCGGGTCTCCCGCAAACGCACGGCGCACGTATGTTGTCTATACTCGCCAAGACAGACATCTTGTCAGCGATTGATTATCCCACATCTACCTACAGTCATTTTTTCCCTCCCCTCTTTCCGTAGCTATCCTCACGTTATTTTTTGTTTTGAATTGTGTTGCACACGTGGTGGCGCACCACCTCTTATCTCCCCTTATATTTGTTATATGTAACCCCCGACGACATCCCTCACGCTAATATCTGTTATTTGGGCGCGTCTGCGTTCCTCCCCTAAGCTATCCTTACGTTCTATTTTTTTTTTTTTTAGCTATTGCCATCTCATTTAACACCGTCTTGTCTTCCTCCATAGCTTCTTGCCGCTTGTTTCGTCGTGGGAAGGGAGAGCAGCTGACCTACAATTTTGTATATGCTTCTCGTCTCCGCGCTACATTACTTGCATGCTTCGTCAGCCCCTCCTCCCTCACCCACATCCTGTCAGCAGAACTGGCACCCGTCATGGGTACCAAACGACACGTACAGCCCCCGTAAGAACCAACAAACGTGTTCAAAGACAGGACCACGGTCAAGGTCAATTTTCAATGGTCAAAGTTAACTGTCTGATGATGTTCGGCTCGCTGGTTTATTGGAAAGTGACCAAGATGTATGGCAAGCATGATACTACGGTAACGCGCCTCCCATCTCTTTTTAATATGCTACACAACTTATTAATTCGCATATGACTTGTGCTATCTACCGCGCCCCCTTCTGGCATCTGCGTGACTCCGCGGGCTGTGCCAGCGCTTCCTTCTGTCTGGTTCGTAATAAAACACGAAGTCAACTTCTAAATGCTTATATGGTGATTCACTTAAGTTGTTTCTCAATAATTAATAATAATAATTGTTTCAAATAATTAATGTTTTGCAAATTAACAAAATCTTCAGTATTACAAGTCCCCAAAACAAAAAGGGTTTTATACGTGTCGTCGTATATTTTCCACTCAAATGGCATCCATAAGAAGTTTAATGCTAAACGTACCAGAAACGAGAAATGATGTTTAGTATTTTTGTTTCACCGCTGATTGTCGGTGTTTTCTGAATTTATTGCATGCGAAATATTAACGATACCACTGTGGTTATTTCACGGATGGATAGAGAAATTCTTGTGGCTCTATATGACCTGTGGTAAAGGAAGTAAAAGAAAAAATGAATGTGGTATAAGGGTACCAACACAAAGAACGCAGGTAGTCTGCGTGTTGGTAACCGGCGCGAACCTGCGCCGGCCGGGGCCGGCTGAAAGAATGCTTCCTTGTTACCAAATGAGCGCGTTCACAGTAGCGGCAGGTACCTGCTTACAAGCACCTGTAAGCAGCGCCAGCCTGCCCAGCGGAATGAACAGATCATTCCGGTGGGCAGGCTGGCGCTGGTTGTAGGCATTCATGGATGATGAAATATTAATTTCTGCGGTATTTGATAGGTCACCAACATGGGACAAGAAGGATAAGTTGCATAGCAACAGTAATGTCGATGACAGATGTTGCAAGGAAATAAGGATTTTTTTAATGGCATTCGGCTACAGAGGCCATACAGTCAGCTCAACGTGATTATAGACCCTTCCAGTGTTTCAATATCACCAGTACAATGTAGACATTAAGTATGGACGCATGAACACTACAGGACGGACACTACATACACAAACACACAGTACTTAACACCCATGCTCATTAGAATATATGAAACAAATAATTGAAGATGTAGGTTGTAAGGCGTATGTGAAGATGAAAAGGTTAAAGCAAGATGTGAAGGGATGGAGGATTGCATAAAAAAGGTCTGCCATCCAGTAGTTATGGTTTTGAAGTTGCCTCATACAGATATCAAACTCAATCACAGGTACAGCTAACACAGACAGACATTATCCCGGGGCTCAAGCAGATGGACTCCATGCAGACATGTTTATGTTTCCATTCACCAACAGGCTTCATAACATCTCCCCACTGTCACACACAAGCACCAAACTAAAATACCACAAATATACACTATACATACATCATCGCTCATGTAGACATCAAACTTAAATGGAGAAACTGCACATCATATCTTCGTAATAGGGTCAAGTAAGCTCAGATCAGGAGAAACCAACCAACTTGCACGTTGTGTCCCACCATGATATGAATATAACACATTACAATGTTTTCGGGCCTCGAAATATCGTGAGTTAGTGTAAACATTGAGTAATTTTTGTAAAACTTCATGAAAATTGCCTAAATTCACTAAATCCCGTAAAAGTCGTGAAAATTAATATTAAATTATAAAAATTTATTAAATTCCTCACATATTGGACAAAATCATGGAAATTGTTGAAAACCACAAACATTACGTTTATTACCTCAATGAAAAATGACTGTAAATTGCCTGTTTTTGTTGTCACGACAGTCTCCAAGAGTTAAAAAGAATTCAGAGTCAATGTAGCTACACTTTCTCCATTATGAGAAACTTTAATCAGAGGATGCGCAAAGGATGAAAATTAGACATGTTGGCACCACTGATATCAGTGTTATCCTTATCTTGTGTTCGTCACCTCAATAGACTACAAAACAGTGCAGTATAGAAACATGTCGCCGACCCCGGCAGCGTAGGGGATAGCGTGCAACGATTAGAGTCCGGCCTCGGGCAGGGGTGGTTTCAATTAAGCGTTGTGTTTGTCTTGCGTCGTCTTATATCATGCTGAGTCTACATTGAATGCTCCGATAAATAATTAAGAATTACATAGTGCTTCCTGTGTGGAATCGTAGCCAAATGTCGATTTTAAAGCTGAAAAAAAAAAAAAAATGTCCTATATCATACACAGAATACATTGTGGCCACTGTACAGTGAGCCAATGAACTGAACTCCAGTGTAACGTTAGGTCAAAGTAATGTGTGCTGGTTGTCAGTTAGCAGTTGTTGGTGGGTGGAGTAGCTTAAAGACATCGTGTGCACCAAGCAGACGAATTCCAAATTATACAAACCCAAAAAAAGTGATCAAGAACAGAATAATGCAAAAGAAGTAACCACAGTTCTCAGAGTTATAGCGATAATCTCCTCTCTGACTTTAACATGTGCAGCAGATTACCATTATTTTCAAAACTGGATCAAAAAATTACTTGGAATTTACTCCTTTAGAGCGGCTTTGGACCTCATTGCGAGGGCAAACCTCATATTTCTGATAGAGATTTTTCACAGGTACTTTTACTCTGCCAGATTTTTTTCTCTGTACTTGAAGTACCCGAAGATTGATTGCTGGCTCAGATTCCATATAAAACTAAGCGTCCTGGAACAAAGAAAGTACTTCTGACAAACTGGTTTAGTGCGCTCTCTTCGGCGGAGTCTAACGAAGCCTTGTGTTGTGCAGAAAGTTTTATTCCTTAGTTGGAAGTTTTCAGGCGGCTCATACACATTCACGTCTAGCCGAGAAGTGTTATGTTAAGCAACTGCTGAGTGTTATTATTTTACTTATGGCTTTACGCGTCGTGGAATAAGGAATAAGGGTGGAATGGAATTGGGGACAAGGTACGGGAAGAAAATCGGCCATGGTCTTTTGAAGAAAGCATCCTGATATTCGCCTGGAGTGATTTGGGGAAACCATGGAAAACCCAAATCTGGATGCCCAGACGGGGATTCGGACCGGCGTCCTCCCGAATGCGAGTTCAGAACGTTAACCGCTCACCCACCACGATCGGTTGTTATGATTACAACCGCTTCATAATTTTGTAGAAGAATCGGCAGAAGAACCTCAACCCCAGACCTTGACCGGCTGCTTGGTGAGAAAATCACTCCGGCTATTGACACTTCAGTCGTGCATTGTTTTTTGTACTGCCACTAAACGCGCTTCCAACCAAAAGAGAGCGTGCACCAGCACCGCCAAGATACACCTTTGAAAATTATTGACTGCGAAATAAGAGACAGTCCGAAAGCTCACTGTCTAAAATAAATTAAAAGATATAATCACAATTACAAATATAGCTTGCGCTAAACTAGCTATCACTGAGTTTCGCTTCAGTCACACGGTGGTAGAATTGCAGTAGCACATTGATTTCTGTAGCCACCATGAAACACTAATACTCTTAAGGCCCCATGTGTGAACACAGGCGTCTGAATACGTTGCAAACTCCAAATTAAGACATGTTATATACTTAACTGACCCAATCCAAGTATCTTTTTACTATTTTGTGAAAGTATATTCTAGAGTTGTTCATTACATGTAATAAGCCTTCCAATAAATATTTTTTTCAACATTTTTTGCTGGAAAATAAAGAAATGAAATACGTCAGTAGCAGGTAATTTTTATTACATGGTCTATCTCAAAAACGCTACTACCTATGTACATGAAATTTGTCTTTAATGTTGGTGACATGTTTTTAAACAACAAGTACTAAATATACTTCGTCTACAATAGTTTATAAGTTGAGATGAAAACAAGAAATACTTTTTTATTTTGTTTATATTATTCATATTGGAAGTCCCTGAACTCAAAGAACATTGTTTCCTAATTTATGAGAAAGGTAGTAAGGGAGCTTTCATAAACTACCTGACTCCATTTTGGTCTCGCTTGAACCTCCCTCCCCCCCCCCCCCCCCCAACTTCCAAGTAGCCTGCGTGGCTTTTGGCTCGACATCCCCTCCCCCCGCTGTAGCACGTAGCTTTTTCAATATTAATTCCAGAAGAAATTTTGTACGAGTATAGTTAAAATAATTGTGTATATAATGAACACAACCGATATTTGCGTTATACACTTTTCTAGTACCTGGTCGACCGAACTTCTTTTGATTTCTGTTCAATATACAAAAGTTTGAGTCAAGTTTGATTAAAGTAATAGGCATGAAGGCTTTCTAGGCATTCTGAAGTGCACAGTTTCGTGTTCTAACCAAAGAGAAGCTTAAATAACATTTGTAGCCTTACTGGTACATGAAACTTCTACGAGATGAGGTTAGAACCGTTTTCGAAAAACCAAATACAAGAATTGCTCCTTTTTTTTTTTTTTTTTTTTTTTTTTTTTTTTTTTTTTTTTTTTTTGTAAAATCGTGTGACAAACTTGAAAAGCAAAAAGTTATCTACGTTTGAAATTTCATCCAAATCACTAGAGCCATTTCCGAGATCGTCTGGTTAACCACTTCATAATTTTTTTTGAAAAAAAATGTTATTCTGTTTAATACAAGTATTAATGAAAATCAAGGATTGATTAATGGTACAAAATTTGTCTTAATTCACTTAGGCCAGAACATCATCAGTGCTAATTTCATTAACTCCGATAAAACTATGATCATACTTCGCAGTAACCTCACATCTTTTAATCAACCGTGCCTTTCCAAATGATAAAAAAAAAATCCCAAAAGAAGTAACCTTCGTTATCAGCATTTATAAAGCACATGGCCAGGCGTTTCAAAAGGCAGTATTGTATTTATCAGAACCTGTATTTTCGTATGGACACCCGTACGCGGCTTTTTCACGAGTTTGTAGATTCATTAATATTTATTTTTGTGTTAAAGACACATACGGTCAAAAAGTCGATGATTGTAACTGATAATATTGTTTTCAAAGAAGGTTTTTAAAGTAAAGAATATTGAAAAAGCTATCTGACAAAGACAATATTTTTTAAACATCTACTTTTTAAATGTTTTACAGTTAAACATGAATTGTTCAATGATAACGACTTTTTACAGTAAAAGTGATATTTTTTTACTACTCTTCAAGATTATATACCTTTCATTAATAAATACTTTCATTTACTTATTCCTCATTATTATATTACCATTCGGTGACTGACCACGATACTACTCGCACGGGTCAGTTAGTATAGCACGCAGGATTGTGGCGTTCTAAAAATATTTAAATATCGTATTTTATATATATATATATATTCAGATTAATTTAATATTTGTGAATATTTTGTAAATTAATTATCTGATCAACGTAATTGATATCCCAGGCTGCCTTAATTTCTTAATAATATAACTGAATAAAGAGGTTGCTAGTTGGAAGAGCAGGAGAGATTTTGAAGCTGACAATGGTATATCCGGTGGAAATCTCCAGAACGCCTGGGCTGACGAGAGCTATTGTTCGCGCGCCCAGAGTGGATAGGCACCGTTAGCCGTCAAGGTCAGTGCGTTGAACCCCGCGCAGGGATACCCGTGCGGCGGAAGGGGTGAGCAACGCGCGGGAGGTCAGGGCGAATAAGATTGACTTCGAGCCTCACGTGGTTTTGGAAAGATGTTAAACAACCAATGCCGTATCATATACGGGGTCTACAGATGTTAATTTGTGGTTTCTTTTCCATTTAACGAAACTTCAAGAAGGAGTTTCGGAAGAGGGAAGGAGAAGCGGATATACTTGGTCATTGTGTGGTCAGCGGTCGTCGAGTCCAGACACTTCACAGTGCGGAGTGGCACTGTACTGGCGGGCTCTGGCTTCGATCACAGGCTGGTCGATTTATGCAGTCCATTCACTGGTGGGACAACTTAGAGACCAACGCCGCACGCCCCCGCTGCTGATGCGGGGTGATTTTTGGTAATGTGTTCCATCGCTCATCATTGTTTCATGGTTTGGAGAGTGAAGGAACCGTAATCGACCCATGAGACAGCATCTCTGCTCGATTCCATTTCAAAGCTAGCTGGAAAATGACCTCATGAACTTTAAAGCTCCTTGAAAGTTCAGTTTGAGCCTTAATATTGTACATCTTTTTCTAATTCAATTCGGCGCCCAAGGGATTTTATCCACCATTCATGTAACATTCAATTGTTGGCTTGTGGCCACGATGTTATCATGTTCTTAATTTTAAAAATGAAGTATTTAATATTCAGTTTATGTTTGATATCTTCAGGCAGATTGTAAAGCCGGATATTGCTTTTGCTTGCAGGTACACATAATGTCTAACGTAACGTTAAATGTGTCCGGCTATGTACAAGCCAAAGGGAAACAAAGCATTTTATGTCTGTCATCAACAGCAATCAGGATCCTTGCTACCTGAAAATTAATTTCATAATTTAAAATCAATAATCAAATTGATACTAAAACTTACAGCAATAGTAATGACCCCCCTCACATCACAATTAGTGTACAAAAATTATTTATTTAAAGTTATAAGCGTTCCTTGTTGTAATCAGAGAGAACTTACATCAGCCCAGCTTACTGGTACCTGAAAACTGAAATGGCTACGAGATGGCGTTAGCGTCATTTCCGAGATACCAAATACAAGAATTGCTATTTTTTTGTTGTAAAATCACCTTTTTGCAGGGAAGACAACTATTTAGGTAAACTTAGAAAACAAAACGTTATATAAATATGAAATTTCGTCCAAATCGTTAGAGCCGTTTCCGAGATCCAAAATATATATATATAAACAAGAATTGCTCGTTTAAAGATATAAGATAATTACAAATATTTTTAGTGAAATTTTGAAATCAACCACTCCTGCAAATAATTAATTATTTGGGAAAATCTCTTTCTCAGGTACAGTCAGGGATCATTTTCTTCTTGAGATGTCACTAAAAGTCACCTTATCTCATTCATTATTGCTCATTAATTGGTAAAATAGAACAAACTGTACCTGCCATGTAAAAAAAACTAAGATTTGCATTTTTTGTTTTATTTTGCTTCAGTTCTGTCACCATTCTTTCTACATTACCACGATATGATTCTTTGATCTGCTTAAAAGTTTTATATAACTCACTAGATACTGAAAACTCGTTGGGAAAACATTTTCGATAAGTTTGTTAGTTAACTGAATAGCCCCACTTTACACCACACTTTGTACTTGAAATAACACTTCAGCAAGTGCTGTAATTAAAGTTACATTGAAATTCACTTGGCAGAACAAAATTAGAATTACATTATGAACGAACGGTGTGGTCTCACGCGGGCGATCCTAATCAAAGCAGTTTATTTCACACCATCAAATCGATACGAACTGTAACTGCCCTGGCAAATCCTGGGTGACATCTGTATCGATCTAGTAACGACATGTCTAACATTTTTCGAATCATAATGCGCCGTCGCGTGTTGTTTAGTTCAAATGCGCCTGCCGAGTGCAACCCAACGTTATGACTTCAAATCATGCGCGGCACTTTCAGTATTATAGGATATCCAAATTACATACAGAGATAATTAAATGACGGCAATAAATATCCACATGTTGTTGTGTATTCTGTACATAATTTTAAGGGTAACATTAATATGAATCAAAAGCTACGTGGCTTGACTCGAATTCCTGCCCCCCCCCTCCCCACAGATATTTGCATAGCTTTCTACCTAACCCCTCCTCTTACCCCTTAGACTAAGCCACGTATTTTATGGACGCTCTCTAACCATAAAATTTGACGGTGCAAGCAGTAATACCGCGCGGCTTTGGAGGGTCCTGGAGCGGAGTTATCTACTTAACCTAAACATATGTCAAGCATTGAATTTTGCGTCAAGGCACTACCGTTTGATCTGCCACAGCTACATCTATGAAAGTAACTAGAGAATGGAACCTTGACGGCAAGAAGATTGCATTTTTTTTTTTTTTTTTAAATGCAAAATACTGTTTTTGCTTATAGGCTACGGGTCATTAAGGATGACCTAAGTGAAGTTAACTAGTGTTTGTATGTGAATTGTGTTACGTGTGGATTTAGTGTTTGAGAGTGGCATGTATCCCAGTATTCACCTTAGCGATTTCAAAAAATCATATCAGTAGGACTGGTCCAATGGGGTTAAATTCTCCGTGTTCAGCACGGTTGCGTTTTAACTAGTGATGTGCCGCATCGTTAAAAATGTATATCCGCGGATACGGATACAGATACGGATCATTAGTGTCTAGATCCGCGAATACGGATACTGTTATGGATCTCAACTTTCTCAACTTGGACCGACAGTGAAAAAGTCGTCAGCTACGATCTATTATCAACGAACATCCAACATACGCTACGTGTATTGATGTTGCACTGTGCGTGTTTATGTTTATAATTTAAGATGGCATAGGATAGCGTAGATTATATACGCTTGTGTAAGTTAAATTAAAATTAAAACAATTTCTACAAAAAAAAGTATAGTAGTGTAATACGGAAATATTTTACGATAGTAAATGACGAATCTGCTAAACACATAATTTGTGAAGAAATGTATTAACATAAAGATACAACTTCGTTAAACAATCGCCTTCAGACGAAACACCCACAAGAATATGAGTTCAGTTACTCGTAAAAGAAGTCTCCGCTAAGAAAATTGCCGGCAAAAACATTCAGCAGAGAACATCTTTTAAAAACGGTAAACGGAAAATTTAGAAAAAGATTTTAACGAATACATAGAAAAGGTTAAAATGTGGAACATTGCAAAATAAAAATTAACTATTTAATTGCAGAAATGATAGCTTTATCTGGATTACCTTTTCAACAAGTAGAAGATTTTGGGTTCCGACGATTGATGGATCATGTTGTTGTAAATTATGTTCTAAAAGACAGGAAATATTTTACGTAATTTATTTGCAACGAACTTAACGATAGAAAATAAAGAACGTGTTGAAGGATTTTGAGAAAGTTTCCTTCACATCATATATCTGGTAGGCTTTTTGGTCAGGTGTTTCATTGTTATCTTAACATTACAAATATTTTATAAGAAAAAATATCGCTTTAAAAGCGGAGATTTCAGCAATATTTCAAAGTGTGTTTGAAGAGTAGGGAATCCCGAACAGAACGTGCACTTCATGGTAAGAAATGGGTGATCCAACATGAAGCGTGCCTGCAATTTATCTGACATAAACCATATTGAGTGTACACCACATCAGCTGCATCTGGTTGTTAAAAAAGCTGTTAGCAAAAATAGTAAAAAATTTGGAGGTCTATGACACATGGATCGCACATATTTATCATCGCCTGCAACAAGCGTTCCAAGTGAGCAGTTTTTCAGTGCAGCAGGAATTATTTACGATCCTCATCGTAAATGACTTTCAAGCTTTCAAGTTTTTTTGAAGAACAATTTACCAAACTTAATTTTAAATATAATATTTATTTTTTTAAGTTTCTGCAAAAGTGATTGTTTTATCTGATGTAAACACTTTAACAGTACCTTAATAACAATTTCAGCTAGCAAATCACAAAGAATAGAGGTCTGATCTCACTACAAAGACAGTTAAAATAATTCCTTAAAACTTACTACAGTGGTAAGTTACCAGTTACCTTTAGTAACCTAGTAAAATAAATTCTTAAATAATTGATTTTTGCAATATAAATGTGCCAGATATGAGATTTTAACAAATACAAAGTAAGTGGAATTGAAGTTAATAGTATTTCATTCGTAGCTATCTTTAAAATTTTATATGCGTGCGTGATGAAATTCTTTACAAAAGATCCGTTAAAGTTCCGCTAAAAAAGTAATGGATACGGATACAGATCTTTTTTCCTCCACGGATATCCGCGGATACGGATACGGATACGATATCCGGCACATCACTAGTTTTAACACGCTCGGCGAAAGTACAGATCCGTCGGGTACACAACATATTTACAGTATATCATCCTCTTCCCCTTGGCAGTGCGTTGTAATCGAAATTTAACTCGAAGAATTGACACATCCGAGAAGACGACCGCAGGAGTTGTGTGTGTAGCATATTTTCTGTACAGTATTACTCAACATTCGCATGTTTAGAAGTTCTTTAAAAAGGGAGATCAGTTTTGGGGAAAAAATGTTTAATAAACTGGATGTTCATATAACTGGGATTTAGTTGCAGCTGAATCCGGATTGAAAATGTCAATAAAATGGCAACGAGAAAACACATTCACATAGCCATAACAGAGAAAAGTCCTTAGAAACACAGCACGGCAATGTCTGACTATTTGGTAAATTTAAATATTTGGAAGAGATCATAAAATCAAATTGACTAGATATTATCATGAGCAAAGAAAAACTTGTAAAGAATTAAGTGGCTTATAAATTCACAAAAAATCGATAAAAAAAAGAAAATCAATATCATTGCAGACAAAAATGAAACACTACGCATCAGTAATTAACCGGATGTAATCAGAATGGAATGTGGCCTCGTTCACTCTGGTTACAAATTATAGATTCAAGCATTCTTTTTACACCCAAAGCTAGAAAGTTGAAAGTAGTCCTCTTAAGTTCGCCAGCAATCCGGTTTGTGAAGAGTCATCCAGGCGGAGGTCGTATTTGCTGTGGTGTCTCAAGTTCACTTTCTTAAATAAATATCGAATGCCTCACTCCCAGCGTGAACAAGCTGCGTAATGTCATTGTACTCTGCGGTTCTCTAATGGCACCGCCACATGAAAGAACTTCCCCGCTTTTGTCTGGCACGAAGGAAGGGCGACGGCAAACATGTCGATTCTCAATGGATATTCTGAAGGAAAATTCCTCTGCATAAGTGACGCAATAGTTCCTCGAAGAATGGAACTGCCTAATTAAACACCGCACTGTTCTCTTTTCATAAATTTACAAAAGATAACAACACAAACAAAAAGAGAGGTATAACAAAGCCAGAGCTCTCAAACGTCATCAACAGTTCTTTTATGTGACTTAACATCAGAGACGTTGGGCCACATAAAGGCCTATTTCTGTCTCATAATGTTTTGCGTGTCAGTGACCAGAAAGGCTATTGAAGTATTTTATTTTGCTACAGAATAACCGGAAATTTTCGAAGTTCTTTGTGGGAGTAAACTCACTAAACCTGGTGGAAATAAAATCTGAGCGGGAAAACAAACCATAAAACACACATCACAATTGTGTACTGTAATGACGATCTGCTTCTTTATAACTTTACAGAGTGACCAGTGCGGGAAGTAAATCAGGGATCTTTGCCGCACTGAATTGCTTTTTATGTTTTCTAGTAAGGTCTCGTAGACACTTACGTTCCTCTCCTTTAATTGCTTGTAAAAGCCTAAGTTCATAATCTTCCCTTCAATTCAGTAGGCGTCAGCATATAAATTCTGGCACTTATCTAGCCAAATAAAGATGCAGATAGATTTGAAAGAAAGAGGCATAACAAACAAATTCTTATACTTTTTCTGTCAACATCCTTCGCTATTCTTCTTTCAGTTTTACAACTAGTAATTTTTATAAAGTCCTTTGTCAAAATTTTAAAATCATTATTACAATGTATCAAAGATATTTCATTCGTTTGATAGTGCTTAATAATTTATGATTTTCCTGTATGTATGTTTATATACTTACTTCGTTTGGCATATGGATACAAAGAAAATATTTACACATAGGATAACAAGCTTAATTGTATATAGAGATGTGTAACATACATATTCATTTGAAATAAGAAGGATATTAGAAGATGATATCCAGATTTTGCAGCTATTCAGTTTCCTCAGCAATTTCTTTATAATGTAAATAATTAACACAAAAAACAAAAATAATCAGAAAGATGGTAAATGCTGGTCATGACAATATTTTCCTGTTCTGCTGTACAATTTGAGGATGAGATAGATAAATAGATACAAGATTTTTGGTTAATTAAATATACGTATAAAAATTGCATATTATTTTTGTAACGAATTACGGATGTTTTACTGCAAATGAATCTTCAAGCACCTGCTTATTACGTTATAAAAGTATCGTTCAAACAACTGTTGTCAAGTGTGGTCCAAAAAAAAATTAATTGTGGAGAGCTGGGATGTTGGCAAGCGGTTTGTTATCAACGAGTTATGTTGTAAATATGAGTTTTTGACTGTCCTGCTTTTAATACTGTAATGATCCGCGAGAGACAGAGGTGCGCGTGTTTCTTTTCTCGTCTGGTGTGTGTCGGTCCCCGGTCCCAGGGGAGGTTCTGCTAGTGTTTGGAGAACGCCAGCCCCTGAGTGGTTACATTAAATGTGACTTATGGCATAACAGCCTCGTGACAAGGCCTGCGACTCAAGATGGAGTGGGAGCCTGGGCTGTTTTAGTAAACAAACAAAATAAGAAATAAATCGGTATCCTAGAACGAAGTGTAAGGGGAAGCCAGGAGTACAGCCAATCGGAACAATTTGTATTTTTATTACAAAAAAAGGGTGGTTTTGTTGCATGTTTCCGAGCCAACCAGCGGAAAAAGCTTCCCTCCAAAGACAGTGATTGGCAGACGTCATGAAGAGGGGGCGGAAAACGACGCTTCTTGGAAGCAGCGCGAGAAGACATGGGGGACTTGTTGACTACCGACGGAGAGGTGTGGATGGACCGAACAGCTGACTACTGGGAACAGCAGTGAGGCAGCCGGCCGTGATGGAGAGCGGTCAACCCACCGACTGCACAGCGTAGATTCGCCCGCACGGTAACCACCATTCAGAAAAAGGAACTTTTGCATCATCGTCGTTTTTTTACCCTAGTTATCGCCCCGAGACAGACTCTCTTGCTCCACCGAGAAAGTTATGAACCCTTGTGTTGCAGAAAGAAAATTAATCTTTGTAAAATCTTGTCAAGCACGTAAAGTGAGATTGTGAACCTTGTTTTCAATAGATCCCATCCAATCATGTAATGTGTCATTTGAGTTTATTAATAATTCTAGTTGTCCAATAATTCATGTTTAAGTAACAATACTTTGAGATCTGGATGTCGCTTCCCTCAGAATAGGGTACACTCCAATCTCTGGCGCCCACCTGATTTTTTTTAATCTTAATATTATTTGGAAATTAATAACTGGTAGTGAACGGCCACAGTAAGGTCGAGAAGTCGCTTTCCTAACATAGGGAACACTTCAAATTATGACGCCCAGAACGTGGGGCTAACGAAAAAAAATAAAAATAATCGAGCGGATGCAAAAGTTTCAATTCCATTATTATTATAACATTATTTTTTATTTCAGTGCAGTGCCGAACCAGATGGAGATTTTTTTTCAAATAATCAAATGATCTATGTTAAACATACAGGTCTTGTTATGTCATATGAACTTTGTTTTATTTAGTTTTGGATGCAGGCGAAAGCAGGATGGAGAATATTATATGTTTGATGTTTTGTTGATTTTTTTTTAGTCGATGTTCAAAGAGTTTTGAGTTGGCATAGGACTGAAATTTGGTGTGATGGTTTTTTTTGTTCGCCTTTGTGTTGTCCTGATTTGTTGTGTGATGGTCTCTCATTTTGTGTTGTCATTATTGTGGAATATTTTTTGGAAAGTTATGGTGAAACAACTTCCAAGGTTCATATCTGATGGTAAGAATTTTCATCTTACCGGCGTTGAAAAATTCTGTGTTGGAGTATAGAATAACTGTTTGACTATGCTGAGATTTGTATGAGTTTTTTTTTTTGCTTTAATTATATTTGTGCGGTCAAAATCTGTATGCATTTTGGTAATCGGGGAGTTTTTTTTGTTTTTTGGTGTGTTTTACTGATTTTCCGGGTTAAAATCGCGGTGTGTTTGCATTGATTAAAATGTTAATGGTTGTAAATGTGGTTTACGGAGAGGTTTAATATAATGTCTTCTGTAAAGAATTTTATAAATCAGTGAGCGGGATTCGAAAATTGGTAACGCGATCGTAGGCTAATGAATTAAGTGAATGTTACTCAGGTCAGGAAAATCAACCAACATGTCGCAAAGTACAAATGCGTCAACTTCTGAAACGATAGGATCTATGAATGTAGAAAGCGAACAGTTTCCAGTTGATGCCGTGATAATCGAAGCTGGGGAAAATCCTTCTCAAACCGGAAGTGAGGGCGCAATCACGGGCCCTCCTACTAATGAACCGATTCAACAAGCGGTAGCTCAATCTGAAACTGATGCTCAGAGTACGGGTTGCGTAAATGTTACATGTAATCCCATGATGTTGATGTTTAAAACTATGTTGGAACAACAGTCGAAGATTTGCGAACAAATGAGCGCGAGCATGAACGAAAAATTTGGTTTAATGCATGAACAACAGAAAGCTATGATGGAAAGACAAAATGAAACCGAAAACCGGATAAGCGAAAGATTTGCGGCTTTCAGTGAACGCTTGAAAATTGATATAAGTCTACAGTTGAATGAACTGCGAATCGCCATTTGCGAACAAGTAAGATCTGATTTCAGAAGCGGGGATGCCGATATGAATAAGATCGAAACTGAAACTGCACGTCAGTGCATGGAAAAAAAGTTTGGAGAGACGGATCGAAAAATGACAGAGCATTCGCGAAAAACAGTAGACCAGGAAATAAAACCTACAATTAATGTAGTGGAGCATGAAGAAATGAAAAACACTGTAGCTGTGGTTGTTGATAAGTGGAAAAACGAGGTGAATAATTTGAATGAATTGAGGAGCACTGCGAGGAAAAATCAAATGATTGAAGTTTCTAAGGAAACGGAAACAAGAGATCCTGGAAGAGAATCTGAGGATGATTTGCGAACTGTAGAGTCTTGCGGAAAATTTGCTGAAATTTAAAGTATCGTCGGAAGAAAAGAAGAAAACAATGTGTGTGAAAATAGTAGCTTTTCACGTTCGATTACCGAACTCGAAAAGAGTATGTTGATGGATGAAATTAAGTCGATTCGGCTACAGCTGTCTGTCAGTGGAACAATAACAAACAGAGAAAAAAAGAGACAAATACATCAAAGATCAACAGTCTGCAGCGAACGAGAATACATAAAGTATGTCAAGTTCTTAAAGGTAAATGAAACATCTGCCGGGATAATGGGAGAGTTTCAGAGGCTGAGAACCTTGCGGAAAAAAAACAGATGTGTGAGGGGGGCTGCTTTCCTCCGGGTGCCTGACCTCACAGCTGGAAGGGCGGGTGACACAAGCGAAAAAAAAGTTCTGGACCACTGGCCCACGCTAGAAAAGGTATTCGACCGGGAGTCCTACAGAAATATTACGACAACAAAGAGAAAACAAAGCTGTACAGGATTGCCGATCGTAAATGAACAGCACTGCTTGGAGTATCGAGCGAAAAGGAACAATAATAATTTGGAAAATGAAAAATGGATGACGATTGTGCATGGCCGTTTGAAGTTTTAAAGAATATATGAAGGATTTTTGGTCGCCCGATATTGGAAATTTGACCATGCAAGATTATGTTTGTAGTTAGCAATAAGTGAGTATAGAATAGTAACTGTAAAGTTAATTTTTCGTACTGATAATTATTCGAGCATTGTATGATCCGTTGGAAAACAGACAGATGTGGTTTCATCAAAAATAATATAGAACGGAAGTTAATGTAGCTATTTCGTTGAAAAACAAATAATAATTGAGATGTATGAGTGGACAGAATACGGAAAAATTGATCAATTGGTGTTCCCAAGTTTAGAAGCCTTCCATAAAAAAAGGACCCCATTATTCATAATACTAAAAGAAAATATCCTCGACGAATTATAAAAAGAGAGAGATCTGGTTTAATTGCGTTATGTTATATTAATTCGAGACGGGTTTGCTGAAATGTTTACAAAGGTAATCAAATCTAAAATACTATGTGACATTAAGATGTAGTTTATAATCGGAATGATAATAATTGACGGTGTGTTGATGTTGAAAATCGTAAGAGACAAGAGAAAGGAAGTGCTCGTGATATAAGAATGATGACGAAAATTTGCGAGATATGATATTGAATGATTGGTAAGGATATATGCTGACCGAAAGACCGTTGAAGGTAAAAGGGGCATAAATGATTTGTTGACGGATAAAGTCGTCAATTAGAATTCAATAGATGACAGATAAAGTCATTTAATTTCGTCGTGGAAGCTAGAACGAGCGTGGAACTATAGTCGCATTACGAAAGAAGAGAGTGGTCCAACACGCTGAGAATTTTCCGAAAAGAGGATTGTAAACGCTTGATAAAGAATATACATAGAACACCGGTTAGAAGATCTCACGAAAGAAGTAATTGTGGCTTGATAAAAATTAAAGTGGTTTGAAAAGAAATGTGAATAATCATGAACCCGTCATGAAAGATTTCTCGAGGATGCTAGGAGAAAATATTTTGAATTGGTGGTATAAAACGATAAAAGATAATTAGATTTACTGAAGTAGTTAAAATTGTACTGGTCTTACTAATATTGTGTTGCTGTCTAAGAGCCCTGAAATTTTAATTATACAGATGGGAAACGCCGATACAGAATGAGTTGATTGTAAAATAGTTTGAAAAACGTAGAAGTAAAAATAGTTAAGCACTAGAAATAAGCCAACGGATCGTTGAAGATTTAAGTAGTTGACGATAATTAAAACCTATTTTATTATTGTGATAAGAGATTTTAGGATTAATAAGATTAATTTTCCTGCTCTAGCAGTAACGAAAACTATTCAGTTTTGTTTCACTGGTATTGTTTGAATCAACTTCTTTAATAACGGCGTGGTAAGTGATACGGTCGGTGACACACAATAAAAAAATCAAACACGGGGTATCAACATGCCTTAGAGAGGGAAGGAAGGGTTTTTCCCGAAAAAGGAACCAAGGATCTTACAAAACTCAGCTAGATAAACATTAGAAAGACGTGCTTCTGTACTGGTCAGAGGATAGACATTCATGTAATTACGCTACACATTGCTGTGTGAGAACTCAAACTGTGTACTAATCTTGGAAGTTGGTTCAATGAAGGTATGTGGTCAGAGAAACCACTGGTGAAATAATAAAATTAAAAAAAAAATAAAAAAAAACTTATTTAGTAAGGTTTTGTAGTAAAGGGTACACTCATCACAAATGATTGTGTGAAGGATTATAATCATAAAAAAAAATATTGTTTAATGAATATAGAATTGTTAGAAAACATTAAGAGAATGTGAATGATAGTGTATCTTCAGTGAATTAAGAATTTTCAAAGTTATATGTCCATTTATTTCATGTTTCATTGTTTAATTATAGATGCAACATTGTTAGATAAGTAATGAATGTAATATGTTTATAAATTAGATGACGTACTCCATCTGGTTTCGCTCCACACTTGTTCAGGGGATTGAAACGGATGCTCAAGGATAATACGCTCTTGAATCATGTTAAATGACATATTAGATGGGATGATTGGAAGCAGGGTATTTTATTATTCAATTTGATATTTTGTTAGTAGGTATGTGGAGTGGTCACAGGGGACAGAGCAAGACAGGGCATAATTAAATAGTGATGCTAGCTATCGCGAGTGTGTTTAATGAACAATTATTAAGGAATTTAAAATTATTCAGTGAATAATTTTAAATTATCGGAGTTGGTGGATAAAGTTGTAATGATCCGCGAGAGACAGAGGTGCGCGTGTTTCTTTTCTCGTCTGGTGTGTGTCGGTCCCCGGTCCCAGGGGAGGTTCTGCTAGTGTTTGGAGAACGCCAGCCCCTGAGTGGTTACATTAAATGTGACTTATGGCATAACAGCCTCGTGACAAGGCCTGCGACTCAAGATGGAGTGGGAGCCTGGGCTGTTTTAGTAAACAAACAAAATAAGAAATAAATCGGTATCCTAGAACGAAGTGTAAGGGGAAGCCAGGAGTACAGCCAATCGGAACAATTTGTATTTTTATTACAAAAAAAGGGTGGTTTTGTTGCATGTTTCCGAGCCAACCAGCGGAAAAAGCTTCCCTCCAAAGACAGTGATTGGCAGACGTCATGAAGAGGGGGCGGAAAACGACGCTTCTTGGAGGCAGCGCGAGAAGACATGGGGGACTTGTTGACTACCGACGGAGAGGTGTGGATGGACCGAACAGCTGACTACTGGGAACAGCAGTGAGGCAGCCGGCCGTGATGGAGAGCTGGTCAACCCACCGACTGCACAGCGTAGATTCGCCCGCACGGTAACCACCATTCAGAAAAAGGAACTTTTGCATCATCGTCGTTTTTTTTTTTTTTTTTTTACCCTAGTTATCGCCCCGAGACAGACTCTCTTGCTCCACCGAGAAAGTTATGAACCCTTGTGTTGCAGAAAGAAAATTAATCTTTGTAAAATCTTGTCAAGCAAACAATTAAAGTAAATCGTAAAGTGAGATTGTGAACCTTGTTTTCAATAGATCCCATCCAATCATGTAATGTGTCATTTGAGTTTATTAATAATTCTATTTGTCCAATAATTCATGTTTAAGTAACAATACTTTGAGATCTGGATGTCGCTTCCCTCAGAATAGGGTACACTCCAATCTGTGGCGCCCACCTGATTTTTTTAATATTATTTGGAAATTAATAACTGGTAGTGAACGGCCACAGTAAGGTCGAGAAGTCGCTTTCCTAACATAGGGAACACTTCAATACGTACATTCTTCCTCTATTTTTTTGTGTCTCATCATTTCTCTCAAGGCATGCTTGTGTCTCTTACCCTACAGATAAAAAGTCGGTTAGAGCACTTACCACATCTTTCAGTCAGCCAACTTATTGCAAGTGCCGCCATCTGCATAGCTAGCGCTGTACCCGTTCAAGTTCAAGCTGACTCATGCAGTGGTAAACAAGAGCGAAAGTGTTCTATTTATTACAACACAACATTGCTTTCGCTACTGCTATGTCAAACACGTGAATGGGTCTCTTCCTCTTTGCTCTGGTATCACCTGAGTGACGTAAAAATGGTTAACTGGGCCGAATCTATTTTAATCACACAAACAGATAGGTCATAAAACATTAATAACTTCCAAGCACCCATATCTGGACCAATTTTTGGCAGCATTTTCAAGTCCCCTGTATTTAGATCCATATTAAGAAACGATTTAAAAAAAGTTGACAGTGAAAGGAAGATGACTGCATTTTCACTTCATATTACCATTCTAGACTACAAGTATTGATTTATCGTTTGTCATAAAAATTATATTCACAGACACAACACTGGCTTCTTTAGAAATTTTGCTTAGGTCACAGGGACAGTTCCATCTGCAACTACTATCATATTAAATAGACATGACACTCAGAGGGCGAACCCTACACTTAATTATTATCCAGGTGCAGAGCTTGACTTATCGACTAGCTTAATTTGGCCTCAAAATAAAACAATAATTTTAGTTTTTGCTACTCAGTAAGTTCTCCGATCTTGAAAATACCGAAATCACTATCTAAAAGGTGTTACGTCACAGACCGCTGCAAGATCGGAAGAATACTCTGGATAAATGCCATAGAACTAAGATCAAAACCGGTGTTTAAGTACTTCCGAGACAAGTAGGTGAGATCAAATTATTAAGCGTCTCATATTGCTGTTATACTTGTTTTCCAACGAACTGTGCAAACATGTTTTTCCGCCAGGCAGACTGTAGTTACGTCGTTATGACCTTGCTATGACCACTCTCAACAAGGAAGTATAATAAGCTACATCCATACACAAGGACACGAGCGATTGTGACGGCAGCGATGAAAATAATCTTGCAAAAGTAATTTCTCCATGACGTAAATGATTTGGCTATATAGTTTTTGTGCGAACTAGGATATTATTAAATGGCTATGAAAGAATGTTATAAATGTTCCTGGTTTATCTTTGAACAGTTCTGTATCAACAGAAATATGAAATAATATAATTGTTTCATTCAAAATAAAACGCATGAAAACTACTGAAATAGAAAATAGGAACGAAAGATTGCTGTTCAACCTAAGAATTTTCGATGTTGCTGACCTTCTTGCGCTGAGTAACGCAACTAGATATTGCAATTGTGACACAAAACGTTATTGAATATTTTATATTATCTCAATTGAAACACCATTTAACATTCGTGATCTGATGACTGTTCACTTCTCAGCCGTTGACATATACTTTTAGGCAGGAATTCAATTTAAAGGAAGTAAAATGGGGATTTTAAAATAGGGTGCACTGAACATTGCAATCTCTACCCAAGTTTGAATAACAGATGTTGTCCAACAAATCTGTTGTAAGGTTTCTGCAACTGATGAGATCAGTAATAGCTGTTCTGGAGCTAACGTATTTATGCGTTAGGAATTGGAAAGAAACTAAACATGGAATGTTTTATTCATATGACCGCTCAGAGATTGAAATCATGGGTAGGTCTCACAGGACATGTTAGTTCATCTACAAGCACTTCACTACCAGCTAGCCACAGCAGATAAACTACAAAATGATTCCTAAGTACGATACTGTCGACCATTCCCTCCACATACTCTAAGATGTCAACTTCCCGTGAAGATTTCTTTGCTGATTTGAATTCAACATGGATGGTGATGCCGATTTATAACAGTGCATCAAATTTAAGATAATATTGTATAGTGTTCTGTTGTTTTCCTTTAGCTATCTCAAATGGTTCAAGTGATGATAAATTTGAAGACAAGACGAGCAGAACGATTTTATCCAGGAACGCACCTACCTGCCATTGGTTTGGACCTAGTTTCATAATGCCTAAATGGTAGTTACAAAGCAGGTACAGATACAGTTTGACTCAGGACCAAAAATACAAGATGATACATTAGAAATAACAACTGGAGGAAAGTTAATTTAAAAGGCGAAATAGAAACTGAAATGAATGTTTATCCAAAATAATTATGTTACGTACTAGGAAAAAAATCCTAGGTTTCTCTTTCGTCATGAATTGCTGGTTTAAGATAAACTCTATGGGGGGTCCTACTTACGTGTTATGAAAGACATATTGCGATAAGATTAAAAACAAAAACACTCCTCAGTCGTGGCCCCGTTTCGAAATCCTTACTCCAATCATTCCGCTGCGTGTTGTAAGACACGAAAAAGACTTCCTTCATCTTACCAGTTACCATTGTCTATAATATATTCATGAGACAAGAGCATTCCTATTATTACCGAATGTTCTTGTGGCCCACTTTACGGCCAGGTATTAATCTTACATATACCTATATTATATCTAACAGTCTAACAACCCTGCATACTAAAGACAATTTTTATATGTAGATGAAATTTATTTTTTATGTCTCAGTGGAACTGCTTGTGAAATAGCCAATCGAAGGAGATTGAGTGCGTCTTTGGACGTCGAGCATTATTTTCTTAAGTTACTCACATAATCCTCAATGTAGTAGTAAAGTTTCTTACCCCAGGAAACATCATATATTTTTAATCTTTGTCGCCGTTACTTTGCTCCATTTCGGCAGCTAAGATCATTAATTGCAGCCGAAACGTGAGAATGCTGATACCTTATTACACAGAGTGATTATGTCTAGTGCTAACTTTATCACGAATCTTCAATACATCGCGTAGGCAAAATTTTTATTTAGCTTCTCTTTTTGCTGTCTTAGATAATTGCTCGAAAGGATAATATTACTACAGATGTTTTAAGGACAGGGGGATAGGCCATGGTTAAATATCCCGAAATATTGTTTAGTTTGTGTCTGGAGACCTGCTGTATACCAAGTGACTGGAAAAGTGTCGTCTCACTGTCTCATTGCAGGAGACAAAAAGGATTGGAAAATGTTGGTGAGCAAAGAAAGTGGTGGTAAGCAAACCAGCAACATTGTTATTCATGTTGATTTCAGTGGATTACATGCAAGATAGTTCGGATGATATGGACAATGAAGGACTCGTAGGTATTTGACAGATTCAACCGCAGAATGGTGATAAATAATTTAAAAACCACTGGCATTGCGGAAATAATGACTTGCTGCGTAGAGGAATTGATGAAAGTTATAAAGCAAAGAGTTAGGTTAGGAAATGCACTATCAGAAACGGTGGAAGTGAAAGCAAGCGTGCATCAGGGTAATAAATTTGCACCTCTGTCATTTATTATTCTCATGAACGATTTGGTTAGTGATCTACATAGATTGTTTGAAGATCACATGATGCTATTATATAACAAGAGTATTACGAGACAAAATTTTGAACAGCCACAGAGTGATCTGCACAGGTTTAATTTAATTTAATTGCAATGGAGCACACGCTCCGGTGGCAATTTCCCTACACACCCAACTTCCCCCTATCCTACATTTGCCCTCCACAAATTATAACTTTAAATTCTTTAAACGTTTTAGGTAGGTTATTCATCATTCCCCTTGGTAACTCATTCCAATCCCTGACACCCTTACCTAAAAAAGAAAATCTTCCCATACCCTTGTGCCTGAAATCGAGTGCCAGCTTGTGGTCATGGTCATATTTTCCCTTCCATGAACTACTTTTCATACCTACTGCAATATCTTTCCATGCCTCATCGCCAGTATACGCCCTGTACACTCCCATTACCCTCCTCATCCTCCTCCTGTCTTGCAATGAATCCCATTCCAGCTCCTTTATCATATCTGTCACTGATTACATTCTGCGATAATTTCCAGAAACAAATCTAGCAGCCCTTCTTTGCACCTTCTCCAACTCCTGTATTTGATACTCAAAATGTGGGTCCCATACTACACTACCATATTCGAGCAATGGTCTGACCAAAGTTTTGTAACCCAATTCCTTTACTTCTCTCGTGCATCCCCTCATCACTATCTCCAACAAGTGCAGAATTTTGAAACCTTTTCCTACCTTATCTAATAGGTCATCATGGAATGAAAATAAATGTCAAAAAAGACAGTTTGTTCGGTGCACGGGTAGAAAATAAATGTTTTATATAATTTTAATGTGGAACGGGAATTGCTGGTTAAAGGCATGAAGTGTAATACCTCGGTAAATCGTTTGAAAATAATCCCAATTTACTTGTATGCTCTACATACTGGACAAATGGCAGGGAGAAGGTTTCAGAAATAACGAAGGGACGTATCGATGAAACGAGAGAACTTGGTTATAAATTTTTTGTCAAACCATTGTTTGAGTATGCTGGGGAATGTGGGGCCCACATTATGAGTATCAGATACAGTAATGGGGAATATGCATAGGACAATAGTTTTATTTATTTGTGCAAATTACCGTAGAACACAGACAGCAACTGAAATTATAAACGACATGGGTTTGGAGTCTTCGGAAGATAGAAAGCAGGTTAAGAGAGTTTTTGGAGTGTGTAAGCCATATATGGAGATATATATTGGTAGAAGAATTAGCAGTAAGTAGAAAAAGAGAAAAGATGACTATGATAATAGATTTGCTCTCGATTTCAAACACAAAAAAACGGGAAAATTTTGATTTGTAAGTGAGGGAGACAAGGTCTGGTCTCGTAAATTACCAGGTAATACTGCTAACAATCTTCCTCAAACACTGAAAGAATTTAAACATTCTTGTATGAAAAGTAGTTGCGTAGGGAAATTGCCACCGGAGGAGATGCCCCATCGCAATTAATTCAATTTTTATTGCTAAATTTGAGAAAAACTTGTGACAATAATGATTGTTATTATTGCTTAATTTGGTGTCAACTTGTGAAATAAATGATTATCATTATTTAATTAATGTTATCATCATTGCTATACTAGCTCGTACCCGCGACTTCGTACGCGTGGATTAAGAATTTTTTTGCCAGAATTGAATATAGAAAATTGTTGGTAACGAAGGATTGGTCCCAAACAACACCGAGTCGGCATAATATGACAGGAAAGCTATCACTATATCATTCTACCGTCGAACCTGTCTCTTGAAGAGAATCAATTTCCAACATATTTCTGTCACCACTCGATAAGGTTTCAAAATTTCGTGACTACAACTGTTAATCATAATGGAAAAAATGTCCTGTGCCCTTCATACAGATTTTCTTGTCAAATTCCATCAGTATCGATATAGCCATTTAGTCGTCAAAACGTAACAAAAAGACAGAGACTTACTTCCGTATTTATAGTATTATTACTGCGGTTCACACAAACACACACACACACTGACTGCGAACAACCCCTGAGGGATCATTATAACGTAAAAAAGTGTAAACCTACAGCATTGCAAGATTACCTATGATTTGCCTCGCATTGCACCCCTAACTTTGTAATATCTACAGTTTAACATTCAATCCGAATAACCGACGGCCCAGGCGTGACTCTTACGATCAAAAACAATTTTTAAAAATCTTAGCCTTCACGGAGATTTGAACAGGAGACCACGACCGAAACATCAGTAAGGCAGCGCTTTTGCCACTGAGCTACATGACCGCTAAACGGAAGAACAGTAGAGAGACCTCCATATCCAACGCGTCTGTCTATCGCCGTTCAGTATAGTATTTCGAAATTATGAGACAACATGTATTATTTATACACATAATTTTTCAACCAAATGTAGACAGTATTTTTCTCCTTGTTTCAATGGATAAGTGTGCAAAGTTTCATCGAGATCGGGTGAAAACTGTGGATTTGTATGAAGAACAAACAAACATACATTCATCTTTATATATATAGATAGGCTTTTTTATTTAAATATAGTTTTGGAAATCGTGAACAAAATATGATTCTACTATTGGCTACAAGTACTATATGAAAGAAACAATATTACCTATATTATTAGGAAAAGTAACATTAATACTTCCAATGTGATATCTAACAATTAGGCATGTAAAAATAACAGTGACCCTTAAATGAGAAAGTGGTAGCAATAACGAAAGTGCTTAAATTTCCAGTGAATTGGAAGTCATTGAGCTATTATTTTATTAGTGTAGTGGAGGATAATCCAACACACATTCACAATATTTTGGCGACGAATGAAACTGATGAAGACACAAAAGTTAAAATCTTTTTGAATTTCGCAAGTCATTTCTTTACATAACTTTCACAAAACTGTTAACCAACAGACTGAGATAAGTATTACATTATGTCAGATTTAAAATCAGCGCTAGAAAATGTAAAAGATACTGTTTCTTTGGTTAAGAAAACAAGAAAAAGCCTATAGAAGCAAAATTCTCCACAGAAAGTGATAATATTAAAAATAATGCTCTAGTATTCGTTGATAAATGTCTGGAGTATCTTAGTAAATAGTTAGATTTTAATTAAAGCAATTGGCTATACAAAATCCAAAAATTAAATTCAAAACACAGGGTATCATTTGATGACTGTGAGACTATATTAGAGGTTATAAATTTACGAGAAAAAATGAGTATCAAAGTGAACAAACTTTACTCTGAAATAACAATATTATACGAAATCCAGGTAAAAGTAAGAGAAGTATTTCATGAATAAAAAAAATGAGCTTTTGCTCGAAATTAATCTGACAACTGAAAGCGATAAAGCATATGACAATTTTACTGTCGACAAAAAAAAAATATTTAAAGATGCAAGAAGTGCCAAAAATGTAGCTTAAAAAATGAAATAGTAAAAACATACCTTTTATCCTTTTCTACTCTTTCGTAAAATATTATATTTTTGAAGTGTACTATATTTTTACAGGTTATTCTTTAAACAATATACTACCATCAACCAAAAAATGTTGGAAACCCAAGTGGCGAATGGTGCTAGTTCGCGACCGGCAGCGCTCAATTTAGTTTGCGAACGGTAGCGCTCTGTTTAGTTCGCGACCGACAGCGCTCAGTTTAGTTGGCGAACGGTACCGCTCTGTTTAGTTCGCGACCGGTAGCGCTCAGTTTAGTTCGCGAACTAGGTCTTTCAGAAAGACAGCTCGCTCGCTTTGCTAGCGCTTTGCACGCGCTCTCTTCTTTGTTATGGTAGTTGTGGTTATCGACGGTTGTCTTTTAATTGTTAATGGGATCAAAGTGTATTTTATTTTCACATTCCATCTTAAATTTCCGTTTGTGACTTCTGCAATAATTATTAATGTTGAACGGTTTATTTATTTTTCTTTTTATATCTGTGTCTTTAGTGAAATGTGTCCACAGGGAACTGTGTTTCCTTTTAGATTGTAAACTAAAACAAAAGTCGGTCTTCGGGAAAGGATCGAACGATCTAAGGAGCGAGAGATCTGGGAACTAGTTCGCGTATTTCGCCTTTGGGAGCGCTCTTCCGGACTAGTTCGTACGCGAACTACACAAGACTATTGGCTACACGAAGAAGCAAGTAGTGAAGACAAATTATTGCAGGAAATAAAACGTAAAATTTTACAGCTCTTACTCCAATCGAATAGCAGTTAGACGTAAGTTATGATTGTTGAGAAATGTGGGAAACATTTTGGTTACTGGACATTTGAAAAACACTGAATATGTTCATATATTTGCGTGTCTCGATTCGTTACTGAGTAATACTTTATTGCAGTGAAAATGATCTGCCGGAATTGTGCTAATGCCAACAGCACAAATAACCCTCGGCTTTGATTTTTTCCAGTCTTCGTCTGTATCTTTGAAACATGGACAGCATGAGCGCATCCATTATACAAGAACCAAATATACAACTGTTACTCTTCTAATTCACAAAATCTGCAGTTTTTTCGACACTGTATCAGATGGGACGAAATCTTGAAAATATAATTGATGAAGGCAAAATTACGTAAAGACGCAAGTTTAAAGATCTTCGGAAAAATCAGATGAAAGATACGCGTAATACACCGAGGTACACTTTGGAATGTAAAATACGAAGGTGACTGCTGATAACTGACGTACTGCACCGAATAAAGAACAGATCGTGAGATCATGGAAGTGAGACGTGAATCAAACGGAGAAAGAGTGGGATTTTATTAACCAGTTGACGTAGCGCCAGCCTGAATATTAGTTTGGGTTGATTTTCCGAATTCATTTCAGACAGATTCAACACGCAGTGGTCGGGTCAATCTCCACTGTGAACTGCAAAAAGGACACTATATGCGATAAGAAATAGCCTGATAACTGGCTTCTCTGTATGAGTGCCGGCCGGCTTACTGCCTCCATATTACATCAGCCAGTTGTTTGCTAGCCACGTACCGTGGAAATTAACGGTAAATACATGATTTTTAATGCAGCCTACTGAAGTGGCATCACTTTATTCAAAGACCTTGTTGAGTTGAATAATGCCACTTATCTTAGAAAACCACTAAAGGTGCAACATAGTTTTTTTATAACACATAATTTTGTAAGACTGGAGATTTTCTCGGCGTTGTAAATGAATAAAACTTTCTCGGGTAGCTAGCCGAGTTAGTACATCGTTTGACCACGACGTTTCGGCGGTCACAACCTCTGCCGCCATTGTCAAGTGACATCACTTGACAATGGCGGCAGAGTTGTGATCGCCGAAACGTCGTGGTCAAACGATGTACTAACTCGGCTAGCTACCCGAGAAAGTTTTATTCACATAATTTTGTGTTCAGGATAATTAAAAAACCTTGTATAATTGTGCGCAATTGACATAAACCACCTTCTAGTTTATAAAATATGTTTCAAATTCTTACAGCCGAAGCAGACTAATCTGGGTTTAGTTCTTGACCAGTTCTTCGAGCGCAAGTAGCCAGAAGTAGCACTTATCTCTCATTTTGGCTCCTAAAGTAAACACTTCATTGAAAAAAAAGATGGATTTTCCTGAAAGATAGCGGTAGTCACTTGTCCTGACTTTAATAAGGTACTTTACATTTGGCCCGTTGTGTATACAGCTTCTTAACTACTAACTACTCTATGTACTCAGAATTTCAAAACAGTTTTAAATGTCTGTGTTTTTACGAATGAAAGATTACTGAAATGGTATTGAAATACACATTGTATATTTATTTGCATATTAATGTATCAAGCCAAAGTACTAGAAATGTAGCTCCTAGTCGTGAAACAATGAAGAAACTGCACTCAATTTCAATAAATATCTGTTACTATGATTGCCACAATAAGAATCTTTTTGTTGAAGCATTGAGCACAGATTATACTTGAAATACGCAACGAGTTACCTTTTTTTATTGTAAACGCGGGCATCAAGGCAGTTCAATCTAAAGATTATCCGAGTTTATGAAGAACTGAAAATATACTGCTTTTGGATATCATAAAAGCAATTCAGTATTGGAGGTGATGTAATCGAAAAATAATCTTAATGGCTGCAGTAGGATCACTATAATATATTTTTGACATTGATTAATGGAAATCGCAGATGAAGCTTATAAATATGAACTTGAGATAAGGAAACGAACAATTTCGCGAGAGTGCATGAGAATTGTGGAGCAGGAGGTTAAGAAATAATTTCGACAATGAGAAAAATGTAACTTATTACAATTCGAATGAAAGTGCAACTGAATTACTACAACCGCAATGGTAGGATAATTTGGCAACTAAGGCGTCTTCTCCCGGAGATAGTTCATAATGAAAATCTGCTCCGATCAGCATTTTCAATGTTTAACGGGTAGATGGACAACATTAAAAAATAAGATGTAAATGCAGATATTTTCCAGCACATGTTCATCAGGAATTGTAAAGGATCGTAACTCTTCGCACAGTCCACTTTCTTCTACACGTAGTTAATCTTTCTATAAACTAAAATTTAATGTGTAAAAAATGCATAATATTTCGACCATTATTATTTTAAATTAACACACCAGATTGAGTAATAATGATTTCCGAAAAAATTACCAATTTAGTTGTTAAATCTTCGTTAGTAATGTTAATATTGTTGTACTGCTTCCTTATGAAGAAGTAGTACAGCAATAAAAGTCACTACGATCGGTTTCATATGTAGCTACTGTCTCCATACGTTTTGTGGAATTTAAGAAATAAAAACTTATTTCAGTGTGTTATGAAAGTATTCTCACCTTCTGTAAGTTTGTATCCAAGATGTGATACAATTTGCGTCCTTTTTTACATTTCATGGATAACTTGTACTAACTCTTTTAGATATCCATTCATCTGCATTATTTTCCATAGTTACTCCCTATTTGCTCTATCGAACGCCTTTTTGTAATCCAGTTGTGAATCTGAAAAGCCTTTTACACTCTATAACCGCCTTGCCTGATCTTTGGCCACAGCACGTCTGTAAACAGAGACGTCATATGTTTTCACGTCGTAATGTGTTACAGTGCAAACAGCCTACACCAAGGCTGCCCAACCAGTTTTGGAGATGGGCCACAATTTCGACTCTCAGTTAGTCTGTGGGCCACGATTTCGATTCTAAGCTAGCCTGTGTGCCACATAATACTTGTCTATAGTTACAATAGATATTTAAATATAACAAAGATCTAAGTATCACACTTTAATTACGATCAAAAGTTAAAAATCATCAATGAGACCGGGGGGTTTGATGTTGACAGCCTTGGCCTACACTTATTTGCAGATTTGTCTGCCACACTGTTCCCAACTATGTGAAAGGCTACGTGTTGAGACATTACTAACTGGTCAAGAAAGGCTAAGCGCAGACTGTAGCCTTGGCATCATAAAAAAGCACCGTCAAAACTGATCGAGGGAAAACCAAAATTCTATAGCGCACGCGAGAAAATACATGCTTTATTCTACGAAAGTATTTTTCTCTCCTTCATGAAAAATATTTACTCGGTTCCAAATTTCCTTCCTTGAGGAATTGTTTGTCATTTCTAATTTTGTTTTCCTTTTTTAAATAGCAGCCGCTTTTATGATTGTTGGTGGAGTAATGAGCGCAACTCTGTATTGAAACTTCCCAAGTCCGAGGACTGACTTGATTTACGGCTGTTTCAAGGTAAGAACAGAACGTCAACCACTAAGCTGTTCGTACAGCTGTAACAAAAGTTCTTCGAATTTAAAAACGAATAAAGATGCTTAATACCTTACAGAACGGAAAACTCTACCATCACGTTTACAAGATGTCACTCCATTTCGTTATAAATTTCAAAGAAGGAAGATATATAATTTCTTAAGGAACCTCAAGTTATTATCAGCTATACATTTAAACAAACTTGTGTTACAGTAGGATAGTGTTTTCATCATTATTAAAGGAATAAGAACGAACATCTGCTAACGATTTTTGTTTCAAAAAACTAGAATACACATACGGAAGGTGGCATCTTCTACATTAGATATTTCCCTTCAAGTTGTGCAGGGTTCACCCGCAAGAATGCAAAGAAATGAAATTAATTTCGCTTTCCATCAATGTATATACAGGGCGTTCGCCGGGAAACGCAACCCACTGTTAGCGCTACAAGGAAGAAACTGCTCCCGGCGAGCGAGCGGTCAGCTTACGGCATTGTTCGACCGTCGGCCGCGGACTATTTCATAATCATTACGCTTCATAAACTTGTATGTGCTAAGCATTTAAATGTGACGTAATTCATTAGCTTACCTTATAAAAGATGCTGGAAGTGTTGGCCCTCTTGTGTAATGCACATTTCACATCTTCTGAACATATTTCGAGACACACGCTGCCCTAACTGACTTAATGATTTTTTGGGTGACTGTTCTAGTCGAAAAGCGATATCGTCAATTTTCTCCTCTGTGAGAATACGGTTGACCGACAGTCTCTTTTTGTTAAAAAATGAACCCGTTTCTCTTACTTTTTTAACCAGACGCAGAATTGTTGATTTAGCTGGCAGTAAAGCGCCAGGAAATTCGCGACGAAATTTACTGCGACACTTTTTAACGACTTCTTCTTCACATATGTATCGTACAGAAATATTCTTTGTTGCAAACTGTAACGTACCATAATTTTACTCACACTCAAACACGGTACAGATTAGTAAGAGTATGAAGCCCCAAACCAGCCAAACCGCAAAGAAACGTTTATTCACAACACTGATTAATAAGGGACTGAAGTCACAAACTATCTACAATGCAAAGAAACCGTTCTTAACAATGTAAGGGTCACTGCACTGCACTGTTGGGGCAGCGGAGGTGTTAAACAGTGCGGTGATTCACGGTGCCGTGTGGCGGAAACTGCTGGCCCGACTGACCGAGCAAGTTGCCGACGGCAACAGACTGGGAGGGTAGCGTTTTCCGGCGAACGCCCTGTAGAATATCCTGCAGGAATAAAATTTATACTAAACATATAAACTGAAGTATGAAGCAATATCTGAACAAAAATATAAGTTTAGTCTGTTGGTACATGACAGCATCATTACAACTAATCCAGACATGGAACATCGCGGGGTTCAACATCATTACAACTAATCCAAACATGGAAGATCGCGGGTCTCAACGAGGAAGAGCACGTTCCGTTAACACACTACGAGAAAGCTTCCTACATCTGTACGTGTGAAAGTTGTAGAATAGCGGTTGCCTGAGAAAAGTGGTTAAGGTGCCCAGACGCCTGAACATGTCAATGAAAGTTTTCTCTGAAAATAAGAGACGTCATAACAACAAAGAAAATACCGAACCTGGCGAGTAAGGTTTATTTTGGACCATGACCTTCGGAGGATTCGATTCATCGTCTGGTAGTTCAGATTTTGGTTTTTCTTGGTTTCTCATGATACATTCAAACACTTGCCGGGATGGTTCCGTCCTAAGGCCATGGAAAATTTTCACTTTTTTTCCCCAAACAACACGCCTTTTCATAACCGCTCCAGCGTTGCCTTCGGGAGGATGCGGGTTCAAAACTGCCCGCCCAACCAGATTTTGGTTTTTACGTGGGTTTCCGAACTCATTCGAGGCGAAGGCAGGGATGGTTTTCTTGAAAGGTCATGGCAAAATTATTTCCCGTTTCTTTCCACACATCCTCTCCCGGATCTAATGACTCCGACGTCGACGAGCCGTAAAAGCCAGAAGCACAAAAAACAGGTGTAACGGTTGCCCTTTCCGCGCTCTTATTATTATTATATATTTAAAAAAGTAAGCAGAAGTTCACCGCAAGCTTTCATTTTTTCACCTCTAGCATTTATTGACATCGTGCTTCAAGACCAGGTGGAAGACTATGGATTTGAAAATTGACATCAGAATAATGTGAGTACGTTCTTGGATAAATGCCGACTAGTCAATATTTGGGGAATTGCAACACCAGCTGCAGATTCAGTCCTCTAATCAAACCATATTGGCAAGAAATTTAACTTGCCAAAATGTATTTAGAAATAATTGCTAAGGGAATTCGCTATCGACTGAAAAATCACAATCAAGGATTGCTCTTCAAATCCCAACAGGAGTGATGATGTTAAAGACCATTTAAATGGAACAATAGCGAAGATACTGAGGAACAAAGTGCCCATGAAAAACTTTCATGAAATGTCACCAAATTAGCACATTCCTGCTAAATTTAGGATAAATGGAAAGGTAACTCAACTGTACATACTTGCAAAAAGAATGAAACAAAAAATAAGGAATGAATTTGTCGGCCAAGTACTAATATATATTCAGTCAGTGACAAAATAGCCAGTCATACAGTGAACTTGAAACTAGTGTTGCCCAAATGCAAGAACAAGACAAGACTTGTCCAGTCTTGGTCTTGGTCTTGCATCAATACACCTGGTCTTGGTCTTGGCCTTGGTCTTGCAAAAATGCAAGACCAAGACCAAGACTGCAAGACCAAGACCGATTTTGGGCAACACTAGTGTTGCCCAAATGCAAGAACAAGACAAGACTTGGCCAGTCTTGGTCTTGCATCAATACACCTGGTCTTGGTCTTGGTCTTGCAAAAATGCAAGACCAAGACCAAGACTGCAAGACCAAGACCGATTTTGGGCAACACTACTTGAAACCAGGTTTGGTTAGGATGGGACATTCCGGAATGACCCGTTTGATAACACAAAAACCAGTGGAAAAAGAGATGTTTGTTGACGAGGGGTCGATTGACTGAAATCTGAACTGGATGAAGGTAGCATGGAAGATATACTCAATAAATAGTAAAACAATTTTATGCGTTTGTTGATATATCAAAATTTTGCACTATAACAGTACATTATGCGATCATGCATGGAAAAAGTTAAGAGGAAAGCTCAACCCCTATAATTTTTCACAAATCAGTCACAACGTTGTTGGTACTGCAATATCAAAGGTATATTGCATGTTTCTAAATAACGCTTCCTTAGCAGTAGTTGAAAACAATATAAGCGACTCTGTACTCAGTAAAGATAAGAAAATATGCCATTACGTAATTTCTCGCAATTTTCCCTCGAAACATAGTGAAACACTTTATGATTTTAAGACCTAAAGTGTACTTGAATTAGTTGATAGTGTTATCATGTGTTTACTGTACTCTCTTAGGATACATGTTGACCTCTTTGGAGATATTTACAAAAAATGATAAGGTGGTGGTTATATTGTCTCTGTTGGTGGTAACGCTTTCGTTGTCACGTTGGATGATTTTGGAATAGCTATTTCTTTTTGGTTGGGGAAGAAAGCAGAGCATGATCTTCATCATACCATACGATACCATATCGTAACTGTACACCCTTTTGGATTCACGTAATTACATGGTGGCATGTTAGAGTGGTTCTTCTGGTACAAGAAACAAATGTGTTTGGCCCAAAGCTTGCAAATGACGCAGTTCCAATCTTATAACATCTATTATAGCGTAGCTATTGTTTTCCGTTAGAGAAGAAAGCAGGTCATCATCTTCCTATGTAAATCGGAATTGTACACCCTTTTGGACTCACATAATTACATGGCGGCATGTTAGAGTGGTTCTTTTGGTACCAGAAACAAATATGTTTGCCCCAAAGCTTGCAAATGACTCAGTTCCAATCTGATTTTGCAAATACCATCTGTTACAGCGAAGGGTTCTCCGAGTAACATGATGGAATTATTGCTCACATATTCTTTTCTTATGGCCAAATTCCTTCCGGTTATTTTCCCCAATTATATCCCGGTTTTAATGACCTGCGTGTCGACAAGTCGAAAAGCCCTAGGGGGAGGGGGAATTGTTTCCAATCACATAACCAAAACCTATGTTACAGGTTTGATCAGTTAAGTCTAGTGTTGTTAAAGCCTAATTCATCTAAAACTGCGAGAGGAATATATCACACTTGGGTCATTCCGACACGACATACGACTCTGCAGATGGAGAAGGAAGTAAGTATTCGTGGAAAATTACTATTTCTCATTTTAATAGTTCTTAAGGTTTTGAAGTAACACGGGATCGGCCTAGTAGCTCAGTGGAATAGGTGCTCGATTGTGAGATCCCGCGGTTGAATCCAGGCGTGAACAAGAATTTTTACCGGTTGTGTTTTATTCACACGAGGATCGATCAAAATATAAGCGGAATTTCTATATTTCACGGGCTGTAAAGTCTCATTTTTCGCAAGTTGTATGTGTTTGTACACTGACGTAGGCAGCCATATAGATTCTTGGTCTGCTGTTGACTGTCGAAATCTTATATATATATAAAAATAGACGTGTTTTTTCCTATATTTCACTTTTCAGCCACCACTACCTAGCACAGATCACTGATGTTTGTGGGTGGAAGTAGCATGGAGTTTCCTGTCGTGCACAACGTTGGCCGAATGCCGATAGCTGTGGGGATGTGGGAGATATAATGATTAAAGTTGGTCAGTGCAGGGCGTTTTCATATTTCGACCAAAAATTCGTATCTCCGTATACTTCTCTTTCCTGCCACAACTACATAACATAAGACTTTGGTGTTTGTGTGTGGTAGTAGAATCGTATTTCCTGTCGTGCACTATGGTTGTTAGATGTCGGTAGCTATGGGGGTGTGGGAGATATGGGGGTTGAAAGTGGTCGACCTGTGGCAATTTCATACTTCTGCCAAAGACAAAAGTGTCATGGTGTATCACTTTTCAGCGAAAACTAAGATCACAGATAACTGGCGTTTGTGTGTAGTAGTAGCAGAAAGTCACCTTTCGATCACAACAGCGGCCGATTTCAGAAACTGTGGTACTGTGGTAGATATGGTGGTTGCAAGTGGCCGACCAAGGATATTTTCGTATTTCGACTGTTTCCAGCATATGTCACTTTTCTGCCACAACTACATAGCATAGAGCATTGGTGTTTGTGTTTGGTAGTAGAATCGTATCTCACGTAGTGCACTATGGTTCTTAGATGTCGGTAGCTATGGGGGTGTGGGAGATATGGGGGTTGAAAGTGGTCGACCTGTGGCAATTTCATACTTCTGCTAAAGACAAAAGTGTCATGGTGTATCACTTTTCAGCGAAAACTATAGATCACAGATAACTGGCGTTTGTGTGTAGTAGTAGCAGAAAGTCACCTTTCGATCACAACAGCGGCCGATTTTCAGAAACTGTGGTACTGTGGTAGATATGGTGGTTGCAAGTGGCCGACCAAGGATATTTTCGTATTTCGACTGTTTCCACATATGTCACTTTTCTGCCACAACTACATAGCATAGAGCATTGGTGTTTGTGTTTGGTAGTAGAATCGTATCTCACGTAGTGCACTATGGTTCTTAGATGTCGGTAGCTATGGGGGTGTGGGAGATATGGGGGTTGAAGTGTGGTCAACCTGTGGCAATTTCATACTTCTGCTAAAGACAAAAGTGTCATGGTGTATCACTTTTCAGCGAAAACTATAGATCACAGATAACTGGCGTTTGTGTGTAGTAGTAGCAGAAAGTCACCTTTCGATCACAACAGCGGCCGATTTCAGAAACTGTGGTACTGTGGTAGATATGGTGGTTGCAAGTGGCCGACCAAGGATATTTTCGTATTTCGACTGTTCCGCATATGTCACTTTTCTGCACAACTACATAGCATAGAGCATTGGTGTTTGTGTTTGGTAGTAGAATCGTATCTCACTGTAGTGCACTATGGTTCTTAGATGTCGGTAGCTATGGGGGTGTGGGAGATATGGGGGTTCAAAGTGGTCGACCTGTGGCAATTTCATACTTCTGCCAAAGACAAAAGTGTCATGGTGTATCACTTTTCAGCGAAAACTATAGATCACAGATAACTGGCGTTTGTGTGTAGTAGTAGCAGAAAGTCACCTTTCGATCACAACAGCGGCCGATTTTCAGAAACTGTGGTACTGTGGTAGATATGGTGGTTGTAAGTGGCCGACCAAGGATATTTTCGTATTTCGACTGTCTCCGCATATGTCACTTTTCTGCCACAACTACATAGCACAGAGCATTGGTGTTTGTGTTTGGTAGTAGAATCATTATCTCATGTAGTGGCACTATGGTTGTTAGATGTCGGTAGCTATGGGGGTGTGGGAGAAACGGGGGTTGAAAGTGGTCGACCTGTGGCAATTTCATACTTCTGCCTAAAGACAAAAGTGTCATGGTGTATCACTTTTCAGCGAAAACTATAGATCACAGATAACTGGCGTTTGTGTGTAGTAGTAGCAGAAAGTCACCTTTCGATCACAACAGCGGCCGATTTTCATAAACTGTGGTACTGTGGTAGATATGGTGGTTGTAAGTGGCCGTACCAAGGATATTTTCGTATTTCGACTGTCTCCGCATATGTCACTTTTCTGCCACAACTACATAGCACAGAAGCATTGGTGTTTGTGTTTGGTAGTAGAATAGTATCTCATGTAGTGCACTATGGTTGTTAGATGTCGGTAGCTATGGGGGTGTGGGAGAAACGGGGGTTGAAAGTGGTCGACCTGTGGCAATTTCATACTTCTGCCAAAGACAAAAGTGTCATGGTGTATCACTTTTCAGCGAAAACTATAGATCACAGATAACTGGCGTTTGTGTGTAGTAGTAGCACAGAGTCACCTTTCGATCACAACAGCGGCCGATTTTCATAAACTGTGGTACTGTGGTAGATATGGTGGTTGTAAGTGGCCGACCAAGGATATTTTTCGTATTTCGACTGTTTCCGCATATGTCACTTTTCTGCTACAACTACATAGCATAGAGCATTGGTGTTTGTGTTTGGTAGTAGAATCGTATCTCATGTAGTGCACTATGGTTGTTAGATGTCGGTATCTATGGGGGTGTGGGAGATATGGGGGTTGAAAGTGGTCGACCTGTGGCAATTTCATACTTCTGCCAAAGACAAAAGTGTCATGGTGTATCACTTTTCAGCGAAAACTATAGATCACAGATAACTGGCGTTTGTGTGTAGTAGTAGCACAGAGTCACCTTTCGATCACAACAGCGGCCGATTATCAGAAACTGTGGTACTGTGGTAGATATGGTGGTTGTAAGTGGCCGACCAAGGATATTTTCGTATTTCGACTGTCTCCGCATATGTCACTTTTCTGGCCACAACTACATAGCACAGATATTGGTGTTTGTGTTTGGTAGTAGAATCATGTCTGATGTAGTGCACTATGGTTGTTAGATGTCGGTAGCTATGGGGGTGTGGGAGAAATGGGGGTTGAAAGTGGTCGACCTGTGGCAATTTCATACTTCTGCTAAAGACAAAAGTGTCATGGTGTATCACTTTTCAGCGAAAACTATAGATCACAGATAACTGGCGTTTGTGTGTAGTAGTAGCACAGAGTCACCTTTCGATCACAACAGCGGCACGATTTTCAGAAACTGTGGTACTGTGGTAGATATGGTGGTTGTAAGTGGCCGACCAAGGATATTTTCGTATTTCGACTGTTTCCGCATATGTCACTTTTCTGCCACAACTACATAGCATAGAACATTGGTGTTTGTGTTTGGTAGTAGAATCGTATCTCATGTAGTGCACTATGGTTGTTAGATGTCGGTTGCTATGGGGGTGTGGGATATATGGGGGTTGAAGGTGGTCGACCCTGTGGCAATTTCATACTTCTGCCAAAGACAAAAGTATCATGGTGTATCACTTTTCAGCGAAAACTATAGATCACAGATAACTGGCGTTTGTGTGTAGAAGTAGCACAGAGTCACCTTTCGATCACAACAGCGGCCGAATTTCAGAATCTTTGGTACTGTGTTAGATATGGTGGTTGTAAGTGGCCGACCAAGGATATTTTCGTATTTTGACTGTCTCCGCATATGTCACTTTTCTGCCACAACTACATAGCACAGAACATTGGTGTTTGTGTTTGGTAGTAGAATCATGTCTCATGTAGTGCATTATGGTGGTTAGATGTCGGTAGCTATGGGGGTGTGGGAGAAACGGGGGTTGAAAGTGGTCGACCTGTGGCAATTTCATACTTCTGCTAAAGACAAAAGTGTCATGGTGTATCACTTTTCAGCGAAAACTATAGATCACAGATAACTGGCGTTTGTGTGTAGTAGTAGCACAGAGTCACCTTTCGATCACAACAGCGCCCGATTTTCAGAAACTGTGGTACTGTGGTAGATATGGTGGTTGTAAGTGGCCGACCAAGGATATTTTCGTATTTCGACGAAAGGCATGTGTCTCTGCAGATTTATCGTTTCTGCCACGACTACAAAGCATAGAGCATTGGTGTTTATGTGTGGTGGTAGAATCGTGTCTGTTGTCGTGCACTATGGTTGTTAGATGTCTGTAGCTATGGGTGTGTGCAAGACATGGGGGATGAAAATGGTCGACCTGCGGCAATTTCATATTTCAGCCAAAGACGCATTGTGTCTCGGTGTATCACTTTGAGTGAAAAACTATCACCGGCGTTTTTGTGTGGTAATAACACAGAGTCACCCATCGATCTCAACGTTGGCCGAAATTCGGTAACTGTGGGAGCGTGTGAGATATGGTGTTTGAAATTGGTCGATCATGTATATTTTCGTATTTCATCCAAGACTTGTGTGTATCCGTAAATTTTACTTTGCTGCCGGAACTATATAGCGCAGAAGACTGGTATTTGTGTGTGGTAATAGTATGGAGTCTCCCATCGTGCACTATGGTGGTTAGATGTCTACAGCTGTCAATATGAATACTTTACAATCACGAACGAATTTGTGGGTACCAGCTATTATATTGTGGAAGTAAGTTTCTGTCTTTTTGTTACGTTTTGACGACTAAATGGCTATATCAATATTGATGGAATTTAACAATGAAATAGTGTAGGAAGGACACAGGACATTTTTTCGGTATGAATAACAGTTTTAGTCACGAAATTTTAAGAACTTATCGAATGATGAAAGACAGACAGATTCGTGTGTTAGTCTGTAATGTTACGTTGGTTGCTCAGTCGCGCAGTCTGTTAGTGTTTGATTTGTTAATAAATTTCGATAAGAAACAAAACTTATTATTTAGTATAGAAGTCAATTTGCTCTGCACTGTACTATTCATTTGTGTCTGTATAAAAGTTTCTGGCACCAATTTGTCTTCCTTTTTGACATGCCTTACGGACGTAAACCTGCCTAAGGTGCAGGTCTAGAAGACAATGTGCTGCTATTAGATTATAAGATTCAGATGCTCATGTTGAATAAAGAAGAAAAAACCAAGCTGAAATAAAGCTGCCATCAGTTAACCCCCCCCCCCCCCCACCCACACACACACACATCCCCGCACCTTCGCTTACTTTTCTGTTTTTAAATATGTTGTAAATTGATTCTCTTCATGAGACAGATTAGACAATAGGATGATATAATGATGGCTTTCCATCATATTATGTCGACTCGGTGTTGTTTGGGACAAATCTTACTAACAGTTTTCTATATCCAATTCTGGCAATGAAACTCCAAGTCCACGCGTACGAAGTCGCGGGTAACAGCTAGTTCTAAATAAAATCTATAAAACTGAGGAAAACCATTCTGTTTCATAAACTGAAGTGAATACACACTCAGAAGATGTTCTTATAACTTTTTTGTCACTACACGATCACTAAACTAGGTCTGTTCTTACAATAATTGTTTAATTTAATTTAATTGCAATGGAGCACACGCTCCGGTGCCAATTTCGATACACGCCCATCTTCCCCCTTTCCTGCACCCACCTACATTTTCCCTCTACAAATTTCAACTTTAAATTCTTTCAACGTTATTGGTAAATTATTCATCATTTCCCTAGGTAAATTATTCCAATTCCTGACACCCTTACCTAAAAAGAGAATCTTCCCACACCCTTGTCACTGAAATCCATTGCCAGCTTGTGGTCAAGGTCACCTTTTCCCTTCCATGCACTAATTTTCATACCTACACCAATATCTTTCCATGCCTCGTCACCAGCATACACCTTGTACACTCTCATGACCCTCTTCAACCTCCTTCTGTCTTGCAATGAATCCCATACCAGCTCTTTTATCATATATGTTATTGATTGCATTCTGCGATAATTTCCAGAAACAAATCTAGCAGCCCTATGTGGGCTCTGTTTGTGTGTGTAAACTGCTTTGCGTTAAACTGGGAATAATTTCATCAGATAAGTTTTACTGTTTAAATTAGTTTAAAGCTTTGAATTGTAAAACAATTAGTTAAGATTATTGATAGTGAGACGAAATACGAATATTTTCAATTAGAAATAGAGCATCGAAAATCGCCTATTTTTAGTGGTTAATCCTCATTTCTTTTTCTCTAGTTTATTGATTTAGAATCAGCTGAAAGCTTCGTAGTTAGATTGAAATTGTCGTCGGCCATACTCGTTTCCGAGTTTATGTTGCTCTCTTGCCTGTTTATTTGTGTGTGCGCTGGTGGCTGATCAGGCCGATTCTTGCATAGAACAGTCGTCCGCACACACTGCACCCAAATGTGGGTGGCTGGCGCGGTAGGGTTTGTCGGGCTTGTAAATTGTAGTTAAACTTCTTGCTATATCTATTTTGACATCTTCATTTTCTTGTATCAGTATTTTAGAATCCCATTAAAATTAAATTAAATTGCAATGGAGCGCATGTTGAGATTGTTACTTAAACGTATTGTAGACTTTTGTTCTATTTGAGTTCAGTTTGCTATTTTCATTAGTATTAAAGCATTGAAATAACAATAATCAGCTAGTCATATATCAAATACATATAATAAATAAATATGTGATAGTAAATAATGACCACTGCTGCTCAGTAGTATCAACCTCAATAAATTCAATTGTAGATTCTTTATGGGGTAACTTGTATTTATTGACTGGTTCAGTCTTAAATATTATACTTTCTTATTTAATTATTTCCAAAAATACTAAAATAGCACTACATTAGTAAAAATATCACAATTAAAGTATTTATATCTACTTATTAATATCTGTAACTTGGTTGAGGAGTAAAGCTCAAATCAAATTTTATAAAAAATATAGGTATAAAGGTATACATTTTATCACACTACTTTATCAAATAAATTTTAGGTTCGTTTAGAAGTATTTGGGAAAAATCTTCTGTGAAACTTGTGGCGCCTGTCACAGGTATGTGGCGAATGGTGTAGGTTGTAGTTGGTGAAAAATATGGTTTCATTGGCCTTGTAGGGAAAAGGGAAATAGATGAAGCTCTCCCATGGTTATGTCCACTTTGTCATAGGGATGAAACGAACAGGGAGTTGAGCGAAAGGGTTAGGATATTTGAGGCTCAACCTGTGGAGGCGCAACTTGTGGAGGCTTGGCCTGTCGAAGCTCCGTTTGTAGATGCTCAGCCTGTGCAGGCTCAGCTTTAAAAGCAGAAAGTAGAGAGGGTGAAAAGGTTGGTTGAGTGCTGATAACGGGTCGTTGAGGACATATGGTTAATAAGATGAAGAAGCCATGCACTTCAGAAACTGTGGGGAAAATAGGTTTCACCTGTTAAGGAGAAAGAGCCTCATGTAGATGAAGGAGTAGGTAAGGTGTAGCAGTCTTTTAAGAATAGGGCCGTGCAAGGAAAGAATAGGAAGGAAAGGGTTCTGCTGTGAGGCAGTAACCGCGGAAGAGGTGTAGGCCCTCTTCTGCAGGATAAGTTAGGCACAGGTTACCACGTCACAAGTTTTTTTCAAACCTAATGCAACATTAGATCAGGTAATATAGGATATAGGTCCACTTTGTAAGAGTTTCACTAAAGACGACAGAGTAGTTACAGTGGAAGGTGGGGAAAATGGTACTGATAGAAACGTGAATTAAAGTATAGAAAGTGACCTGAAGAAGGTGATGAAGGAGGCTCAGAACTCACGGTTGAACTCACCTAAGTCACCATGATCAGTACAGTTAAACCACTCTGTGAGGCGAATTAATGGAGTACGAAGGTGCTACTTTGGAAAGGCTTTAGTTAGCCTTGCGGGTTGTGCCCTTTGGGCACTATTGCTTGATGGAGTCTCACTGGGCATGGCATATACCTAAATAGAAGAGGCAAGGGGATACTTTCTGAGTTGCTAGCTAATGCTGTATGCGAGCATATGTCCAACGATGATGGTGTTAGGAATGTGTCTTTTTTTAGGTTAGGGGATGGAGATAGATGATCACAGTGATACTGACTGACGATCCACGATGGGAAAAATCACATATTGCTAAAGAAATAGATAAAGCTGCTGAAAAAATAACTGACGGTGGCAGAACTGGCAAGCAGGAGGTTAATGCTGAAAATATCACAAAGCTAGTAATGTAGCGTCCATAAACCACGTAGTTTCATTTTGGTCTCCTGTGAAACCCCTCCTCCACCTCACATAGCCCCACGTGGCTTTTGCCTCTACCTTCCCCCCCCCCCCCTCACGTAGCACGTAGCTTTTTTCCCTTTTTGATTCCAGAAGATATTTTTTACAGTTTTCTCTTCTCAGACCAGTGTAAATTACATACAGAGATAATTAAATGAAGGAAATAAATATTCACCCGGTGTTTTGTGTTCTGTACCTCATTTTAACTATGAAAAATAAAATGAATAAAAGCTACGTGGTCTGGTACGGAAGCCCCCCTCCCCCATTTAGCGCAGCCTAGCCTTCGAGCCACCCCTCCCCTCCACTCCCCTCCCCAAACCAAGAGTGTTACTGGTGAGCTGTAGAAGTGTAATGAACAAAGTAATAGAATTTGCAAACTTAATAGAGATACACGAACCACAAGTAATTTTAGGTGTAGAGTCTCGATTAAAACAAGTACTAGACAATGAGGTTTTTCCAAATGGTTACAGAGTGTACCGCGGAGATAGAGAAGCAATTGGTGGAAGGGTTTTCATACTGGCTAGCAAAGCGTACTACAGTTCACTGGTGTTCATAGATCATGACAATGATTTATGAAGTAGTAACAAAGAAAAAATCATGGCGTTGACTGCTTGCCACAGTGGAGGAACGAATGATAAAGATAAGGATCTTGGTGAGAAACTAAATTTATATAATAAAAGTTAGAGTAGAATGGCCATTATTGGTGGGGGATTTAAATTTACGAGGTGTCAACATGGGAACAGAGATTTGTGAACACCTTCATAAGGGAATGAGGATATACAAAAAAGGTAGAGCAGAATACAAGGGGTCAAAACATGTTATGTATCTTCCTAATAAAGCACGATGATATTAACCACGTCAGGCAACATGAGGAACAGAGGGAATAAGTGATCATGAAGCAGTTCTGATGGATATAAGAGGATTCAGTAAACCAGTGGCTGAAACTGAAGGGGGAAATAGGAACAATTATAAAAAGGCACAGATTTCGAAATTAAATACGTACTTCAGGGAAAGATTCAGCATTTGAAAAGATGGCACAAGTATAGCGGAGTCGAAACGTGAGAAGAAACATTTATTCAAAAAAAGAATAAATAAAGAGAAGTACAGAACCTACGTACTACAACGGGGAGGGGAGACGGCTAAGAGAACATAACACTGTTAAGAGACAGCTAGGCAGTAGGGAATACTTAGAACAAAAAGTAAACAATGAATTAAAAATAGCAAATAAGGCAGCTAAAGGTGGGTTAATGATGTGTACTGTAATTGGTGCAGGGGGATCACTGACAGACCCATCTAGAAATTTGTATGGCTTTGTAAGAAAACTGAGAGAAGGGAGGGAGTTGAGACAGTTATAGATAAGGATGGAGAAGAAGTCACTAAAGATCTGAAAAAGGCAAGAGATTTTAAGCAACTGGTTTAGTGAAACCATTAGGGATTCAGGAATTGGAAGATGTAAATTGGGTAACCTATTGATCCACACAATTAGAAATGACCATACTAAAAAATTTGAAATTCATCCTGACGGTTTCATGAGGAAACAAAAAAACATAAATATACGATTGTGTTGATGGTTTACGATCAGAAGTAAGGTTGTTTGCAAATATTATGACAGAAATAGAATAATATGATATAAAGAGAGTAATTTCCAACGACAAGGAAAAGTCTCGGTTTCAACTTTATTGAATCTTCTGCCGAGAAATTAATTGCAACATCAACAAGAATTCGATGATGAGTGGCGGAAGTTGTCCTTTTACCTCAAGGATTGGAACTCTAATCAACCTCCTGACAGGTTTTGGCAGCAGGTGAATTTTCAAATAACCATAAAGTGTTAATATTGCTAGATAACTAATTGTTTTTAACAGTTTTATAATGTACATTCTCTACTTATTCAGACAGCACAAATATGCGATCAATGTGGAGATAGGGATGTTCATTTAAAATACTTGCCGAAATTTATGTTGGCCATTTTGAGCTTACTACACTTGAATTCTGAGTGCGAACGAGTGTTCAGTAAAGTTAATGATATTAAAACAAAAAAATCCGTTAAGGGGAATCTTTTTTCGCAGCAGTCTATATAGCGACTCGGAAAAAACTGCATCGATTCTAAGCCGACTAACGCTATGATACAAAAACGTAATATTGATATGTATAAAAATGATGATATTAGAATTATATCTGATTCAGATTAAAAATAGAATTTTTCCAAATTCTAACCTTTACTTTTTTGGTGTAGTAACATTTAATTTTTTTCTTTTTTGCCGGAATTTTACCGTATTTTGAATATAAATTACAACATAATTTCGGAAAACCCACCGTAATTTTTGATAAATTCTACCGTCAGCTAGAATTCAGGGTTGGCGACACTGCCACTATCTGTTAAACGGTGTGTGTGTGTGTGTGTGTTGTAATTGTATATTTTGGCGGCAATGTTAACACAGAGAAATGACGGGGATTTGGTTTAAACTGAGAAACTGAAACTCCGATTAACATGACTGAGAAGGTGCAGGGAGTGTTCGTTGGTGAAAAAATTAACAAAGTGCGTTGGAAACCGGAAGGATTAATTGTTTCTGGCTATTTTATTACTGGAAGTTGGGATAATGAGGTTAGTTTTCATACAATAATGACAATATCGCTGTTTGGGATAAAACTGCACCCATTTACATGCAGCTGAGTAATTTGGCAGTAATTTCGTTACTGATAACGACGTTAGAATCATGGTTCCTACGAATGAACGTAAATTAGAAATAAGTACTAAAATAGAGTCTACTGGAGATCGTGATTCCGCTACAACAATATTCAGCAAAATCGTTGGAATACTGCTGTAGTCAGTCGCAAGACGTATTATTTTCAAACAGTAATTGCGTTGTAATACAGCCTGGACCAGCATGAAACCGTTAAATGTACTTCGGAAATAATTTCTCTTGGAGTCTTGCGTTTGACCACTGCAGTATTATAACTCCTGGCGGAATCGCGAAATTCAGTAAAATAATGATTCCTTATGCGATAGTACAGAATATTAACTGGCCATGCCTACACATCAATCTTACCACAAAGTGTTGAACATTAAAATTTAAAATGCAGATATTGAAGAATATGTTTTTGGTTGTTACTTGATTTAAGATTGAGATTGTATGGTAACATCTGTTTAGAGGCTGATCTTAACAATAATAAAATAAAAAACCCTCTAATAATGTATTTGTTTGTGTTTCATATGTAGACCTCCTGAAGGTGATAACAGGGAATGTTTTATTATGATTACAATAATGGAGCTCATGGCCCAGTGGCATTTTCCCTACTGGCAATTCATTTTTTTTAGCTTAGAATGCTTCACTCTCTGTGGCATATTGTCCATAGTTAATTAATTAGTTAATTTGCCTTACCCACAAATGATAACTTTCCTACTCCTTGATGTCTGAAATCAATTGTTAATTTATTAAATGGTCTTCTCTTCCGCATGCAGTTCCTAAAACTTCTACCAGTATTTGACTAGGTCTTATTGACAGTAAATGCCTTTTACTTGCACAATTCTTTTCACATGCCTTCTGTCCTGCAATGACTCTCAACTCATATTGTTTACCATTTTAGTTACTGAGTGAATTTTGTGGTGATTTCCTTTGACAGATTATTCTGTGTGTGGTAGGCCTAGATGCTTCGATTTTCTAACAGCAGCAGTTTTTCGGTTATGTTGAAATGTAGCCAGGATTGGAATAATATGGTGCAGAGCAAGGAGCAATGATTTTAGTAGGTATTTGCAATTAATGTGTAATTCTGTATTTCTGATATTTGATGAAAAGCTTACTAGATGCAATTTACAGTAAATTTAAATTGTGTATTATATGGAATAATAATATTAACAAGGTGGAAGAAAGAGGTCCCAATAAAGTGTAAGGAAATTGCATTATAAACATATTTTTCTTTTCTTTGCTCTTCCTGATGCAGAATGAACTTGAATTATGACTAAAAAATGCAAGCCAATTAAATGAATTCTTACGAACTTAGGTGAGGTGATATAGAATGAGGATGATTAATGGAGATAGGGATTCTACTACAAAAACTCATCACAATAGTTCGGTAGTCAATTGTGAGATGTAAGATACAGGGTGAATCACAACCTGATTAATGATTGAAAATAATACATGTTAGTGGAGATGGTGTGTAAGTAATCACAACGTAATTACTAACTGAAAATAACATTTCTTGTGATTTAATACCACAGTATTATGACATTGTAATCCCGGTTGTTGTAGCAGAATTGCGATCTTTACTAGATTGTAATAAAAAAAATGTTGATCTCAAAGTATATTGCTGTTGACAGACTATAACAGAGAATCGAGAAGAATAAATTAAGATGGTTTGAGCAGGTGAGAAGTATAGAGGAGGAGAAAATGCCAGTATTGTTGATGGTAAGAGAGCAAAGGCCACCCAGAAAAAAATGGTTGGATTCAGTGAAGGAGGAGGTAGGAAAGAGCCAACATTTCATGACCTAGCTGAATAAGGGATGCTACTGCTGATGAAAATACTGAGCTTTTGCATTTACCATTTAAGTGTTATTAAAATATGGTCTGATGCTTTAATTAATTTTGTACATATCTATGTTTAAGGTGCTATTGACCACATTGAAAATTTCTGCAGTTAAAGAGAAAATACATATACTATGGGACTTTATGTTAATTCATGTAATTTATTTTTATAAGGAAAATATAGCAATATTGAGCTATTCAATACATTAGAACTGCTTTCTTCTGCACCAGTTATCTGATAGAAAGATCAAAGTGCAGTACACATGGCACTTAACCTTGCAGATGAAAAGACATTATTCTTTTATCATCTTTATTTTTTTGTAATTAATACAGCATATTAAATTTGGGTCTACTGGAGATCGCGATTCCGCTACAACAACATATAGTAATATCGTTGGAATACTGCTGTAGTCAGTCGCAAGACGTATTATTCTCAAGCAGTAATTCCGTTGTAATACAGTCTGGACCATGATTTTCATGCACAAATTAGGTTTTAATACAGCCTGGACCAGCATGAAACTATTAAATGTACTTTGGCAAGAATTTATAGTGGAGTCTTGCATTTGACCACTACAGTATTATGATGACAACTCCTGGCGGAATCGCGATCTCCAGTAAGCCCATAAATTTATTAATTATAATATCAGCTTCTGTTCGTTTATACACTGCACTTATATGTGTAATATACTTCCATATTTTTTTATCTCAGGAAAACAGTCTATCATGTCATTACCAAACCGCAAGAAAGTAGAACTATTGATATAGCAACTAAATAAGAACTGAAAAAAACCGCTTTGTTGTTGCAGTTCAAGAGGTTCATTAAGAAAAAAATACAATTCAATTTTTCTTTACACTGTACTTGTAGTGTTGCCGTACTGAGGCTGCATTTTAAAGTTTCTTGTAATTTGACGACTAGGTAGCCTATGTAATTGGAAATCGAGCTGTTTCATCCTCAGTTACATGGGCTGCGAAAACTTGCTGTTCGACTTTGTGAAGATTTCTCGGGTAATATCAAGATGGGGATACCGCTGTGGCATCGTGTAGTAAACACACAGATCACGTGGTGTATATGACGAAATTGTGACGTATTCAGTCTGCACGTACCAACTCAGTAACAGCTATAGATATGATCTGAAAATTGGATATCTGCAATTACATTTCACTTTGGTCCAGGCTGCATTACGACCGAAACGCATGTTTATAAAATATGATTTCGTCAATCACCATTTGAGTTTATGTTGTAATGCAGCCTGGACCATACGTCATAATGATGTCACATATACCATGTGATCTGTGTGTTTATGGCACGAGGCCGCAGCAGTATCCCCATCTTGATATTACCCGATTTCTCATTATTTAAAAGCTTTACACTCAATGCAGTTTGCTACCTGTAAATTCTTTGTTGAAAACATAACTTTCTTAGTTTTTTGAAATTGAGCTAAAATTTGAAGGGAAAAAAAAAGACAAATCTTTTGTTGCCAATTATTCCATGGAAAATTCATTAAAGTGGTACATTTAATGAAAGGGTGTTCTAGTTGGTTCTGACCGAGCGTGGCGGTGTAACGGATAGCGTTCTCGCCTCGCATTCGGGAGGACGGCGGTTCGATCCCCGTCCGGGCATCCAGATTTGGGTTTTCCATGGTTTCCCAAATCACTCCAGGCAAATGCCGGGATGCTTCCTTCAAAAGGCCATGGCCGAATTCCTTCCCATTCCTTGCCCCCATCCTTGCCCCCCATCCTTTCACGTCTCTAAAGACCTCGCTGTTGAGAGACGTAAATACAATAAAAAAAAAAAAAAAAAAAAAAAATAGTTGGTTCTGCATTCTTGCAGGGCAAGAAATCTTCTTGTTCCCAGGTATGTTGTGTGAGTGTGGTTCTCATCATTCATTGTGATTGGTCAATATGAAAATTAAATTCATACAGCTTGTTAATGGCAGTTAGTTTGTATTCTGTTCAGTGTCATTTCTGCTCTGAACATTTCGTTTAGGCTGCTAACCTGTTCTTCTGCATGAAGAAGGATAATTTTTCGTTTTGTACTTATTCAGTCTGCAATTCAGCCCAACCACAATAATTATTACTGCAGCTTTAACAAAAACTGCTACAAACTTAATTTTCATTTATTCAAAATAATTTACAAAAATAAATAATTGAGTGAAGTGCTTTGCCTCTATTTCAATTTATTGAATAAAACTTTTACTCCATGCTGCTGGTCCAACACATTTTACAGTGGAAATGAGTTTATTTGTTTTTAATTAACCCTAACTGTTCTTGTGGGGCAACAAAAGAGATAAACCATGATCTAGCTGCTGGTTGAAGAAGATGGAGGGCATCCATATCATAAATAGTCTCGTAAACAGGACTTCTGATGCCAATCCATACTGCTACACTACTGGCATCGGTCAACTACAATATCGAAAACTATTGTTATTACTGAAATGAATTCTTCGCTGGAGTTCAGCCGGATAGCGTTGTAGAAAGACAACGTTTTGACAACCGGCTTGGTTGTCTTCATCAGACCTATTACTTCAGATATTGTTCCCTGAAGTCACAAACTAGACTGGCTTAACAGCTGGCGAAAATCAGACCGCATCTTCTGACACTTGTGGAACTGTCCAGTGGCAACAAAGTAGAAGCAAACAAAGATCTGATCCCGTCTACTGATGATTGCCAGGCCACCCAATCAGTGCTTGACAGAACTGGAATGTGCAATCTGCCAACCGAGGGTATTGATGCTGCGGAGTATGAATGGAGCCATAAGTGGTAGCCGCTAGATTCCTAATAATTGGTCTTCAGACTTTGTTCAGGTAGAGTCGGACTCTACGTCTTGAACGCAAGAAATCTTATCAACAAGGCGTAATGGATGCAAATTGACGCTGTGGATTAAGTTCGCCAGGACATCTGGCTACCAGGTATGGCTCCATACGCATTCCGCAACATTGATACCCTCAGTTGGCAGATCACACATTCAAGTTCTGCCGTGCACTAATTGGGCGGCCTGGCAATCATCAATAGACGGGGCAGATCTTTGTCTGCTTCTATTGTGCTGCCATTGGAAGGTTCTGCAAGCATCAGTAGATGTGGTCTGATTTTCGCCGGCTGCTAAGCCAGTCTAGTTTGTGATTCCAGGGAAAAATATCTGAAGTAATAGACCTGATGAAGACAACTGAGCCAGTTGTCGAAACGCTGTCTTTTTACGATGGTATCTACATCTACATCCATACTCTGCAAATCACAAACATTGTGGGTGGCAGAGGGTGCTAAGCACCAATCCTAAACCGGCCCATACCAATCCCGAATAGTGCGAGGAAAGAAGGAATACATATAAGTATCAGTACGGCATCTTATTTCTCTAATCTTATCCCTCCGGTCATTGCGACCTAAATAGGTTGGCGGAAGAAGTATTTCATTGCACTCGAAATTTAAATTTTTTCCATATTCTCCAATAAATTCGAACGCAAGCTACGTCGTCTGTCTTCCAAACTATCCCAGCCCAATCTATGTATCAATTCTGTGACGCTTTCATAAGGGCTGTAACAACAAGTCACGAATCTAGCGGCTCTCCTCTGCACCCTCTCAACTGAGTCAATCAGAACCTTGCGCTACGGATCCCAAACCCCCCAACAGTAATCCAGATGCGGACGCACTAGTGTTTTATACGCTATCTCCTTTGTTTGAGCATTACAATTCCTCAAAATACGACCTATGAATCGTAATTTAGAATTTGCCTTGCCTACGACGGAAGTTATGTGCATGTCCCATTTCATGTTGCTTCGTACTATCACCCCCAGATACTTCACGGAATCAACCGTGTCAACAGGTGAATTGTTTATTTTTTACTCGTGAACAACCTGATTCTTCTTGTTACTTATCCGCATTGATGAGGCTTCCCCGTCAACGACATATTGTGATCAACCAGTTAGAAAATCACGTATCCACTCGCAAATCTGAGCCGAAATACCGTAAGCTCGAATCTTCGCTAAAAGTCGGTTGTGTGGCACAGAATCAAAAGCTTTCTGAAAATCCAAAAAAACCGCATCAACTTGCGAACCTGCATCGATAACTTTCATTATGTCGTGGGAAAATAGGGCCAATTGTGTTTCACACGATCGCTTCTTCCGAAATCCGTGTTGGCATGGTGTAAGTAACTTGTTCTCATCTAGAAACTTCATTATGTTCGAGCATATGACATGTTCCAGAATTCTGCTGCAGACCGATGTTAGAGATAAGGGTCGATAATTCCTAGGATCACTCCGATCTTCTTTCTTAAAAACGGGAATTACCTGGGCTATTTTCCAGCTAGAAGGTACTTTTCTCTCTTCTAGTGACTTACGGAATATATCTGACAGAAATGGTTCAATATCTTCCGCGTATTCAGAAAATATTCTTACCGGTATACCATCGGGACCCGGCGCTTTACCCCACTTCAGGAGTTTTAATTGCTTTACAATTCCTACGCTATCAATTTCTATCGGATCCATCTCTAATTCCACACGATGTGGTAAAGTGGGTATGTTTTCCAAGTTTTCTTGCGTGAATGAATTTTTGAATTCGGTGTTAAATAAGGTAGCCTTGTCGCGGCTGTCTTCAACCTCCCGTCCGTCTTTTATTAGAACTGGCTTATTGTTCCCACAACAACTAACTTTTTTTACATATGACCAAAATTTCTTAGGGTTTTCAGTGAGGCTCTTAGAGAGAGAATTTTCACGAAAGTTATTAAATGCCTCACGCATCGCATTCTTAACACGTCCCCTTATCTCCTCTAACTTATCTAAATCAGTCTGATGCATCGTCCTTTTTGATCGTGCATGTATCTTCCTTTGCTTCTTGAGTAACCTTTTAACCTCCCGTGTGTACCATGGGGGATCGTTCTCTTCCCTGATTGTCCGTTTGGGTATATGCAAGTTCATACCTTCCCCGAGTATATGTAGGAATCGATGCCACCTCTCTTCAACGGTGCCTCCTGCTACCAAGAAGGTGTGGTAATTATGCCTCAAATACTCTCTAAAACACTCTTTTGAAGCCTTTTCGAATCTGTAAACGATCCTCTCTTTTCTCTTTCTGCGCGTGGTTGTTAGTTTTACTGTAGCAATTACAGCTTTGTGATCACTTATTCCTGCGGTGGTAGAAATATCCGTGAATAGTTCGGGCCTATTTGTAACAACTATATCTAACATATTTTCTTTACCGTTGAGGCATCGCGTTGGTTCAGTTACGAGCTGTTCAAGATGGTGATCTGAGAAGAGGTCTAGAATGATTTCGCAAGCTGCTTTATCCCTGCCCCCAGTAACGTGAACGTAATTAGTCCAGTCGATATCAGGCAAGTTAAAGTCACCTCCTAGCATTATTGTATGGTCCGGAAATTGCCGTGCTATATTATTTACATTATTTCTCAAGGCCTCGGCAATATTTACGCTTGCATCGGGTGGACGATAGAACGAGCCTATCACAAGTTTTGTCCTAGCTACGTTGAGCTTGATCCATATGATTTCGCAGACAGTATGGACATCTATTTCGCTACATGGGAGGTACTTACTAACAGCTATAAATACACCACCTCCTTGGGAATGCAACCTATCCTTACGGAAAATGTTCATGTTACTATTAAAAATTTTGCCGGAACTTATATCCGGTTTTAACCAACTTTCTGTGCCTAATACGATATCAGCATCTGCACTACGAATAACGTTTTCGAGTTCAGGCTGTTTATTACAAACACTTCTGCAGTTAACTACTAGAACTTTTAATGTTCGGGATTCCGGCTGAACTCCTGTGAAAAACTCCTTTCATCAATACGCCAAGAAAGTCTTCACTCACATATGTTATTATTACTAATTGCGATGGAACTAAATCTCCATTGGTAATTTTACTACACAACTACTTATGATACATACATATTTTCACTTTAAAATCCTTCACAGTCTTAAGTACATTTTCCTACTCCCTTATGCCTGAATTCTAGTGCTAATTTGTTATAATTGTCTTCTCTCCCATTCGACATACTGTATCTAAATCTTTCACCAATATTTGTTCACAGGATATAAACATGTATGTTAGAAGTATTAGAACTTGAGAAACTTGGTTCCACCTCACTTGGGTTGATAAATTTTAGATTTTTAATTTGAATTAATTGTGATGGAGTGCATGCCCCACCACTGGTAACTTCCCCATTGATCTGTTCATCAATTTCTTCTTCTTATCACTACTATTTTTTAATTTAATTTTTCCACTCCTCTTATTTTGCCATTAAAGAATTTTTATTTCAAATCATTTCAGTGTTTTTGGTACACTGTTCACTTCTTCTCCTGATAATTGCTCCTATGCCTTACTGTGTTACCGACTCGTGAAAATTTCCCCACTCTCTTATGCCAGAAATCAAGTTCCACCTTGAAGTAATATAGTCATCTTTTACCTTTCATGTACTACTGTCTATTCTTCCTCCAAAATCTTTCCAAACCACATCTCCAATATACGTCTTCATACTTCCGGCACTCTCTTTATACTCCTTTCTTCCAGTAAATCCCGATTCAGCTCCTTTTTTATATCAGTTACTGATTATGTTCTGTGGTAATTTCCAAATACAAATGTAGATATCCTCCTTTGAAACCATTCCAACTTCTGTTCCTGATACCCATAATGTGGCTCCCACACTACATCGCCATATTCAAGCATGGTCTGAGCTAAGTTTTGCAACCCATTCCCTCACCTGTCTGGTACATCCTATTATCACCTTAACCAATAAATGTAGGATTTTGAAATCTCTTCCAACAACCTGTCCAATATATTCTATCCAGTTGAGTTAATTATCAAATGTTATACAAAGATATTTAAACTTAACGTCTTCATCATGCAGTTCGCTCCCCATACTCATCATAAGCAACCTTTAGTTTTTGTTGTACCTAATAAGCAGACTCGTAGCATTCATCTTCATTCCATGCTTACCTACTCATTTAGGTATTCTGTCCAGGTCACCCTTCAGCTGTTGACAGTCTTCTCCAATTTTGATCCTATTGTATAACACTGTGCTCTGCAAACAACTAATTTCTAAATGTAAACCATTAATACAATCATTCATTAGAATAATGAATAGCAATGGCCCTTACAGAAATTTTGTAACACTTCCGTTTTCACTTTAATCTTTTTTGATACTGCATATTCTGCCATAACACTTTCCTTTTGCCTTTTAAGAATATCTCTACCCTGCAACTCATTTTTTCATCCACTCCTATAGTTATCTTACCACCATTTTATGGCTCATTTCATAAAATTCCTTGGAAAGATCTAGAGCTTCACTATTGAATTGGTGTACCATGTCAGTGGGTAAGTCAGTTCGAAACCTAGGTCTGACCATTGTTTTATTGTGGCGGTATAGGACCTGTATTTTTGATGTAAAATGCAGGAGTTGGAGGCAATTTGTGGAACTTACTGTAGAACGTACTCTGCATAAATAAAGGTGATGGATTGAGAGTCATTGAAAGAGAGGGAGATCTTGTTTCATTAACCATTCCAAGTACCACTGCTTTCTCCATTGGCCTTGATCGAATCATGTGACCAAAGTAAATTGCTGTTTGGCTTAATGTGCTCCAGAGTTTCTTGGTTTGTGTTCATTGTTATTCATGGTATCCACAGCTCAAATCCATTTAGCAACTTGCATTTAACTGTCTTCATAGTCCAGCTTCCACAGCCATATATAAATATGGAATTTTTTACCTGATTAAAACATTTGTTCTGAAGCTTGGGTGATGATGGAAAGATATAGCAGAAGATTTCAGGCCACAAAGTGTGACATAGTAGCTCTTTAGAAAATCATTAAAATTATATATTTATACTGATTAAGGCCAAAATATTTGTAAATTAAAAGTTAAAATGATTTATTTATATATATATATATATATATATATATATATATAAAAAGAATACAAAGTTTAATAAATATTGTTTGCCCAGAGATGCTTTAAAGGATATGATCTCTGAAAAAAGAAGTGAAGTTAAGAGAATTGTTGAGTAGAGGGAACGAACAAGACAAGATTGATTTAGTAGCAGCGTAAAATTAAATTGAGAGATCTTGAGTAGAAAGCGAACCTGCAAATCTTCGGATATAGTGACAGGCGCGGTCGTTATTGATATTAAGAGGATTATTAAGCAAATAAATTAGATTAATAAATTGTAAAAGTTCATGACAAAAATTATCTATTTATTATCTATTGCTTGCTCGCATACACATTTATATGCGACAAAAGGTGAAGTTCCAGGGGAATAGGATTGGTGCGAAAAGACTGTTTAAGTTGTGGAATGAGCATGTGAGGGAGCAGGCTTTAAAAGAGGAACCAATCATGATAGAACTGAAAGATCAAGACTCTAATGGTTTGGACACAAACAGCCAAAGAAAATGTGTAATCTGAAATTGGAAGGGAAGAGTCATTGGATCAAGGGAGTAGAAAAGAGGATGCAGTAAAGAGTAGCAAACTGGAAAGTAGTGGAAGAGGCGGAGGGACAGGTCCGGCCTGAGGCTGGAAACTGTCAGATAGGATGATGATGACATGAATATGGGAAAATAATGTCTTGGATCAGACTACCTTTGGCTGGAAGAATGGTGCCATTGCTCATCCACAATCATTGTATGCTTGACATTGAACAGTAATGTAGCACTATTTGCCACTTTACCTCTGGCCTACATATTTATCAGTCTTGGATTACAAGAAGAAATCCTAAATTACTATCTGTGATTTTGACTGCTAAGGTCATGATCTTTGCCTTTTAGATATCTTTTAAATTTCATTTTCGAATCCGATTATCAGATGATTTAGCCACTGATTTCCGATTCTTTCAGCTTGATCTTCCTTATATGACTTTCGCATAGGGAATGAGGAGTGGGGGCAGCAAACAACTCAGTTGTATGTCTCTCCAAATGTGAAATCATTTGGTATCACCAGGTTGTGGTCTCACAGTGGCCACTTTATGTGTGTGTGTAGCAACACTCAAATGCTTTGCGGTAGTTAATCGAACATGAAGACCTTTTTCTGATAGTTGTGACATTTCTCCACAATCCATTTTAAAGTCACAGTATGGTCATTGATTCCTTTAATTTGATTGAATCCAGCTTTTGAGTCAGAGATGGGGGACATTTTTACATAACCTTCTAAAGTACTTTGCCCATGTGCATCCCGCAGGGGGTTTCGCAAATCCGTGTTACCTGAGCCGGAAACTTGTGAGCGGCACTAGTTTCCCACACCATAAACTCCTTGCATGCTTCCAACGACCACCATAGGGCATGGCAGTGGGATATTGTGTGTCTTGGAGAATGGGGATCTTGGTTTCAATGACCAGGTCAGGAGGATGAAATAAACCTCTATGATAAACCCCTAAAAGATTGACATGTTCTGAGGAGGTGAATAGGTGGTCGGGATAATCACTTGCTAGTGTGCAACATCGGTGACATCTGTGCACCCCTGTTGTATTAGTTTGGTGGCTCTAGTGGAGGCAATCTTTATCCTCCCTACTCGTGGGAACAAAAATTAATTCTAACAATAATAATAAAAAAAATAACAAAAATAATTCCACTGCTTGTGGAACAGGTAGACTGCAAGATCCACAATTCAAACAAGTGAGTCAGGGTGAAAAGCTCTCTTGTTTCAGATAATGAATGTAACAGAAAAGTGTGTTTATTAGGAAACTCTTTCATAGTAATGCAAAGATTAGAGAAAAACTTTGAGAATGTGTCCCCCTTTTACATCAACAAAGGTCTAGAGGATCTTGTCGGCAACTGAAAGTCTGTGAAAAAACTGAGAATCGGGATGCTGCTGCTGGAAACATCCACCAACGAGCAGGCTTCCCAACTCTTGAACTGCAAGAAGCTCGGCGAGTTTGCTGTTAAAAGTGAACTCCACAAAACCTGAACTGTAGTAAAAGGTTGGTCACCTGCCATGACATTGGTTTAGGTACTGAGGAACACGTTAAGGAGCGGGGAGATCAAAAGTGGTCGAGGTACATCAGATAACATCGAGGGTAAATGGCAGTCTTTTCAAGACTGCCACCTTTATCCTGACGATTGACACTCCAGTGTTGCCCAAGTGAACCAAAGTAAGCTACATAAACCTGAACATACGCCCGTACTTTCCAGACTCAATGCACTGCTTCCAGTGGCAGAGATTTGGAAATATGATGGCTTATATAAGGGTAACCCCACCTGTGGTAAGTGCGGCAAAGGGGGACATGAGCCAGGTGTTAGTTGCATGCTCCCATGCTTCAACTGCTCTGGGTCACACCCTGCCTGGAGTAGGGTGTGTCATGTCTATTTAGAAGAGCGAAAGATATAGGAGTTGAAGACCAAAGAACGAATACCCTATGGCGAAGGGAACAAGAAGGCTAAATTGCTTGCCACTCCCATTTTCACAGCTAGTTTTGCAAAGATTGCTTCAGCTTCCATCAGGAAAGAAAGTGTTGCTACCCAGACATCCATCGCAGACATAATCAAAACCACAACATGCTCATGTCTATCAAATGTGATGCAAACGCCACTAAGGTCGTAGCACCAAATATTGCGGATGTTGATAGTGACATTTCCAAAAGCAGTCACAGAGACTCCACCAGCAACCACATCTCTGATTCCACCACGTACAGTGACAGCAGTAGCAACAACATATACTACCAGTTGGATAGAACACGATCAGAAGATCTGATGCCCAAAATTTAGACAGATGGACCTGACTCAGTTTGTAAAATCCCCCTCTTTGTCTGCTCCCAGATTGCCTAATAGTACGGAGAAGAAGGAAAAGAGGGTGAGGAAAAAAAATAACAGGCAAGTGTATGCGGAGTTCACTGGATCGGAGATGTCTTTCTCATCTTCAAGGTTAGAAGATACTGAAATGCTGGTAGACGAGCCAGTTCACATTCCTCAGCAAGAATTGAATGAAGACCCATCCTAACTGGGGTGGGTGGGACTAAACAGGACAGAGGACTGCATCATATAAGGACAACTCCACCTGTGATAGGTGCAGCAAGGCGGCACATGAGTCGGGAGACAATTGAAGGCTCCCACAGGTGTGCGACAACTGCTCCTGGTCTCTTCCTGCCAAGAGGAGCGCGAGATACAGGAGTTAAAGACCAAAGAGCGGATTCCTTACGGAGAAGTAAAGAAGAAGGCCAATTCGCTTGCTACTCCAATTTTCGGAACTAGGTTCGCCAAGATGGTCTCAACTCCCGTGCGGACAGAAAGTGTTGCTATGCAGACATCCTTTTCAAACATGCTCATGTGACTCCAAGTGTGGTGCAAAAGCCACCAAGGTTAAACAGCTAAGATGGCAGATGTCGGTAATAAACATCTGCAACTCTGACCACTCCAGCAGCAATCACAGTCAAACTAAAGGCATCTCCGATTCCACCCCATGCTGTGAGAGCGGTAGCAACACCATCTTCGTCTCCTCCTAGACTATGTGGTAGTAGGGAGAAGAAGGGGAAGAGGCAGAGGAGGAAAAGGAATATGCAGGTGTTTGAGGAGTTCTCTTGGTCAGAGATGTCTGTCTCTTCTTACGAGCCATAAGAAACTGAAACGAGGCTGGTCCCGTTCCTCAACTAGCAGTGACAGAAGACCCACCTGAACTGGGATGGGTGAAACTAAACAGGTAGGATGGCCCCCATACTTCAGTAGTGGAATCTTTCAGCTGCCATACAAGGGCTATGTTAGAAAAATATGACTATGATGCCCTCTTTCTATCACCAGTGATGGAGCAAATCTGCTCAGTGGTTTTTAAAGAGGCCCTGAGCTATTTTAGAACTGTCTAGGTATAACAAACTGTTTATTGCTGAAAATGTTTCTATGAATGTTTTTAGAAATAGATTAAATCAGCATCACACCTTTATCCCAGTGTACACTGATGGGTCTAAGTAGGCTATGAGAGTAGCTTGCTCCATAGTGTTCCCTTGAGCGACTCACAAAAACAAGCTGAATAGAAGGTGCAGCATTTACATCTCTGAGTGTTATGCTTTGTTAAAGTCACTCCAGCATATGAAAGTAATGCATGATACGAGGCTAGAAAAAAGTGACTATGATGCCCTCAGCTGTATTGAGGTGTCAGTACCCAGCAGATCGTTTGGTCGAGGACATATAGGAGGCCCTCCAATCCATCCAATCTTGTGGAGAGGAGGTTTTATTCTGCTGGGTACTGAGCTATGAGGGAATCAGGGAAATGAGGAAGCTGATGAAGGCTGCCAAGTTAGCCTGTGACAAGATCAGAATCAACTTTGATCCAGTCACAAAGTCAGACTTTTGTTATCTATTTTTCTTCTTAAAGTGACCAGCCATACAAGAGTTTCAGATCTAAACAGTTGCTGTTACTGTAACACTCTTAAGGTTTCTTAAGTATTTTTTACTCTTCCATAATGCCACTAATCTGTCATGAACTAATGTTGCGCAATCTGACTATTCTTTCCTCCTTTTCAGTAAACTGTTCTTGCTTTATTGGAGAGTTAAATAACAATTTAAACCTCTTTTAAGGCTCTGCTAAACTGTATCTAATTTTTTTTATGCTAGTAACTGGTACAAAATCCAACCCTCATTGCCGACTTGATGAATATGGTGTCTCACATTAGCTAATTCTGGCTCACTCTCATCTACTTTTCAACACCCTAGTATCACAAGCAACCTCAGTCATGCCTGTTTACCAAATTCACAAGTGACCCTTTAGGTTCCATCACCTCCCCACCATCAGTAGGACAAGGTTTATGGCTTTACCCACAGATTCAGCTACCATCAGATATGTTTCCTACCTTCAATGAGCTTCATACACTCTTCAACCGATAATTGATGAATGGTTCCCCTTCAGTACGGTGACTTCTATATATACCTACTCATCTGAGGTAACCTTTACAGCAACTAATTGGGATTCACTTCTTGCACTCAACCCGATGCCACAACATTTTCCCCTCCCTACACTCTGAGTGTTGCAACAGATTGTTAAATATTTAATTTAATTGCAATGGAGCACAGACTCCGCTGCCAATTTCCCTACACCCCCATCTTCCCCCTATCCTGCACCAATACTACTCTCAAAGATCTAAAATTCTGGCTCACTTGTAAAGTCATAAAACCCTGGGCGAATACCTTCCCATTCTTTGTACCCATTTCTTTCCCACCTCTAATGAACTCAGCATCAATGAGGCATAAAATCCTAAGTTAAAAAAATGTTCTCCTTGTACAGGATATGTTCTTGTACTATTTTGATGACCATCATTATCTGAATGTGTAGCCAGAATTCATCTATTTGTTCTCTGCATCGAGGAGTTTAAAAGTGTCCATCATTTTACACATGTAAGAAACATGGACCTTTGATTAATCATTTGGGTGGTAAATTCTTCTTTTGCTGCACAGAGAAAGCAAGATATTATCTTTTAAAATTACCTTTTGCTACAATTTTTTTTTTTTTTTTCAGACTTCCGTGAAAACAACTACTTTATGAAACACAAATCATTGGAGTTAAATGTTACAATATTAAAGTGAAATTGCTGTTATAGTGTTATGGAAAGTGTCAAAAGAAATTCTGAATGTACTTTATCTTTTATTGCAGAGGAAATAAAATATTCCAGTCTTGAGTTGACAAGGAGAGATTTGTGATGGATATCTTACGTTCCTCTAGCTTATGTCACAACAGTACAGTGTCATCATAGAGGCTTTCCTCTTATTTTGTATTCGGAAACTGTCACATACTCCTTTTTCATTAATAAACACACATTAAAAACAATTATTTTCTTTATTAATTTGCCCCTCATCCTTGTTTACGTAAGATGTCATATCTACTCCTGCATCCTTCATATCCCAGGTTTCTTTACTATTTATCCATGTTCTTCCTTGGGTTGCAATAAGGGATTAGGATATTTTTCAAAAATCGTTTTATGTATTTTTGTTTGAAATATTAGAAGCTTACCGTTTAACCACTAGAATGATTGCTGATGTTTTTCTTTCTTTATTTTACAGTAATCACTAAATTTTTAAATGTTGAACTTTCTTTTTAGACCAGCCAGTTGGTTTTGTGGTCTGATTTTCCAAATGAAGATGATATAAATGTTATTCCAAAAAAGCTGAAGACAATTCCCCACAATGGAGATGTTACAGAATTGAAGGTTGGTACTTGTAATTAATTCTAAGATACTACAAATTAATTGATTTGTACATAGCAGGGTTATTTAATTCCATCCTACTATCATCATTGGTAAGCAATGGTTCCAGTCAACATTAGATTATTTTTCTGAAATAAATGTGGCCAGTTTTGTAGTCTAAACCTTTGATGCACGACATGTGTAGGGGTGGTTAGTAAACTAATTTAATTTGTAGAGGGCAAATGTAGGTGAGTGAAGGATAGCGGGAAGTTGGGTGTGTAGGGAAATTGCCACTGGAGCGTGTGATCCATTGCAATTAAATTAAATAAACTAAAATGGCAGATCGTTTAAGAGTGGAATAAATGTTTTAAAATTGATGTTATGATATCAAAATCTATTCTTGAAATAAAGTTTTTGTCAAAATAACAATTTTTTTTCAAGAATAGGCAATTTTATGAGAGAAATCCTTTGTAATAGCCATGCTTCTTTTTTTAGTGGGCTTAAAAAAATCTTTGTAACAAAAAAATTGTTTTATGTCTCAAGTTTATTCTCACTCAAAAATGTAAGAATTCTCCTTTGCTAAAATATATGATTTTCAGAAAGTGAATCTTATAGTAGTAATAATAAAATGTGTGAAGGTTTCCAAAAGAAGGGATTAGTAACTTAGAACACAACCCAATGGTTGGTTAGATCCTCCCAAAGGAGGCATACTAAGTCATTGTGTCAGAGATAGAATGGTTAGTTCATCTCCTCTGGAACCTACAGTTTAACATGAAATCCAAATCACGGAATTACCTGTTGTAGCTCATATTATCAAACACAACTCTTAAAAATTCCTCCACCCATCGGGATTCCAGTTTTAAAACACAAAGAGAAAAAAAGAAATTGTATTGGATGGAATTTGATGATGACAGCTTTATAAGTGGGAGGAAGGACAATGCCAAATAAATAAGGTTATTAGGAGGATGGAAATGAGGGTAGGTAAAGGTTGAGGGGAAAAGAAAGTGCTATCTAGGGTTAGCATTGGGAGATTTCTGATGACTCTACACCTCCAAATCTCTGAAGTCATGGGTGCTGGCATCTCTGAACAGTGTCAACTTTGTGCCATTTCTATTGAACTTGATATTGCTGGTACTGACTACGGTAGAAGGCTTGATTTCTGCACATATACTGTCTTACTTTGTTCATTTTGTTGTAGTGATGTTAATATATGAGACAGGAGAATGTTTGTATGTCGTTTGTTAAACAACATGATGTATCAAATAAAGGATTACCAATGCTGGGGATAATAGTGTAGCCATTGGAGGTAGGTTACTTCAAATTTGAACCATGGTCTGTTGCTGGAACAATGGGTTTGGTGTTTATAAACTAGGATACTAAATAATGCAGAACACTACTTTGGCGGATTGGAGAAAATATTAATTTGCAGTAAGTTCATTAGAGATTAATGTTATGGTTCAGGATCTAGGAAGTATTTTTTGAATATCATGAGTCTGTGGTTGGTTCTGGGTGTTTAATAAGAGAAATCTGTTTATGTTCTGTGGGGTGGAGAGTAGGGGGACAAACCAAAGGATGGTACTAATTTTCTTATATGGTCTGGAGAGTGTTCCATATAAAATTTGTCTGCCCTGCAGAACAAAGAGTGTGTAGATAACATGTGTATAAACTTTCCTTTGCCATTGCCTTGCCTCAAAAGTCCTAGTTAGCCAGTTATGCAGTTGGCATGTCTCACTGGTGTCATGCTCTTTGTGGTTTCATTTTCTGGGTAATTAATTTAAAAAGATTAATGTTGTCAGGTAACCTAAAATTTTGTTACTTCATAACCAAATTTGTTTAGAGAACATAGAGTTCACCTCAATAACATTGCAGATGAACTTTAAAGTAATTTGCTTAGATAATTCAAGTTGTATATCAAAGTAAACAGTTATATAAAATCAGAACGTAGCATTAACATAACTGGTATATAGGGCTCAGACTGTTTTGGAAAGGAAAATGTTGAATTCATTCTCATAGCTACTTTGTTATGTATAGTAAAATGAAATAGGTAACTTCACAGCTAGGAATTATTCCTGAAGAAATATCAGTATTTTAAAATTGAGATTGTCTGAAAGCAGAATGGCACAATAAACAGATTTAAAATTCCAGAAGCCACAGTTTTGAAAATAGGGAAATGGTTTATAGCTTAAAAGGAGCGTGTTTTTTTGCCTATCATATTAAATTTTTAGAAAGGTAGCTAAAAGTTGAGGGTTGTTTTTTGGAGGTTTTAAAAATTTTAATAATCCACATGAGGGAAGGAAAGAAAGTTCAGATGAAAGAATATAAATAAATTCAAAGGAGGGACTACGTTTAAATAAAAGGAGAATTTTTTCTTAGCATGACACTTTAATTGTTTTTTGAATTTATGCCACATTAGTTGGACTGATATCTGAAAAAGAAATAATTAAAATTCATCCGGCGATGGCGTTTTCCAGTAGGAGTTTGGTAAGGATTCAAACTATAAGGGGCAGGGGGTGAATTTGTAAAACGATAGAAAAGCTATCAAAGAACTGTTATTACAGTTAGATAGTGATGATATGTTATTGAAGAGTTAATGTAGAATTCATTTAAAATAGTTTTCAGAGCCACAACTTCAACACTTAAACAAATATCTACAATTTAAACTTCACAATCTTCATTCACCCAGTTTAAAAAATAGTAACAAAGTGGAGTTTGGTATCAAATGAAAGAGGAGCAAAAATAAACCAGTTTAAAAGTTATTTCAACTTCGTAGCTCTAAAACTTTTGGAGGTATAAACATTTTTAGAATTTCTAAGAAAATATATTTTTTTTATGGCTAAACGAGGACCAGTACAAGAATTTTGACTAGGATGAGTTTTAATGTTTAGGAATTAATTTTATCCCTAAAAGATTTTGGTGATGACATGTGAACGAGGAAAAATTTGTTTTCCCATGCCACGGGAATCCTAGCTTATGAAAGGAAGGCCCCATGGTGGGGGGATGGTCAGTCAGTAAAAGTCATTTGAGCAGGCGGTAGGCATTAGACAGCAAGCGATATGGGTCATTCCATGTCAAATCAACCAATTCTACTAATGATTTGAACCTTGACCTCACAGATTTCGATGAATTTTTTTCATGTAATGTACCCACCAACACTAGTTTAAATTTGAAATTTCAAATTTTTCTGACTTTTGGTTTTTGAGTTTCAAAGGTTTAAAAATAAAAAAAAGACTTTTTGATCGATTTATGATTGTTTTAAAATGCTGTAGCTCAAAAACTATACAACCTAGAGATCTCAAACTTGCACCATTGTTTTCCTCTAAGAATTCTCTTCAATTTGATATGTAACATGACTATGCTACCTAATTCTGAATTTTTTTTAAAAAAATTACAAAATATTTTTTTTTGAAATTTACAAAATACGTACCCTCGGATTTTTGTTATAAAAATTATATGTGTTGTCCAGTCTAACTGACTACATGCATACAAAATTTCAAGATGGGATCTCAATGGGTTCTTGTATAAAAACATATTTGACTACCAAAATACACAGTAGTGAGGTGAAAAGCATACTATTTCTAGGCTATTTATACCAAGGTAGGCCTACATAATTCTAATAAACTTAAATTATTAAATTAGCCTTTTTATGTAACATTACCATCTTATTGTTTGTTAATTAATTGAATGATATAATGTTGTTTTAATTTAATTTTCATGATTCTTTTAACTGTGCATCAGAAGGAAGTGAACACATTTTAATTGGTACTATACATGCTAAAAGTTAAATTTTGAATAGAGCCACTCACCTTCATCCTTAGTTTTAAATGGCAGAGATTATCTTTTTCTTGGCTTTCTAGTTTTAGTTGTAATCATTTACAAGTTCCTTATAATAGAAATTGGCAAAAGTAATTTCACTTGGGAAAAAGATTAACTTGTTGACATTTGTGTGGATAGAACTGTATTTCTAATAATAATTGGTATTTACAAAGTTAATACGCATAGTATTTACACAATTAAGTGTTTAGTGAGGGTAGGCCTAACATAATTTAAACACTTCTTTTTGATCTCTTAAGATATTTTTCCAAAGCAAGAGAAGACAACTTCATTTCTTTAGCACTTAAAGTGTAGGTTCTTCCCGTAGCTGTAGTTGGATCCACTGTTTGTAAAAAAAGTATTTCCTGGGACATCTAATAAATCTCTTGGTTGTGGATAGTAAAAAGAATGGGCTGGACCTTTTGGGTGTAAAAAATTTATTCGGTACATGTCATTGTATTTTTCTTCAATGCATCCTAGCCACCAAGAGTCATCATATGCTACTGTCACAAAACCAGCAGTAATATTTTCCATATCTGATGGTGTTATATGGTTCACTGTTGTCACATATTCAAGAGACCCATCAAGACTAAAATGATAAGGCTTGACAGTAATTTGACACTCTGTGTGGGGTTTATATGAGTGAAACTTTTGTGTTCCCACAACCGCTTTTGATTCACTAAACCGAGGAAGTAAGTATTCTTTGGTCTCTTCATAGTCTTCTGTTGTGCAATATTCAAAGTCAATGTTTTTTATGTTTTCCATGGCAAAACACATAAAGTGATTTGGGTGTTAAGATTTGTTGGTTATATGGCCTTTGTAAGCTGGCTTTAGCAGCTAGCCACTTAACAGTTCCGCCAAGGCCATCGCATGCACTTTTGCCATGGGATGTTGCAAAGAACTCCCACTCTGCTTCAACTTCAAAATCAGTTTTATGCAAACACAAATTAAGGAAGTTTTTCTTATTTTTGTATTGTGCAGCGCTGCCATCAGAAAAATAAGTAATCTTTTTTAAGTGCAAAAGGCAAGGTTTGCTTTAAGATTTCTAGCAGTTTTTTCTGGAATACATAGAAAGCAACTGTATTATGTTCCAGGCAATCTGATATGAAGACATACTGCGGATGTTTTAGTTTCCCCTCGCATTTATAATATATGATGAAAGGATGCAGTGTAGCTTGGGTGGTAGTCCAGTGGAATGATTGTATTTCATCTTGTACAACGAAAGAGTAGTTTTCTGCAAAATCACAGTTGACTACTAAATGGCCTTCAGTTAAATTGTCCTTAATTTCGCTGTAATATTCTTTCTGCTGATTAGCTATAAATGAATGAGTTTTTACCTTAGTTGGTGTGTCCAGAAACTCATCAATAAAGTCATCAGTACATTTTAGTACAGTTTCCATCAAACACCTATCTACAGTTACCCACTTTTTGTAGGTAACTTCATCAATCATATCATCATTGAACTTTGCATTCAATAGCTCTTTAAGTCTATAGACACCAGGACATTCTTTACAAATATCCATAAAACAATGTTGAGATGGTGGACTGCACATCATCTTGACCAGGCAGGAATGATAAGATTTCAAAGCAGTTTCATCTCCATCCAAAACAAAATTTTGCATTTTAGCACCAGTCATCACTAGCTTAATGTTTTGATGTAAGGTACACACACAGACAGTAAGTGTGCCACTTTTTCCAGCCAGAATACAGTTCTTTGGTCTCAATTCGCAAAACTTGGAAAAACCAGTTTTGTTTGCTGGGAATTTTTCCTTAAATAATTGGTATATTTCTTGCAAATTTGCCAACACTAGCCTCTTTTGTACCTGGATCTTTCCATCTTTATTTCTTATGGTCACACAATGTTTTTTCCCCCGGCATCATTCTACTAACGTCATCAGAATTGTAGAAGTCTTTTACAGAGTCAGCAAAATTCTCATTTAGAGTTCTTCCAGGTTTAGGATTAGGATTTGACAAAATTCCTTTTTCTTTTACTAACAATTTTACTGCACGGGCCATGTAGTTTGTCACTCCAAATTCTTCTTCTATTTTCTGACAGCTCCAACTCTTAGGAAAGGTAGACAAAATCATCATTTTTCCACTTCTTTTTGTTGTTTGAGCAAACTTTTCTTTTAACTGTTGAATCATCTCTGATTCATCTTCGGAATGTTTAATAATAACTTCTTCTTGGCTCGATTTTGGTAGTAAGTTCTTTTCTAAGCTAGACTTTATTTTATCAAGTTTTTTCTTTGTATACCTAGGTACATTAATCTTTTTCTTCTTTAGTGGTGACTTGCCCATTAGTTTCCAGTGACTTGTTCAAATATTCTAAGGAAGATTGAGGATCAGTAAAAGAATCATTTAAATTTTCACTACTACAAGGTAAAACTTCATCTTCTGTTTTGTGTTTGTCACTAATCTTTTTCCTACATGCATCACATATTTTCATGCCACTAATGATTCCTAAGTCTAGAGAGCACATCCAGTCTGTTACATTTCTTAGTGATTGTACGCGGACTTTCTTATGTTGTTCAACTTTAAAAGGGTTACAACATTTAGCAGAAATAATCGCCCAATTCTTTTGAGATGTCATTTTTGTAAGTTAAGAAAATCGTCTATAAAAAATTAAAAATATATACAACTTAAAAAACTACATTTCTATTGTTTGGAAAATTCTAGAAAAAATAAATGTAGTAAATACTCTTATTTTTTGATGTTTGATATATTATCACGTACACGGCATGGCATACACTAAGACTACACTGCTGTATACTAGATCACTTGGACAACTTTACACTAAAAACACAGTACAATATAAAGCACTCATAAGTTTGTGTTTACTCTACTGAGTCACCCAGACAACTGGCTGGGCTCAGTGGATCCAATCTCCAATGCAGTGCATGTTGGGACATGAACACAGGCTACAGACTGTGCCATTCCTTTTGTTTCTCTACACTACAGGATGCACTCTTATCTGATTGTTGTGAACGCCCAATCTAGCATTATTCTTTGCTTTGATTATTTCATACACATTTTAATGTATTTGAAAATCTTAAGTTTTTTATAATAAAAAGTGAATGTCATATTACATCTTAAAATTCTTAAATTATTATTTTTTTATATTATATATTCTGGCATTAAAATATCATTTAATGAATTAACAAACAATAATAGGGTAATGTTACATAAAAAGGCTAATTTAATAATTTAAGTTTGTTTAGATTTATGTAGGCCTACCTTGGTATAAATAGCCTAGAAATAGTATGCTTTTCACCTCACTACTGTGTATTTTGGTAGTCAAATATGTTTTTATACAAGAACCCATTGAGATCCCATCTTGAAATTTTGCATGCATGTAGTCAGTTAGACTGGACAACACATATAATTTTTATAAAAAATCCGAGGGTTCGTATTTTGGAAATTTCAAACAAAAAAAACAAAAATATTTTGTAATTTTTAAAAATTTTCAGAATTAGGTAGCATAGTCATGTTACATATCAAATTGAAGGGAATTCTTAGAGGAAAACAATGGTCCAAGTTTGAGCGCTCTAGGTTGTATAGTTTTTGAGCTACAGCATTTTAAAACAATCATAAATCGATCAAAAACAAGCAGTCATTTTTTTGGATTTTTAAACCCTTGAAATTCAAAAACCAAAAGTCAGAAAAATTTGAAATTTCAAATTTATACTAATTTTGGTGGGTACATTACCTGAAAAAAATTCATCCAAATCTGAGAGGTCAAGGTTCAGACTGTTAGTTGATTTGACATGGAATGACCCATACCATGACATAGTGATTTCCGGTGGCCATCTTAAAATTTTCAGCTCGCGGCTGAAATACCTTCATGTGACAGTAAGCAGTTAGGGGTCATGAGGTTGGCTGGACTCAAATCATTTACAATCATTTAATTTGGTAAAGAATTCCAATGCCTAAAAGATTGTTCTGCGAACTTGTAAATTTTTTTCTGAAGAATATAGGGATGATTTAGTTTTCAAAAGCAGCAATGAATTTAATTTCTACACACCTTTCCTGATTGAGGTTATCCAATCTGGTGGCGACGGATTAACAGTAAGAACAATCTTTATATCCAAAGGCATCACATTACGGTTAGAGATTCAGGCTAAGTGTTTAGTACTAAACCCCAACTAAGAACTTGATCCTGACAATGTGATTTTGTTTGAGGGCAGATGCTGATTAGAAAAGTTGAACGTGGAAAGAGAAGGGGGCCATTGCTTACCATTGTTGAGTTAAAGATAGATGTATAATGTATTTTCAACAGTTGACAATAAACTAAATCACTGAAAGAATGTATTAAGTACTTTCAGTGTAGAGTACATTCAATGCTGAGTACTTGCTTGGATTTTCCTCTCATAAACCATCCTTTAATTAATTAATTTTATGTGCACAAAGTGTATGATCTTGTTTCAGGGAATTTATAAAAGATCATTTAAAAAGTTTACTTAAATTAGATTGAAATATGAAATAGCTGTATGTGTTTTTGTATGAATGACTGTAGTTGTTAATTTTTACAGTAATTTTGTATACTCGGTTTATAAATAAGAATTTTAATGTATTTTTGGTTAGAAAAGAATGGTTAAAGTAATTTCCAAAATTTTAATTATCAGTATTTACTAGCAAAATTTAACTACCTCAAAATTGCAATGTTGTTATTTACATTGGAGGAATAAGGCCAATGGTCCTGTACCATGCCATATGGTGCAGAACAATAAAACCTGTAGCAATGCTTCTTTGTTATCTTAACATACTATAAAACTTGAAACATTCCATTAGGAGTTGGTTTTCCTGGGTAATTTCTCCCTTCTTTTCAATTTTTGTTACTAATTGTTTCTCTCTTCCTTATTTCACATTACTCCACACTATAGTTAGTTATCTTTTCTTCTTTGTTTCTCACCCAGTTCACATCTGATTTGGTTGTCACTTGAATGTTTTATTGTTCTTCAGTTCTGGGTTTTTGCATTTTTTTGCCATCCTCCACTAGCAGTAAGCTGCAGTGGTGAGTTTCTGCAGCTTTAGAAGCATTCTTTGTCCTCTTCTGTTATTCTTTTCTTCATTAAATCAGCTATACATTTCCACTGTTTCTTCTACCTTCATCTAGAGCTCTTACCTCTATTGAGAAACTTTCATGGTCTTCTTAATGAGCATATCACTGACTTTTGCATTACTTACACCAGGCATCTTGTCCTTGATTTTGTTATTACTTACTAATAACTGTCATCTTCTCATTCTGAATTATGTCTTCCAAACTAATACTGATATTATAAATTGTAAGACTGGTGATTCTGGATGAAACAGAGGGTTAAGATATTGTACACACTTTAAATTTAATCTTCTGGCATTTTTGTGTAACATGTCACTTCAGTCAAATCTTTTCTTTTTTTTTTTTTTTTTTTTCCAGCCAGCCTTTTCTTTTGTTTTTATCTTTGCTTCTCAAACACAACTGCAACTCCGCATTCTATTCAGGCACCAAACTTTATCCAAAAGGTGTTTACTTCAGTTATTGTTGTCTGCTTGGTTATAATAATTAAGTTGGGTGCCATTGGGTTTAATTCCACACATTACTGAATTCAAATTGATAATTTAATTGTTAATTTAAGTAATATGATTTGTGAGTATCGGCTGGGATATTACCATCATACAGTTATTAAAACTCACTATTTAAATGTGTAATACAAACATTATTTACTAATTAATTCCTAAAATTGAATTGTTCATTGATATTAAAATCAGTAATCAAAATTGATATAATATTGCAAATAAAAAATGTAAAGAAGCTTAGCAGATCACAAATAATGAACTTATTAATGGGTAAGGGTAAGTTCTCAATGTGATGTGAATCACAAAAGGCTGTTATTTGGTTATTACTTGGCTTCAGTGAACTGTTAGCTATATGATTGCTGTCGATGTTGGAAGCATGAATATACAATATTGTAGGCAGCAGGTAGGAAGTGTTGATTCTTGTCCTCTTCAGTGTCTGCCATGTCTGGGGCAGTTTAATGGTCACCAGTAAAATACCAAGCAGTACTAAGCTATTATCGTAACTGTTTTTCAGAGAAAGTCATGTACTGAAAAATTGTAATCTTGAAATAAATGATGTAAGCCATATTTACAAAAAGTGCGATTGCACATTGCAGCCATTCTGATTGATGTATACATTAGCCGTCCACCATAAAACTAGAACTGAGTCAAAGTACTCCAGAAGTAATGATGCATTTTAAGAACTGCCCAATGGCAGACCATAAGTAGACCAATGGCAGAGCAGCGGAAAGCCTCTCCGGCAGTGGGCTACTCATAGGCGTTCACAGTCTGGTAGCTTCGATGACAGCTTACCTGATGAAGGCAGTGGAGGTTGCTGGCAAAATTTTGTGGAATAAAGGAATTATCCGGCACAATACCTGTGAAAAATTCATTTCATCCATACGCCGTGAAAAACTCAATTCTCACATCCTTTTAAGATCTTGTGGCCACTGAGGTGGGTCTCAGAAACAGCTCTGCCTCATGATTCGTTATGATGAATACTAAATGTTGAGTATAGTTGGGTTATTCAATGATAGTTCTTCATTATTTGTTAAAATTGTTTGATTATTTTCCATCCACACATTCTCCATTGGGCATATGCTCTCCCACTTTTACACATTTCTACAAAAATATAGTTGAATTTACATGTCATTCTCTCTTCCATACCAAATTCAAAATCTTTCTTGTACAGAAATTTCCAATTCCCACTGGGATTCACCTTAATTCTTAATATTTGTGTTGAAAGGAAACACAAATTTTACCCAGCACTAACCAAAGTTGAAGGGAGGAGGGCAGCAGCAACAAATTCTTTTTGCTGTTGCCCTTTCCCCTTGAACCGTAGTGGGTGCTGGATAATTTATCTTTCCTTTCATTGTAAATATTGCCCCACGGCATTTCTTCCTGCTCCATTGTTATTGACTAACTCTCAGTATTAACATTCTTTGTGTCCACAATATATCAAGCTTCCTAATTGAAATTTGTTAGCTCCCTGACTATTCTCAGACTTTCCTTCAGATAAAGCAAGTCCCTAGAGGCTCACGTGTTGTCTCTGAGTGATAACTTGCCTTCAAGGCTAGCCTCTCTGATGTCCCTTTCATTGGGTATGAGTATTCTTGCAAGATTATTGATGTAGTAGGCGCTGTGTTGACAGTCAAACAGATGTGAGTACTAATTTAATTTAATTATTCCCCAAAGACAGTTTTCCTAAACATGTACTTGTGCATTTCATAATCATTCACTTTTAAATACTGTGATGTGCAGTTTTACAAGCCTCCTACTTTTGCCTTTGACAAATTTTAATTAAAATTCTTCCAGTATTTCAGGTTAAATATTTCAGCATTTCCCTTGAACAGCAGCAGACTTCCTGTTCCTTTCTTCAACCTGTAGAACTTCGCCATCCCAGTGTCTCGCCTCGTGCACTCCTCAGTATGGCTATATTCTGAATTCCTACAAAATCTGATCTTACCGTGGTGTTTTTTTAAAGCTGGGTTAAATGCACCCTACATCTGCCTTGTAATTTCAGGAATATCCTGTTGGTATGGTTTTTCTGACTTCAGTGATAGCATCCAATCTGTGTTTAACTGCCACCCATTTTTCACTTCTACTGATTTTCTCTCCATTAGGGTAACCAGCTTTTTTATAAGCCATTTGCCACCACCATTAATGCTGCTAACATTCTTCCCTAAGGTGCAGCAAATACTTCCTCTGTGTCCAGGGCACATTAAAGAACTGTGTTAACAGCATTATGTTATACTAAGCTTATACATGAAAAAGCCAAAGAAATTGGTATAGGCATGTGCTGCGGTTGGCAACGCCTTTATAAGACAACAGGTCTCTGGCGCAGAATTTAGATCGGTTACTGCTGCTACAACGGCAGTTATCACGATTTAAGTGAGTTTTAATGTGGTGTTATAGTCGGCGCTCGTGAGATGGGACACAGCATCTCCGAGGTAGCGATGAGGTGGGGATTTTCCCGTACGATCATTTCACGAGTGCACTGTGAATATCGGGAATCCGGTAAAACATCAAATCTCCGACATCACTGCGGCCTGAAAAAGATCCTGCAAGAACGGGACCAACGACGACTGAAGAGAATCGTTCAATGTGACAGAAGTGCAACCCTTCCGCAAATTGCTGCAGATTTCAATGCTGGGCCATCAACAAGTGTCAGTGTGCAAACCATTTAATGAAACATCTTCGAAATGGGCTTTTGGAGCTGAGTGCACGACAAAGTTTTATGCCTCTTCTGTGCCTGTTGATGATTAGAAACATGTTGCCTGGTCTCAAAAGTTCTTGTATTGAGTGGATGGACGTGTGCGGGTATGACACAACCTCGTGAATTCATGGACCCAGCATGTCAGCAGGGACTGTTCAAGCTGGTGGAGCTATGTAATGGTGTGAGGCGTGTGCAGTTGGAGTGACATGAGACCCCTGATACGTCTAGATACAACTCTGACAGGTGACACGTACGTATGCATCCTACATCCATTCATGTCCATTGTGCATTCCGACGAACTTGGGCAATTCACAATGCGACACTCCATATGTCCAGAATTGCTACAGAGTGGCTCCAGGAACACTCTTCTGAGTTTGAACACCTCGCTAGCCACCAAACTCCCCAGACATGAACATTATTGAGCATATCTGAGATGCCTTGCAACGTGCCGTTCAGAAGAGATCTCCACCCCCTTGTACTCTTACGCATTTATGGACAGCCCTGCAGGATGCATGGTGTCGATTCTGTCCAGGACTTCAGTCATTAGTCAAGTCCATGCCCACGTCGTGTTGTGGCACTTCTGCATGCTCGCGGGGGCCTTACACGATTTGAGGCAGGTGTACCAGATTCTTTGGCTCTGCAGTGTATTTGTTCACCTTCCAGATCGTGAATCTATTCAAAAAGGCATAATATGATAACTGTGTTTGGAACTTGGATGGTACTTCCGGAAGGTTCAGATAGACCATATGTTTGATGTTGCCCTCTTCGAGGCTTTCATGGGAGTTTTACTTTTGAAGTTTAGTGTAATTCTAAAACTCCATTGCCCCTATCTAGAATTACCTGCAGTTGTAATTGCTTCTTGGATTTTTCTGCTGCATCACTATTTTTCTTTGGCTGCCGACAATTCACTACAAATTTAGTGTCTACTACAGGCTTCTTCCATCTGCTGAATCTGATGCAAAAGACTGATTATATTCCCTTTGTAGATTGTAGGGAAACTTGGATTGAATGTTTTGTTTTTCAGCAGAGTATATACTACCCTAGAGGTAGTATGTACTCTATGATGAAAAACAAAACAGTAAAAATGAGTTTTGGACTCTGTGATAAAGCGACTTAATTTTGTTAAAGCAGGGCATTTATCCATAAGCACATATTTATATATATAATAGGAAGCTCTTTTTCCTGTGAGTGGAGACTTTGCCAGCGTATTGATGCAATGTAACCTTCCCAGGAGATCACCCGGATGGCGTCGGGAAAACACAACGCATCAATAGCTGGCTCCGCTGTCTTCATCAGGTGTACATCAGGGGCTACTTTTGACCAAGCTGGTGATTAATGGCTTCTGCTAAGCCAATCTAGCTAGCTACATCTGAAGCTGTGCACCTGTTGGAAGATAGAGCCATCTGTCGAAATGTTGTTTTTTTACGAAGCCATCCGACTGAACTCTTTTTCCTGAATTCTTTATTGTGGTCACTTTGCTTGTTAATCTTTTTTTTGTGGTTAGGGTGCAGGCAATCAAATGATAGTTGTAGCTGTTATGTTGTATAGCCCACTGAAATGTTTTTTCTCTTCAGTTTTAAGGTTTTATCTGCTATCTTCTCAGCTGTACAAAATAAGGCCTTGACAAAATCCCTTTCCTGATGAATGGATGCAAAAGTTGAATAATCGTCAGTATCTGAAGCTTAATAAAAACTGAGTGTGTAACTCCTTGTGTCTAATTCCATAGTGAAATTTTTCTTTAAATAGATGCTATTGATTCAGTCAAAGAAAATCCCCAAATCAGCATTTTCATGTGATCATACCACAAAAGTGCTTATAAAGGAAACTCCATTGGTCATTCAATTCTTGATTTATTGTTTCCATGGCTTTTTTAAATCCATTTCTATGATTAGGGATCTTTTCATGCCACTAACCCGTATTTAATGGAGTGTCCAGACAGAAGTAAGTCTACCCAGCCTGATCACCCTGCATCAAGCTGGACTAGTTGACAGAAGATTGCTTGAATCTCTTGGTGTTTTAATCTAATTAGTGTTATTATATTCTTTGTATGTTTTAAGCTTAAAAAAGGTCTGTAAATCGGCATATGGTAATAATAAAAATTAATCATCCTTATACTCCTTAAAACTGTGGTTCATAACATATATTACTATAATATTAAAATTCATATGAGGACAGCAAAAAAATAATCTGATTGTACAGTAATTAACATGTAATTTTTGGCATTGGTAAGGCCTCCTGAAGAGAGGAAGCGGCATGAAGAAAGTAGTGGAGGTTGGCAATTTTGAGGAGTGGAGGGGAGAAATGAAAGGTGGCATTTTCTCATGTTGAGATTAAGAGAGAGCCTACTTATGAGTCTGTATTGGTATTCTATCTGCTGCTGGCTGAGATTTGAGAAACAACTAAGAGTTGAGTTCTCACACAGCATGATCATTGATACAGGAAATGAAGCTGAATTTGCCCCTTGCTCCCATTGTCTTCAGATTCCAATTATTGGACAGATTTTTCCCATCGTTCATACTGTGAGAATGTTTGTAACACTGAGCGAAGAACATGATGAACTTGGGACCCAGTAGAGCATTTGGGGACCAGTTTATGAGCAAAACAAATAAAAGAAGGGCATAAGCGGTTCATAGTTGGCCATAACCCAAGCTCTGGGTGGCCTTGGACGCAGAAACACTGGATAATATCAAACGTGTGCAGCTTGTGATTAATGAAGATTGTCGATTAACTGTGCGAGAACTAGAACGTGCTCTTGGAATACTGAATGTAATGTTTGGGAAATTTTAAACGAAAATTTGCAAATGGTTTGTGTGTGTGCGAAAATCATTCCGAGATAGCTAATGGTGGAATAGAAAAACCTTTGCGTTGAAATTGCTCAGGACAATTTGGAAATGGTAAATAATGATGAAAATCTGCATGGAAAGATTATAACTGGTGATGAATCGTGGATTTATGATTATGATCTTGAAACAAAATGACGGTCTTTACAGTGTCGTCCGAGCCATGACCACAAAAAGTGAGTCGAAGTTGGAGCAATGTCAAGTCGTTGCTGATTGTTTATTATTATTATTATTAAGGTGTGGTGCACCATGAATATGCTTCTAAAGATTAGACAATCAACAAAGAATATTATTTTGAAATTATGAAAAGATTGCATGACGCAAGTAGAGAAAATGGCTTCAGGTTTGATCAAGTGATGACTGGCTTCTTCATCACGATAACGCACCATCGCATGCAACTAACCTCGTGCAAAAATATTTAGCAAAGCACAAAGTCGTTCAGTGCCGTCAGCCTCCATACAGTCCTGATGCAGCGCCCTGCGACTTTTGGCTGTACCCAAAATTAAAAATGCCACTCAAAGGACACCAATTTGATGACAAGGAAACACCTGAAACTAATATGACAAATGCTCTAAAGACGATACCAAAACATGAGTTCCATGAAAAGTGAAAAGGACATTAAGAGCTTATTCTTCAATCCAATGGGGACTACTTCCAAGGATGCCACCAGCTCGATGCCACATAATAACACCAGTTGGGAAATATGAAGGAAGGTAGATACTTTTGGGCTAGACCTCGTACGAAGAAGTAAAATTGTACATAAATCTTCAGAAAAAAAAATAAAAAAAAAAGAAAGCAGTTGGGAGGGGGGGGGGGGGGAGGGAGTATCTGCTCTCTTCTGCAACCAAGGTGAAACTGTGCTAAGCTTGTTTTGCATAATCATGTCACTGAAAAGAGAGAGAGAGAGATGAAGCTCAAAACCGTAGGAGAATAAAATCAGTGAAA
>JARYHS010008074.1:240521343-240585877 GCA_031002005.1 Vandiemenella viatica | reverse complement strand
GAAACATCATATATTTTTAATCTTTGTCGCTGTTACTTTGCTCCATTTCGGCAGCTAAGATCATTAATTCCAGCCGAAACGTGAGAATGCTGATACCTTATTACACAGAGTGATTATGTCTAGTGCTAACTTTATCACGAATCTTCAATACATCGCGTAGGCAAAATTTTTATTTAGCTTCTCTCTTTGCTGTCTTAGATCATTGCTCGAAAGGATAATATTACTACAGATGTTTTAAGGACAGGGGGATAGGCCATGGTTAAATATCCAAAATATTGTTTAGTTTGTGTCTGGAGACCTGCTGTATACCAAGTGACTGGAAAAGTGCCGTCTCACTGTCTCATTGCAGGAGACAAAAAGGATTGGAAAATGTTGGTGAGCAAAGAAAGTGGTGGTAAGCAAACCAGCAACATTGTTATTCATGTTGATTTCAGTGGATTACATGCAAGATAGTTCGGATGATATAGACAACGAAGGACTCATAGGTATTTGACAGATTCAACCGCAGAATGGTGGTAAATAATTTAAAAACCACTGGCATTGCGGAAATAATGACTTGGTGGGTAGAGGAATTGATGAAAGTTATGAAGCAAAGAGTTAGGTCAGGAAATGCACTATCAGAAACGGTGGAAGTGAAAGCAAGCGTGCTTCAGGGTAATAAATTTGCACCTCTGTCATTTATTATTCTCATGAACGATTTGGTTAGTGGTCTACATAGATTGTTTGAAGATCACATGATGCTATTATATAACAAGAGTATTACGAGACAAAACTTTGAACAGCCACAGAGTGATCTGCACAGGTTTAATTTAATTTAATTGCAATGGAGCACACGCTCCGGTGGCAATTTCCCTACACACCCAACTTCCCCCTGTCCTACATTTGCCCTCCACAAATTATAACTTTAAATTCTTTTAACGTTTTAGGTAGGTTATTCATCATTCCCCTTGGTAACTCATTCAAATCCCTGACACCCTTACCTAAAAAAGAAAATCTTCCCATACCCTTGTGCCTAAAATCGAGTGCCAGCTTGTGGTCATGGTCATATTTTCCCTTCCATGAACTACTTTTCATACCTTCTGCAATATCTTTCCATGCCTCATCGCCAGTATACGCCCTGTACACTCCCATTACCCTCCTCATCCTCCTCCTGTCTTGCAATGAATCCCATTCCAGCTCCTTTATCATATCTGTCACTGATTGCATTCTGCGATAATTTCCAGAAACAAATCTAGCAGCCCTTCTTTGCACCTTCTCCAACTCCTGTATTTGATACTCAAAATGTGGGTCCCATACTACACTACCATATTCGAGCAATGGTCTGACCAAAGTTTTGTAACCCAATTCCTTTACTTCTCTCGTGCATCCCCTCATCACTATCTCCAACAAGTGCAGAATTTTGAAACCTTTTCCTCCCTTATCTAATAGGTCATCATGGAATGAAAATAAATGACAAAAAAGACAGTTTGTTAGGTGCACGGGTAGAAAATAAATGTTTTATATAATTTTAATGTGGAACTGGAATTGCTGGTTAAAGGCATGAAGTGTAATACCTCGGTAAATCGTTTGAAAAAAATCCCAATTTACTTGTATACTCTACATACTGGACAAGTGGCAGGGAGAAGGTTTCAGAAATAACGAAGGGACGTATCGATGAAACGAGAGAACTTGGTCATAAATTTTTTGTCAAACCATTGTTTGAGTATGCTGGGGAATATGGGACCCACATTATGAGTATCAGATACAGTAATGGGGAATATGCATAGGACAATAGTTTTATTTATTTGTGCAAATTACCGTAGAACACAGACAGCAACTGAAATTATAAACGAGATGGGTTTGGAGTCTACGGAAGATAGAAGCAGGTTAAGAGAGTTTTTGGAGTGTATAAGCCATATATGGAGATATATATTGGTAGAAGAATTAGCAGTAGTAGAAAAAGAGAAACGATGACTATGATAATAGATTTGCTCTCGATTTCAAACACAAAAAAACGGGAAAATTTTGATTTGTAAGTGAGGGAGACAAGGTCTGGTCTCGTAAATTACCAGGTAATACTGCTAACAATTTCCTCAAACACTGAAAGAATTTAAACATTCTTGTATGAAAAGTAGTTGCGTAGGGAAATTGCCACCGGAGGAGATGCCCCATCGCAATTAATTCAATTTTTATTGCTAAATTTGATATAAACTTGTGACAATAATGATTGTTATTATTGCTTAATTTGGTGTCAACTTGTGAAATAAATGATTATCATTATTTATTAATGTTATTATCATTGCTATACTAGCTCGTACCCGCGACTTCGTACGCGTGGATTAAGAATTTTTTTGCCAGAATTGAATATAGAAAATTGTTGGTAACGAAGGATTGGTCCCAAACAACACCGAGTCGGCATAATATGACAGGAAAGCTATCACTATATCATTCTAACGTCGAACCTGTCTCTTGAAGAGAATCAATTTCCAACATATTTCTGTCACCACTCGATAAGGTTTCAAAATTTCGTGACTACAACTGTTAATCATACTGGAAAAAATGTCCTGTGCCCTTCATACAGATTTTCTTGTCAAATTCCATCAGTATCGATATAGCCATTTAGTCGTCAAAACGTAACAAAAAGACAGAGACTTACTTCCGTATTTATAGTATTATTACTGCGGTTCACACAAACACACACACACACTGACTGCGAACAACCCCTGAGGGATCATTATAACGTAAAAAAGTGTAAACCTACAGCATTGCAAGATACCTATGATTTGCCTCGCATTGCACCCCTAACTTTGTAATATCTACAGTTTAACATTCAATCCGAATAACCGACGGCCCAGGCGTGACTCTTACGATCAAAAACAATTTTTAAAAATCTTAGCCTTCACGGAGATTTGAACAGGAGACCACGACCGAAACATCAGTAAGCAGCGCTTTTGCCACTGAGCTACATGACCGCTACGGAAGAACAGTAGAGAGACCTCCATATCCAACGCGTCTGTCTATCGCCGTTCAGTATAGTATTTCGAAATTATGAGACAACATGTATTATTTATACAGATAATTTTTCAACCAAATGTAGACAGTATTTTTCTCCTTGTTTCAATGGATAAGTGTGCAAAGTTTCATCGAGATCGGGTGAAAACTGTGGATTTGTATGAAGAACAAACAAACATACATTTATCTTTATATATATAGATAGGCTTTTTTATTTAAATATAGTTTTGGAAATCGTGAACAAAATATGATTCTACTATTGGCTACAAGTTAAGTACTATATGAAGAAACAATATTACCTATATTATTAGGAAAAGTAACATTAATACTTCCAATGTGATATCTAACAATTAGACATATAAAAATAACAGTGACCCTTGAATGAGAAAGTGGTAGCAATAACGAAAGTGCTAAATTTCCAGTGAATTGGAAGTCATTGAGCTATTATTTTATTAGTGAAGGGGAGGATAATCCAACACACATTCACAATTTTTGGCGACGAATGAAACTGATGAAGACACAAAAGTTAAAATCTTTTTGAATTTCGCAAGTCATTTCTTTCATCACTTTCACAAAGCTGTTAACCAACAGACTGAGATAAGTATTATATTATGTCAGCTTTAAAATCAGCGCTAGAAAAATGTAAAAGATACTGTTTCTTTGGTTAAGAAAACAAGAAAAAGCCTTTAGAAACCAAATTCTCCACAGAAAGTGATAATATAAAAATAATGCTCTAGTATTCGTTGATAAATGTCTGGAGTATCTTAGTAAATAGTTAGATTTTAATGAAAGCAATTGGCTATACAAAATCCAAAAATTAAATTCAAATCACAGGGTTTCATTTGATGACTGTGAGACTATATTAGAGGTTATAAATTTGCGAGAAAAAATGAATATCAAAGTGAACAAACTTTACTCTGAAATAACAATATTATACGAAATCCAGGTAAAAGTAAGAGAAGTATTTCATGAATAAAAAATGAGCTTTTGCTCGAAATTAATTTGACAACTGAAAGCGATAAAGCATATGACAATTTTACTGTAGACAAAAAAAATTAAAGATGCAAGAAGTGCAAAAATATAGCTTAAAAAATGAAATAGTAAAAACATACCTTTTATCATTTTCTACTCTTTCGTAAAATATTATATTTTTGAAGTGTAGCATATTTTTATAGGTTATTCTTTAAAAATACTACCATCAACCGAAAAAATATTGGAAACCCTAGGGCGAATGGTGCTAGTTCGCGAACGGTAGCGCTCAATTTAGTTCGCGAACGGTACGCTCTGTTTAGTTCGCGACCGACAGCGCTCAGTTTAGTTCGCGAACGGTACCGCTCTCTTTAGTTCGCGACCGGGAGCGCTCTGTTTAGTTCGCGAACTAGGTCTCAAGACAGCTCGCTCGCTCGCTTTGCTAGCGCTACTGCACGCGCTCTCTTGTTTGTTATGGTAGTTGTGGTTATCGATGGTTGTCTTTTAATTGTTAATGGGATCAAAGTGTATTTTATTTTCACATTCCACGTTAAATTTCCGTTTGTGACTTCTGCAATAATTATTAATGTTGAACTTTATTTTTTTTTTTTTTTATATCTGTGTCTTCAGTGAAATGTGTCCACAAGGAACTGTGTTTCCTTTTAGATAATAAACTAAAACAAAAGTTGGTCTTCGGGAAAGGATCGAACGAACTAAGGAGCGAGAGATCTGGGAACTAGTTCGCGTAGTTCGCCTGTGGGAGCGCTCTTCCGACTAGTTCGTTCGCGAACTACACAAGACTATTGGCTACAAGAAGAAGCAAGTAGTGAAGACAAATTATTGCAGGAAATAGAACGTAAAATTTTACAGCTCTTACTGCCAATCGAATAGCAGTTAGACGTAAGTTATGATTGTTGAGAAATGTGGGAAACATTTTGGTTACTGGACATTTGAAAAACACTGAATATGTTCATATATTTGCGTGTCTCGATTCGTTACTGAGTAATACTTTATTGCAGTGAAAATGATCTGCCGGAATTGTGCTAATGCCAAAAGCACAAATAACCCTCGGCTTTGATTTGTTTCCAGTCATCGTCTGTATCTTTGAAACATGGACAGCATGAGCGCATCCATTATACAAGAACCAAATATACAACTGTTACTCTTCTAATTCGCCGCAAAATCTGCAGTTTCAGATGGGACGAAATCTTGGAAAAATAATTGATGAAGGCAAAATTACGTAAAGACGCAAGTTTAAAGATCTTCGGAAAAATCAGATGAAAGATACGCGTAATACACCGAGGTACACTTTGGAATGTAAAATACGAAGGTGACTGCTGATAACTGACGTACTGCACCGAATAAAGAACAGATCGTGAGATCATGGAAGTGAGACGTGAATCAAACGGAGAAAGAGTGGGATTTTATTAACCAGTTGACGTAACGCCAGCCTGAATATTAGTTTGGGGTGATTTTCCGAATTCATTTCAGACAGATTCAACACGCAGTGGTCGGGGTCAATCTCCACTGTGAAGTGCAAAAAGGACACTATATGCGATAAGAAATAGCCTGATAACTGGCTTCTCTGTATGAGTGCCGGCCGGCTTACTGCCTCCATATTACATCAGCCAGTTGTTTGCTAGCCACGTACCGTGGATATTAACGGTAAATACATGATTTTTAATGCAGCCTACTGAAGTGGCATCACTTTATTCAAAGACCTTGTTGAGGTGAACAATGCCACTTATCTTAAAAAAAAAACCACTAAAGGTGCAACATAATTTTTTATAACACATAATTTTGTGTTCAGGATAATTAAAAAAACCTTATATAATTATGCGCAATTGACATAAGCCACCTTCTAGTATATAAAATATGTTTCAAATTCTTACAGCCGAAGCAGACTAATCTGGTTTTAGTTCTTGACCAGTTCTTCGAGCGCATGTAGCCAGAAGTAGCACTTATCTCTCATTTTGGCTCTGAAAGTAAACACTTCTTTGAAAAAAAGATGGATTTTCCTGTAAGATAGCGCCAGTCACTTGTCCTGACTTTAATAAGGTACTTTACATTTGGCCCGTTGTGTATACAGCTTCTTAACTACTAACTACTCTATGTACTCAGAATTTCAAAACAGTTTTAAATGTCTGTGTTTTTACGAATGAAAGATTACTGAAATGGTATTGAAATACACATTGTATGTTTATTTGCAGAATTAATGTATCAAGCCAAAGTACTAGAAATGTAGCTCCTAAAGCGTGAAACAATGAAGAAACTGCACTCATTTTCAATAAATATCTGTTACTATGATTGCCACAAAAAGAATCTTTTTGTTGAAGCATAGAGCACAGATTATACTTGAAATACGCAACGAGTTACCTTTTTTTATAGTAAACGCGGGCATCAAGGCAGTTCAATCTAAAGATTATCCGAGTTTATGAGGAATTGAAAATATACTGCTTTTGGATATCATTAAAAAATTCAGTATTGGAGGTGATGTAATGGAAAAATAATCTTAATGGCTGCAGTAAGATCACTATAATATATTTTTGACATTGAGTAATGTAAATCGCAGATGAAGCTTATAAATATGAACTCGAAAGAAGGAAACGAACAATTTTGCGAGAGTGCATGAGATTTGTGGAGCAGGAGGTTAAGAAATAATTTCGACAATGAGAAAAATGTAACTTATTACAATTCGAATGAAAGTGCAACTGAATTACTACAACCGCAATGGTAGGATAATTTGGCAACTAAGGCGTCTTCTCCCGGAGATAGTTCGTAATGAAAATCTGCTCCGATCAGCATTTTCAATGTTTAACGGGTAGATGGACAACATTAAAAAATAAGATGTAAATGCAGATATTTTTCCAGCACATGTTCATCAGGAATTGTAAAGGATCGTAACTCTTCGCACAGTCCACTTTCTTCTACACGTAGTTAATCTCTATATAAACTAAAATTTAATGTGTAAAAAATGCATAATATTTCGACCATTATTATTTTAAATTAACACACCAGATTGAGTAATAATGATTTCCGAAAAAATTACCAATTTAGTTTTTAAAAAACTGAAAACAAGATATAGTATATCTTCGTTTGTAATGTTAATATTGTTGTACTGCTTCCTTATAAAGAAGTAGTACAGCAATAAAAGTAACTACGATCGGTTCCATATGTAGCTACTGTATCCATACGTTTTGTGGAATTTAAGAAATAAAAACTTATTTCAGTGGGTTATGAAAGTATTCTCAGCTTCTGTAAGTTTGTATCCAAGATGTGATACAATTTGCCTTTTTTTTTTTACATTTCATGGATAACTTGTACTAAATGTTTTAGATATCCATTCATCTGCATTATTTTCCATAGTTGCTCCCTATTTACTCTATCGAACGCCTTTTTGTAATCCAGTTGTGAATCTGAAAAGCCTTTTACACTCTATAACCGCCTTGCCTGATCTTTGGCCACAGCATGTCTGTAAACAGAGACGTCATATGTTTTCACGTCGTAATGTGTTACAGTGCAAACAGCCTACACCAAGGCTGCCCAACCAGTTTTGGAGATGGGCCACAATTTCGACTCTCAGTTAGTCTGTGGGCCATGATTTCGATTCTAAGCTAGCCTGTGTGCCACATAATACTTGTCTATAGTTACAATAGATATTTAAATATAACAAAGATCTAAGTATCACACTTTAATTACGATCAAAAGTTAAAAATCATCAATGAGACCGGGGGGTTTGATGTTGACAGCCTTGGCCTACACTTATTTGCAGATTTGTCTGCCACACTGTTCCCAACTATGTGAAAGGCTACGTGTTGAGACATTACTAACTGGTCAAGAAAGGCTAAGCGCAGACTGTAGCCTTGCATCATAAAAAGCACCGTCAAAACTGATCGAGGGAAAACCAAAATTCTATCAGCGCCGCGAGAAATACATGCTTTATTCTACGAAAGTATTTTCTCTCCTTCATGAAAATATTTACTCGGTTCCAAATTTCCTTCCTTGAGGGAATTGTTTGTCATTTCTAATTTTGTTTTCCTTTTTTAAATAGCAGCCGCTTTTATGATTGTTGGTGGAGGTAATGAGCGCAACTCTGTATTGAAACTTCCCAAGTCCGAGGACTGACTTGATTTACGACTGTTTCAAGGTAAGAACAGAACGTCAACCACTAAGCTGTTCGTACAGCTGTAACAAAAGTTCGAATTTAAAAACGAATAAAGATGCTTAATACCTTACAGAACGGAAAACTCTACCATCACGTTTACAAGATGTCACTCCATTTCGTTATAAATTTCAAAGAAGGAAGATATATAATTTCTTAAGGAACCTCAAGTTATTATCAGCTATACATTTAAACAAACTTGTGTTACAGTAGGATAGTGTTTTCATCATTATTAAAGGAATAAGAACGAACATCTGCTAACGATTTTTGTTTCAAAAAAACTAGAATACACATACGGAAGGTGGCATCTTCTACATTAGATATTTCCCTTCAAGTTGTGCAGGGTTCACCCGCAAGAATGCAAAGAAATGAAAATAATTTCGCTTTCCATCAATGTATATACAGGGCGTTCGCCGGGAAACGCAACCCACTGTTAGCGCTACAAGGAAGAAACTGCTCCCGGCGAGCGAGCGGTCAGCTTACGGCATTGTTCGACCGTCGGCCGCGGACTATTTCATAATCATTACGCTTCATAAACTTGTATGTGCTAAGCATTTAAATGTGACGTAATTCATTAGCTTACCTTATAAAAGATGCTGGAAGTGTTGGCCCTCTTGTGTAATACACATTTCACATCTTCTGAACATATTTCGAGACACACGCTGCCCTAACTGACTTAATGATTTTTTGGGTGACTGTTCTAGTCGAAAAGCGATATCGTCAATTTTCTCCTCTGTGAGAATACGGTTGACCGACAGTCTCTTTTTGTTAAAAAATGAACCCGTTTCTCTTACTTTTTTAACCAGACGCAGAATTGTTGATTTAGCTGGCAGTAAAGCGCCAGGAAATTCGCGACGAAATTTACTGCGACACTTTTTAAACGACTTCTTCTTCACATATGTATCGTAGAGAAATATTCTTTGTTGCAAACTGTAACGTACCATAATTTTACTCACACTCAAACACGGTACAGATTAGTAAGAGTATGAAGCCCCAAACCAGCCAAACCGCAAAGAAACGTCTATTCACAACACTGATTAATAAGAGACTGAAGTCACAAACTATCTACAATGCAAAGAAACCGTTCTTAACAATGTAAGGGTCACTGCACTGCACTGTTGGGGCAGCGGAGGTGTTAAACAGTGCGGTGATTCACGGTGCCGTGTGGCGGAAACTGCTGGCGAGACTGACCGAGCAAGTTGCCGACGGCAACAGACTGGGAGGGTAGCGTTTTCCGGCGAACGCCCTGTAGAATATCCTGCAGGAATAAAATTTATACTAAACATATAAACTGAAGTATGAAAGCAATATCTGAACAAAAATATAAGTTTAGTCTGTTGGTACATGACAGCATCATTACAACTAATCCAGACATGGAACATCGCGGGGTTCAACATCATTACAACTAATCCAAACATGGAAGATCGCGGGTCTCAACGAGGAAGAGCACGTTCCGTTAACACACTACGAGAAAGCTTCCTACATCTGTACGTGTGAAAGTTGTAGAATAGCGGTTGCCTGAGAAAAGTGGTTAAGGTGCCCAGACGCCTGAACATGTCAATGAAAGTTTTCTCTGAAAATAAGAGACGTCATAACAACAAAGAAAATACCGAACCTGGCGAGTAAGATTTATTTTGGACCATGACCTTCGGAGGATTCGATTCATCGTCTGGTAGTTCAGATTTTGGTTTTTCTTGGTTTCTCATGATACATTCAAACACTTGCCGGGATGGTTCCGTCCTAAGGCCATGGAAAATTTCACTTTTTTTCCCCAAACAACACGCCTTTTCATAACCGCTCCAGCGTTGCTTTCGGGAGGATGCGGGTTCAAAACTGCCCGCCCAACCAGATTTTGGTTTTACGTGGGTTTCCGAACTCATTCGAGGCGAAGGCAGGGATGGTTTTCTTGAAAGGTCATGGCAAAATTATTTCCCGTTTCTTTCCACACATCCTCTCCCGGATCTAATGACTCCGACGTCGACGAGCCGTAAAGCCAGAAGCACAAAAAACAGGTGTAACGGTTGCCCTTTCCGCGCTCTTATTATTATTATATATTTAAAAAAGTAAGCAGAAGTTCACCGCAAGCTTTCATTTTTTCACCTCTAGCATTTATTGACATCGTGCTTCAAGACCAGATGGAAGACTATGGATTTGAAAATTGACATCAGAATAATGTGAGTACGTTCTTGGATAAATGCCGACTAGTCAATATTTGGGGAATTGCAACACCAGCTGCAGATTCAGTCCTCTAATCAAACCATATTGGCAGAAATTTAACTTGCCAAAATGTATTTAGAAAAAATTGCTAAGGGAATTCGCTATCGACTGAAAAATCACAATTCAAGGATTGCTCTTCAAATCCCAACAGGAGTGATGATGTTAAAGACCATTTAAATGGAACAATAGCGAAGATACTGAGGAACAAAGTGCCCATGAGAAACTTTCATGAAATGTCACCAAATTAGCACATTCCTGCTAAATTTAGGATAAATGGAAAGGTAACTCAACTGTACATACTTGCAAAAAGAATGAAACAAAAAATAAGGAATGAATTTGTCGGCCAAGTACTAATATATATTCAGTCAGTGACAAAATAGCCAGTCATACAGTGAACTTGAAACTAGTGTTGCCCAAATGCAAGAACAAGACAAGACTTGTCCAGTCTTGGTCTTGGTCTTGCATCAATACACCTGGTCTTGGTCTTGGCCTTGGTCTTGCAAAAATGCAAGACCAAGACCAAGACTGCAAGACCAAGACCGATTTTGGGCAACACTAGTGTTGCCCAAATGCAAGAACAAGACAAGACTTGGCCAGTCTTGGTCTTGGTCTTGCATCAATACACCTGGTCTTGGTCTTGGTCTTGCAAAAATGCAAGACCAAGACCAAGACTGCAAGACCAAGACCGATTTTGGGCAACACTACTTGAAACCAGGTTTGGTTAGGATGGGACATTCCGGAATGACCCGTTTGATAACACACAAACCAGTGGAAAAAGAGATGTTTGTTGACGAGGGGTCGATTGACTGAAATCTGAACTGGATGAAGGTAGCATGGAACAAACCTATGGAAGATATAATCAATAAATAGTAAAACAATTTTATGCTTTTGTTGATATATCAAAATTTTGCACTATAACAGTACATTATGCGATCATGCATGGAAAAAGTTAAGAGGAAAGCTCAACCCCTATAATTTTTCACAAATCAGTCACAACGTTGTTGGTACTGCAATATCAAAGGTATATTGCATGTTTCTAAATAACGCTTCCTTAGCAGTAGTTGAAAACAATATAAGCGACTCTGTACTCAGTAAAGATAAGAAAATATGCCATTACGTAATTTCTCGCAATTTTCCCTCGAAACATAGTGAACACTTTATGATTTTAAGACCTAAAGTGTACTTGAATTAGTTGATAGTGTTATCATGTGTTTACTGTACTCTCTTAGGATACATGTTGGCCTCTTTGGAGATATTTACAAAAAATGATAAGGTGGTGGTTATATTGTCTCTGTTGGTGGTAACGCTTTCGTTGTCACGTTGGATGATTTTGGAATAGCTATTTCTTTTTGGTTGGGGAAGAAAGCAGAGCATGATCTTCATCATACCATACGATACCATATCGTAACTGTACACCCTTTTGGATTCACGTAATTACATGGTGGCATGTTAGAGTGGTTCTTCTGGTACAAGAAACAAATGTGTTTGGCCCAAAGCTTGCAAATGACGCAGTTCCAATCTTATAACATCTATTATAGCGTAGCTATTTGTTTTCCGTTAGGGAAGAAAGCAGGTCATCATCTTCCTATGTAAATCGGAATTGTACACCCTTTTGGACTCACATAATTACATGGCGGCATGTTAGAGTGGTTCTTTTGGTACCAGAAACAAATATGTTTGCCCCAAAGCTTGCAAATGACTCAGTTCCAATCTGATTTTGCAAATGCCATCTGTTACAGCGAAGGGTTCTCCGAGTAACATGATGGAATTATTGCTCACATATTCTTTTCTTATGGCCAAATTCCTTCCGGTTATTTTCCCCAATTATATCCCGGTTTTAATGACCTGCGTGTCGACAAGTCGAAAAGCCCTAGGGGGAGGGGGAATTGTTTCCAATCACATAACCAAAACATATGTTACAGGTTTGATCAGTTAAGTCTAGTGTTGTTAAAGCCTAATTCATCTAAAACTGCGAGAGGAATATATCACACTTGGGTCATTCCGACACGACATACGACTCTGCAGATGGAGAAGGAAGTAAGTATTCGTGGAAAATTACTATTTCTCATTTTAATAGTTCTTAAGGTTTTGAAGTAACATGGGATCGGCCTAGTAGCTCAGTGGAATAGGTGCTCGATTGTGAGATCCCGCGGTTGAATCCAGGCGTGAACAAGAATTTTTACCGGTTGTGTTTTATTCACACGAGGATCGATCAAAATATAAGCGGAATTTCTATATTTCACGGGCTGTAAAGTCTCATTTTCGCAAGTTGTATGTGTTTGTACACTGACGTAGGCAGCCATATAGATTCTTGGTCTGCTGTTGACTGTCGAAATACTTACATATGTTTAGGGGCACTCTACGATTTTTTACTTGTGGAAAATAAGGAACAAGTGGAGCACCAAATTGGAACTGTTAAATGTTACTTTTGTCGAATATTCTATGACTAAAAAAAGTGTTTTAAATTGACATAAATACTTCGAAGATGGCAATGAAGATGTTGAAGATGACAAGCGCACTAAACGTCCAAGCACAACAACCGTTGAAAATGTCTAAAAGTGAGGAAAGTTATTACAATCGCCGAATCACTGTCAGAGAGGCTGTTGACGATGTTGACGTACTATCTGGTTCATGCCAAACAATTTTTTCTGGTATTTTTGGCATGACATGTTTATCTCAAAATTATTGAATTTGGACCAAAAGCAGCACTTAATGAACATTGCTTGGGAAATGCTGAATGATGCTAATGACAATCCAGAACTACTTGAACAGGTCATAACTGGTGATGAAACATGGATATACGAGTATCACGTCGAAGCTAAAGCCCAAACGCGCCAGTGGGAGCTTTCGGAAGAGCCAACACCAAAAAGATCGATGTCATGTAAAGCTTCTGCTCACTGTGATCCTCGATTTAAACGCCGTAATGCGTATTGACTTCTTGCTGCCAGGCAGTACAGACAGCAAGGAGTATTACCTAGAAGTTCTTCGCCCTTTTGCGTGAAGCAATTCGAAGTAAGCACCCGGATTAGTTGCAAAACAATTCAAAGCCATCGCACCACGATAACGCACCTGCTCACACATCACTTGTTCGTGAATTTTTGGCCCAGGAATCATGATGCCTCAGCCTTCGTATACACCGAATATGGACCCATGTGACTTCTTCCTGTTCAAAAACTAAATAGAATATTGAAAGGGTGACATGTTTACAACATTAAAGAGATACACACAGAATGGCTGAAGTGATTTTTCAAAATTTTATTTTGTTCTCCAGAATCCTCCATGGTTTGGATCCCACTGAAAATCCTAGACGATTAACAACTGGCCTTCCTACTTCTGACACTAGCTTAGTATGCCTCCTTCAGGTTGTGGGGTATGATTAAGACGTAATTTGTATATTTGAGTATCTAATGATTTTCTGAAAATGATAATAAAAGTATTATTGAACCGATTTGGTTGAAATTTGACACGATAGTGTACAATTATCCTTTCCAGTTCTGACAATATTTTGATTTACGTATACTTAGGTTTTAAAATCTATGACCTACGAACCTTCGCTTTAGAAGTTTTGTTTGGCAACTCGGCACAAATTTAACAAATCTGTGGAACTAGTCACGACCATATATCTAATAGACATAAAAAATTGTGCTAAGTTTAAAGACCATTGGTTTACAACTAACAGTATGCTTAATGTCAGACACCTATATAATAATAATAATCCGCAGCATGAAATTATAAATCCAGTTTTCTACACAAACACTTTCAACCTGGTTACACCGTTCATTTGTAACTAGTTCGATAGTGCCATCCATCTATGCGATTAAGTCACAATCTAGTTATAGAAATAATGGGGGTGAATTTCGTACTGTTACTGTAAAAGATTTGCACTATAGATAATACGGAAAGGAGCTGTAGCTTTCTTAATATTAGGATAATGATGACTCCCACGAAATTTCCAAGAATTAGTTGAATTATGGAGTAAAGTAGTCAGCTGTTACAGAAAGTACTTTCTGGAAAATTCGTTCTGGATATCAAATTAAGACTAAATAGATACCGAGCATGGTGTGTGAGTGGTTAACGTACTGGCCTCGCATTCTGGAGGACGCCGATTCGAATCCCCGTCCGAGCATCCAGATTTGAGTTTTCCATGGTTTCACCAAATCATTTCAGGCGAATGCCGGGAAGATTTCTTCAAAAATCCATTGCTGAATTCCTTCCCGTTCCTTGTCTCCGGTCCCATCCCACCTCTAATGACCTCGACGTCGAGGAGGCGTAAAGCTATTAGAAAAAAAAAAACGAAATTGATGGAAATTTCTCATATTCTAATAAGAAAATTATCACGATTTTCTGACACATATTTTTTTTCGGTAAGTCCATTAGCAGATATGGACGATATTTTAAAGAGTGGAAGATAAGAAAGTTTCTAAACGGTCTTGTGTGTATTTAGTTTAATAAAAACAGGCACAGAGGTTGTTATTGTCATCTATATTTGGAGTAGTTTGATGTAAATCTCCATCTCTTGCAATCTCAACTTAATATATTTATCTCAATATACTTCATTCAACCTACATCCTCAATTATCTGTTCATATATCCTAATATTTGTCTTCCTCTTTAGTTCTTTCCTTTGACTTTTTCCTGCACTAATAAATTAACCCATCACTCATGTTTTGAAAACGTTTCTTCCTTTCTCTTCTTTCTCACTCATCATTACCACATATACTGATTTCAAACTTGTATCTTTCCACTTAACTTTCTAAATCCTTCTGTAGCACCATATTTCAAATGCTCCAATTTCTTTCTTTCTGGTCTTCTTGAATTACAAAATTCACTTCCAAAAACTGTTATTTTCTGTACAGTTTTAGAAAACCCTTCTGCGTTTTATGCCAATGTTTGAAAGAAAAGAATTTTTCCTCTTGATGACTTCTTTTTGATACTATTGAGATTTTTTTTGATTTATGCATTACTTGTGCTGTTACTTTCTTATTTCTGTCACCACACCTGATTAGATTTTTTAAAATTAATTTACCTGTTTTTGGAATTGATTTCTGTTCCATTTGATAACTTTTAGCCTGCTTTGGTTTAAATTTAATCCATTTTTTCCACAGTATTTTGTTCATGCTATTTAGAAATTGCACAAATTTCACATGACATTTTTTGTATATAATTTGAACTTCGTGAAAGGGTTCTCTTTGGCACATTTTTATTATTATTATTTTGTGCGAAAGGGATCCATTTTATGAAGTTCAAATTATATATAAAATTTTTCTGTGAAATTTGTTAAATTCTTAAATAGAACGAACAAAATACTGTGAAAAAATTATATATATGACGTCTATTCTTCATTGCATCCAGATTACATCAAACATACCTATCGAAACTATCAACGAATATGCAAAATGCGGAATGATAAACAATAATAAGCAGTTTCGTTTTTCTAACTATCAAGCCTTACTCATGACGGCAAGCAGAGAACAGCAGTTGCTCGAGTCGGAGATAATGGAATAGCGGGTAGGATTTCTGCTGACGGGCATGGTGTCCCGGCTACTTGAGGTACAGTGTTCACAAGACTCCAGCCCCGGATGTACTCCTTGCAGCCAGCAGGTATACCCTGATATTGGCAACAAGTTAACAATCTCATGTTTGCTTGCTGCTTGTTAAAAGTTCAAAGAATCACATCTTAAATTTATATTGTTAATGATTCTTTGTTTTTTTTTCGTATAATTTCATTTGAATTTTTTTTTACACTCTTGCTTGCTTAATTTAAATTTAGCTGTAATGCGGCATTCATCTCACCTTCTGTTTAATAACAAATATTTTTATCTTCTTAATCATGTTCAGCTAGATTCTAACCAAAGGTGAATATTTCACCAAACAAAGAGTTATAATGACATTAATGTCTTCGAACACCTGATTCCTTCCTCTTTTTTCTTTTCTTTGCTGGACGAGGGGCTTAACGGTTTTTCGGCGATAAGACCTTCGTCTTCTGAAGGAACTGTCCCGGCGTTCGCAGGACTGATTTCGGGAAATAATTAGAAACAGAAATCTGTATGTCTAAACAGGGAATCGAACACGCGTTTAACCGAGTAGCAAGCCCAAATTTCAACCGCTCGTTCAGCCTCCATTCAATCAATAGAGAATCTAGTTGCGTTTAGAACACTTATTCTCATCTATATTCGAAACTGTAAATGAAAAAATTCCTTTGAACGGTGATGTTCCTAATAAAAGAAAGTGGAATATAAAAACAAGAATATTTAAAGACAACTATCGTAGTTTTCGACCTTTTAGCATGTTCCACTAAAGCTCATGTGAGGTGGCGTAGCTATCAGATGTGGTGGAGTGTTAGTACCCTGTACTAGCAATTAGGGAGCGTGCATAAACCACGTAGCTCCATTTTGGCCTCCTGTGAACCCCCCCCTCCCCCCCCACGTAGCCCTCGTGGCTTTTGCCTCTACCCCCCCCCCCCCACGTAGCACGTAGCTTTTTTACCTTTTCAATCCAGAAGACGTTTTGTACTAGTTTCTCTTTTCAGACTATTGTAAATTACATACGGAGATAATTAACTGAGGGAAATAAATATTCACATGCTGTTGTGAATTCTTTTTATCATTTTAACTGTGAAATATGTTATGAAAGGAAAGCTACGTGGTCTGGCTCGGAACCCCCCCTCCCCCCACGTAGCCCAGCGTAGCCTTCCAGCCAACCCCTCCCCCCTCCCCTGGTCCGAGCCACGAAGTTTGTGCACAGTCCCTTACACGCAGTGGTGATAAAGCACAGACAAAAAATCGAAAACCTAATGGTCATTACTAGAGACCGGATTGTATGTAACACAAAAAGCTAGAAATATGTATGTAAATATGCATGAAAAATGTTTAAAATATGCATGAAAAGTGTCAAAAAGTTCAACATTATGTAATATAAAAAGTGATTTTTAGGTTTTTATTTTAATTTAGCATGCAATTAGTAAGTAGTTGATTAAAATTCGATAATTAACAATTATTTAATTTTTTTGTAAATGTAAACAGTCGGGTACTGTTACAAATATTGTTTCTTCGATCTCTCAAAATATTTTTATAAGTGTATATGGACCATTCCACATTCACTGATGTAACTGGGCAATATTTGAAATTGGGTGCTGTGTTAGTAATCAATGTTTCTGGAAAAAGTTCACCTGTCCCATTAGCCATTACTAAAACTATCGATATGACACAAAGGTTCAAAACCTTGGTTATTGTTCAAAATATTTTAAAACTTCACTTTAAGTTTACACAGGTATACCTCTGCCAATGAGGATTACATTCATTATCTGAATAGATTCAGCCAACGTAATACCTTGAGTTTCAAGCTTTTTAATACTAAAAGATATGTGGGAAAAATAAATGCTAATCCCAGATATGGTTTTAATTTTGGAATTGTTAAATGCTTCCTTCTACTGACAAACTTTCATAGCCCCTCCACTATCAAAGTCGTTTACTACACCTTTAAAGGCCTCGAAATATTCATTGTAAAACAGTACCGTTTCAACCCACGTCGCCCATCGAGTTCCGGAGGTAAAGGCACATTTGAAAATATTTTTTTATAGGCATTATTACGAGAACGTGCCTTAAGAACCGCTTTCTTTGCTGGTGAAATTAGTTTACTTACATCCCCAAACGTGGGTCGTACTTCTTCATCTAGTCATCGTAGAGTGAGAGCTGTGATGCTAATAGGTTTTGCCGGTTAAAACGTAAGATTTTATTTATTATTTTTATTCGCGCCAACCATTTTTGGAATTAAAGCAAACCTAGATTGAAGTTTATTTACACGTATACTATTCCTTGTGCTTTTGGTGACCATTTTTTCTGATCCAGGCCATATTTCAACCTAACCGCCACAACTAAGAAGAAAACAAGACACCTACTGTGCACGTTCACCGTTTAATTCCCAGCGCAAATTGTTTTTCTGGTCCAGGCATCATTTCAATCTAACCACCACAGTTTTGAGATACGACGTCACGAGAACTAAGAGAGGTATTCTTTACTTTCGATTTGTCTCGTCGAATTCCAGAAGAATTTATCAAATATGACGTTGGTGAATTTTTTTTCTGGTCCAGGCAGCTAGTTAACCTAACCAACTTCATTTTGAGAACTAAGAGAGGTATCAAAAAGGGTATTCTTTACTTTCAGCTTGTCTCATCGAATTACAGAAGAATTCATGATCAGATATGGCGTTTGTGAAATTTTCCCTCGCCACTTTTTATTATAACCTAACCACCTTAGTTTTCACATCTGATATCTCGAGAACTAAGTGAGATATCAAAATTTTTATTATTTACTTTCGATTTGTCTCAGATATATACGATTCGACAGTAAAATTTATCAAATTTCAGTGGCTCGGACATTGTAGAACCCCCAGATTTTGAATGAATTTTCAGAATTTGAAAGATTGGGGTCGAAGTTAAAATTTATCCTAAGACGTTACGACACATTTATTTTACAAATACTCTAGCATTACCTGAAAATTTCTGAGTCGATTTTGACTGAGATTTCACAGTATCAACATGACTTATAAATTGCGACATCATGGTTAAAAAACTACATTATTACATTACTAAACAGTGCTAGATTATGTGAGAAATTGACATTTGATTCAATTGCGAAGTGAATGAATATACTTTTTGCTCGAAACGTCTGATATTCTAATTCCGCGCATTCAACCTTTTATACAAATATCAAAAGTGAATCCAGTATAATATTATCGCAAGTAATGCTGATGGCCAGAGATGGGTAGATTTACTGCCAGATATCGTGGTTAAAGAAAATCTCTGTTGTTTTTTCGTTTTTAGTACTTACTCGCATTCAATACGGCTATCTATGGCGTTTAAAAACAAAATCTCCCCAATTAAAGGAAAAATATTTCAAGTTTTGTTTAGCGTGGAGTATGCAACACAGGTATTACTATTAACTGCTTTTGAGGCTTCCATTATAGGTAATGGTCAGAGACATTGTAGTTGCAGGGTATGCCACATCTAGTGGTTCATCTTTGGTATTTTTCAGCACACGTTGAGGATTTCATTTAATGCTCCAGCGTTATGTAAAGTAGAATCATAAAACATTCTAAACAAGTGAATTGAGATTCTAAGCTTTAAAATGGTGAAAACCCATCGAAATCTGCTATGTAGTTTCTGAGTTTTTATTTTTCAAATTTACCTGGTTTTCGTTTTATATATATATAAGAAGATAGAAGACCTGGTACTCGAGCGAAAAAATATTGTAAATATAGCAAAAATATGCATCATCACTAGGTTTCAAATAAAATATGCAATAACCGGTGAAAATGGGCTTATTATGCAAATGTATATGCAAACATGCAAATACATATAATCCTATCTCTAAGTCATTAAAATGTACCACCGTTATGGGCATATTTAGAATTCTGGCAAATTAGTTTTGATATTCACCAAAATATAGTAAAATTAATTTTCTATTACTTATTCTCAAAGTTGCTTTAAGTATGCAATTTAATGTACTAAATTTTTTTGTAATAATAAAATTAATGTAAATAAATCAGGGGTTGAATATCGAAAAAAAGAAACTACTTGTTTTATACGGCAGAGAACAATTCGGTGGTTGCAAATTGCGCATAAAAATTCAAGAAATGACAGCTAAGAACAAGTAGCCTAAGATTCTTTCAGCGCTTTTCTAGCTAAGGGAGCGTCCATAAACTACGTGGCTCGTTTCTGCGGGGGAGGTTGGCTGGAAAGCTACGCTGGGTTACGTGGGGGGAGAGGGGGTTTGCGAGCCAGGCTACGTAGTTTTTCATTTATATTATTTGTTTCAGTTAAAATGAGGTACGAGACACACAATAGCACGTAAATATTTATTTCAGTCATTTAATTATCTCCGTATGTAATTTACGATAGTCTGACAAGAGAAAACAGTACAAAATGTCTTCTGGAATCTATAGGCAAAAAACCTATATGCTACGTTGGGGAAAAGCGGGGGGGGGGGGGGGGGGGAGAAGGTCGAGAGAAAAACCACGTCAACGTGGGGGAGAGGGGAAATTCACAGTAGGCCAAAATGGAGCTATGTGGTTTATGGACGCTCCCTAACAGCTTCGTTTTGAAGTTACAACACTGGCATCAGAAATGTATATTAATTATTATTTGTTTAGTTTTTTGTTTGTCTCTAGTTATCCATAATACGGTGCATACGAATTATATGTAAAAATGTTTATTATAATTGTGACATTGCGAACACTTGGAGCAGACTGGTATTTTATGTAAATAAACAAATACTTCTAAAAATTAAGAGGTTAGGATAAGATCCCGAAGAATCATTAGGCAAAACTGTCAAGGATGGCTACAAAACCTTGTGCCGCCTTACACTAACGCACGAATGTTAACTTTGAACAACGCAATCAAAAACGCGTCACATTCTCTTCAATAAAATATGTTGTCTGAAGACTGCGCGATCACCTACAAGGATCGGTAACCTTCGGCCATTTTCGATAATGGCCGGAGTGTTAGTTACACTGCCTGCCACAACAGCGCTGCTTGGTTATTGATCAAAATTCAATTGAATAATTGTACTGATTTAATTTACGCTTATACTGTTAAAAGGAAGCGTAAATTTCCAATAAATTTTAATTTGTCTTTCACTTATAGTGTTAAAAGAAATTATAATAGCGATGCTAGATAAAAGGTACTTGTCTATTGTGGAAGTAACTGCACTAACATACGAAAAGTAGGGATAAAAAAAATAAGAATTAATGCGAGACAATCATACGTTTCAAAGTTACAATCGTACGTTCGTTTAAATTTACGTGTTGTTTTTTGTTTATTTACGACAAATAGATGCAGAAATTCATGTAAGGAGAAGGGTGTTCGGTGTTATGGTATTATCTGTATCAGTTATAAGAACTAGGCTAAAACATTACCTAAGAATTTTTTGGCATAAGATAAGAAACAATGAAGTTTATTAAAAACACAGAGAAAGTTTACACGAAACGTACGTAATCGCGAAATAATCTAATAAATAACAATTATCCGTTTCTGAAATTATACTTTCCGTCGTTTAAAGAAAAATACATTTATTTTTTAAAAAATCTAGCCAAATACTCCGAGAATCTAACCAGAGTAAAGTACTGATATCACGAAAAATATCATTAAAATGATCATCATTCGTTTTTCCTTATAAGCTTTTCCAGTATAAATTCCTACTACCATCATAGATCATACCCGTCGTTTTCGATTGTCGTTAAAACTTGTATGTTATATGTGTATTTCCCTCAACGGATTTGATAGATGTATGCTTTTGCCTTTCTTGTACTACATAACGCAACAGGAATCCAAGTTTTTTTGCTACCTACCATGTTGATGTCTGTGCCTTATTGGTTTCAGAAAGATTAGCCATTCGTATTTGTCCTTGTTTTATCGAAAGTTTTTTTTTGCGAAACTAATTTGATTATTTAATAATTATTTATTTAATTAATTATTTACTTCATAATAAAACAATTTTGAACATTTTTTTGATGAGATAAAAAATTTATATATTTTTACAAAACAATAATATTGTAACTGGAAGAAAGTCTTTAAATTTAAGATTTTTTTTTTAAAGTGAGTTTGGGTCACTGTTAATGAGTGACATGCAGAAAAGGAATTTAAAAATGTGCCTGCCTGTTTATCCTTCTGCCTGTCTGTTTTCATGAACGGGCTTCACGCAATTACCATTGGGATAAAACATGGCATGTTTCACGTTGATGTAAAGTTGGAAAGCTGAGAAAAGTAAGGTAAAACTGTCCAGAAATTAGTATTAATCTTTCGTTGAATGCGATTCCCGCCAATACTAGTAATTGGATTTTGATGCGCTTTCAAATAATGCACAACCTTGATCCGCAGGTAAAACAGGATACGTTTTATTTTGATGTGAACTCGGAAAGCTGAAAAATATAAGATGAAAGAATCCACATATTAATATCAATTATTCGTTGATTGCGATTTATGCAAAAATTAGTGGTCGGATTTAGTTTCTTCCCGCAGTCGAATTATTATCGTGCTTCCAGAGTTCGAGCGTCATCGTGTTATTCGCAGGAATTAAGTCACATTTCTGTTTTTTGCTGGCAATGTGTCAGTTGTGACACAATAGGTTTAAGAGAGATCTCCGTGCATTGTTGACAGTCCACGTGAAACAACAAGTATTTGTATCATATGAATATATACATACTGGCTGCTTGTTTGGAAACAAGAATTTTTTTTAACGAATTTCGCATAACTGATATAAAGTTAATTAATTTCTATTAGCTTATTCTAATATTTTGTTTGTAATTTATTTACTGTAGTTATTAACTCCTAATACTTTTTTCTGTTGAGAAAGGTAGGCTACAATTCTTAAATTTTTTACAGCCACGTGTATAATATTTAAGTCATTCCAGACTCTAGAATTTCATACAGTGAGAAACCACAATAACAGGCATTCAATACTTTAGCGCAGGATGGCCAATCCAAATGATCTTGAGGGTCACTTTGGAAATGCATCACAACTCCGCGGGCCGCATAAAAAATTATATATTCCCAATTAGATTTAGACCCACTACAGACAATTTTTTGGAGTGAAAAATTGAAAAAAATGAGTTATTATTATTGTGTTTACTGTTATTCTTACATGTAAACAGAGATAATACAATAATAATGATACTAAACGCACATTTTAAAGACATATATAACACTAAAAATGATATACAAAAATATATAAATTAAATAAATTTTGAAACTACGAATGCACAAATGATGTATTTTTTAATACATTGGTTTTCACTTCTTTGGCCATTATAAAATAAATGTATTTGTAAAAGTTGTGGTGGTACAGGAATTAAATGATGGGGGGGGGGCGTTATATGAATTTATAATTATTTGATTAATATTCAATGATTGGTTGCAAGAATCATCAGCCAGGTCACAAAGGAAACTGACATAAATAATTTATTGTCTTCATATGGCTTCTACACCACTAGGCATATTTAACTTTATCGTTAATATGTAAATCACTAGGATATCAATGCCTTAGCGTTACAATTGGCCGTTCTTATTCAAGCTAACTAACTTAAATATGCTACAACAAGAATAGTCAGTACTATAACATGAATACATGAAAATTACAGGGGTCTCGGGCGCCGTTAAAATACAAAGAAATGAAATGGAACTCGCGATATGCAAGGCTCTCATAAAGTTCAACAAATGTCGGCTAGCTCAGGGTCAAATTAGCATAAAGAACATAAGTCTCTCTCTCTCAAAGGCGCTTACGGGTCATTCGCAATCTCAATAAGAACTCAACGAAGCAAGACCTGGCGTTTAACACTTTACCATAGCAGCAGCACTGATGTCCGTTGCACTCTCAGTTCCAGCGCAATATACGATCACAGACTGTGATCGTACCCCAAGTCGCTGTATAGCCCAGATCAACTGTTCTGGACCAGCGATAAGTACACTCGACTGTCTCAGACCGTGGCCCGGCGAGAAGCAAACTCGACTACTCTGGACCGTGGCCCAGCAAGAAGTAAGATCGACTGTCCCAGACCGTGGTCTGGGGAGAAGTAAGTTCCTCCTCTTCGGAAGGCGATGGCGTCCTCCTCCCACGTAGGAACATGGTGGGCAGAAAGAATACACCCTGCATTAACACATGAAGACCCCTATCGATGATTTCATGGGCAGGTTGGAAATCACGTGATACAGTCCATCGTTCAGATTCGCGGCATTTTGCCTGCGTTCCCTGTGCGATGTCTCTGGCGGGGCGGGGGAGGCAAGCTGTAAGGTGGCCGTCCGCTCGACCTTGGCTAGGCGACACCAAGTCGGGGCATTGTCCGAGGGGCGGGAATAACGGGACACTTCCGCCACAGCTCAAGACGATGGACCCCTAGCTTCAACACATTTCTAACACTCACATACATTTGCCGAGCTCCCACAAATAAAATGCCCTTGCATATTGATTTAAATATATATAATTCTGGGCTGCCCGATATTAATTTATAAATTTAATCTGAATAAAATTAAATAGACAGATTAATTTTAAGAATAAAAATAATTGTAGCGTGACGTGATAACGTCCCGTTACAAAGTGTAATGAATCTCGCGGGCCGTAATAATATTCAAGGCGGGCAGCATGCGGCCCGCGTGCCGCGGTTTGGCCACCCCTGCTTTAGCGTATATTATTCAGAAAATTTGGTTAAACAACTAAATGTTGTTCCTGTTGTTGCTTGTCACCCTTAATATTATGAAACATATATCAGCATGAAGTTTGTGTCACTTCTAATATTTGCAAATGTTTATGTGTTTCTACACTATAAAACAACTATAAATAACCAGTGAGTTGCTATTTTTGGCAGAGCAAAGGCTATCGTCAAGCGATAATTTGGAACTGGAAGCACGGGAATGCCAGTACTACCTCCAGATGTGAACCAGTTTTCTGTATTCAGGCATCCATTGTCTATCTTCAGCAGCAACACGCGACCAGTTGTGCAGCACACCTGTTATTAACTAACAGCTAGTGTTCGATTCATTCTTGCTACCGGAAACACGCAAGACATCGTCTTTAATTTGGGTATTTCAGGATCTTATTACTAAATATCACGATTATCCAAAGTAATCTGTATAAATTTAGGGAATTTATATACCACGAATGTTATCTAACCGTGAAAGTTTTCTTTCTTATTTGAGGAGCGTACACTATTTTCAATATTAGGTTAATTTCGTTTTATTGTAATCAGGAGTTTAGTAGACAAACAAAATTGAATATCAGGTTTCGTACTCTATTAATGTTAGGCTCAAAGACCGAAAACGATCATTGAGCGAAAAAAAACAAAAAACCAACCAGAACGCGTTGTGTTTTCTAGAAAACGGCCACAACACGTTGTGGCTTATCAGTATCTAACTCTTTGTGTTCACGACGAATCAGTCCAGGTTGAATTTAATGTGAGTTGTCATGTGTGGACAATGCGACCAATTTCGCGTTGTGGCCGTTTTGAGTTAGCCACAAAGCGTTCCGGGTGTTTTTTGTAAGCGCCATAACGCAAATAACGTGTTTTGGCCGTTTTCAAGAAACCAGAACGCACTGTAATCGTCTTTTGTTTGTTTTTTTTCCGCTCAATGAGAGTATTTGGTCTTTGAGCCTAACTTTAATATATAGTTCCAGGGTGACTAGCCGTGTACTAATTGTGTTCTGATATGATATTACTGCGTACATGAATGATGTTAAGAACGTATAATACACATTTGCACGATTAAAAACTAGTAATTAATTGATCAGTCTAGGAACATCATAATTATTCTTAAAGGCTCTCATACGAATAAGAATGACTGTCTGTAAAAATCCAGATATTTGGTCTTTGCGAGTTGCAGCAAAATACTTGGATTGCAAGAGCGATGGTACAGTACCACGAGATTACTATTGCATAATAAACTAATAATTGTCCAAAATTTTAGTGACCACCAAAGTAGGATATAAGTAATATGTTATAAGTCAAATTTCCGCTACGAAGTCCTTCAAACGCAATACGTCAGCAAAATTCAGTTCTATGGAGCTACGTTTCTGCTTCCAGTGTGGTAGCTTAGCATAGCCACGGCTGCACAGACTTTCTTCTGTTAGTAAAAGCTGAATTGGGAGCGTGGTGGGGGCTATTATTAGAATATTAAGGTGAATGTTAGTATTGATAATCTGGATAGCAAGAATTTTTGTCGCTGTAGGATTACAGGTAAATAAACATTAAGTTTTATTCGGTCTTCTGGCATTTACATTGCTGGGTATATTTAACGTTACCTGTAACACAACACAATGCAACATTATAAGCAAGCTATACCCAGATCTTACAATTCGCCGAATCAGAGCAAACAATAATTTAACTTAAGTATTTTAGGTATCAATGTGACCAATGAAACATCGTGACAACACAGGCCAACAGTTAGATGTTATGCATTACACATATTAATATTCCCAAGACGGCATTAAAAACAAAATGAACATTATCTGAATTTAATCTTCGTTGAAAAACTTGCCAACTAGTTCAGGCGTCCTGCACGATTAGAGTTGAAATTCCAGTCTCATGTGGCGTTTACGGGTCACTTAAGCATCGATAAACTGTGAACATTGGCCTGGCGTAAGAGCACATTACCATATGAAGACCGTGATGGACGCAACACAGCGTGTTACTGTGAGATGTCGATCTCAAAGCTGCAGCCAGCGGACAGCGCTCGTTTCGTCCAAGTGTCTTCCACGACTGCATCAGGTCACTCCGGCCAACAAAGTGTGTCTGTCGATGTAGCTTCCTGTAGACACCAAGAAAGCTATGGCTCCACCTCTCATAGTCCAGGTCACATGGAAAATAGAAGCTGTGGAGTAACTTTTGTAACCTCCGACACTATACAGCATTGGCGGGGTAGCGTACGCCCGTTTCGCGCCCACTTGAGGCAGCGAAGACCTTCAACTGCAGTACTGCATGTAAATAGAAGGATAATTACTTAATTATTAGTAAAAACATCAAATGATCCAAGTAGAATAATATATATATAATTTTCTCACTTTAATTTTATATAAAAGTAAAAATAAACGAAATTGTAAAAACAAAAATGTTATATTAATTATAAGTAAATATAAGTTACTAAATAAGCAAATAAAATGTAAAATTCAAAATGTGTCAAATGTAATAAAATGGAAAATAAAAATGTTAAAGCCAGAGGAATGAAAGTTAAAAAAAAAAAAAAAAAAAAAAACTCCTCGCGTCTTCGCTGAGAGGACAACGCCCTGACTTGGGCTAACGGGGCCTGCTTGTCGCACCCCGCCTCCCTAATGTGCTCGAGGCGACTCCTTGACTCCAACCCCGGCTTTTTCCGGCGACGCAGACGTTCGAAATTTTGCACTGCCCATCACCACATATAATTTTTTTTTTTTTTTTTTGCTGTCACCGATGTTACGATCCCTTCCTATGTTGTGCTAACCTTTACATCTTTACATACCCCTTACATCCCTCGTCCTCAATTATCTGCTTCATATATTCTAATCTTCCTCTACAGTTCTTTCCTTCGACTGTTCCCTCCTCCAGCAAATAAACCAATCTCAAAATATGACCTACCAGCCTGTCTCTTCTTTCTGTAAGCTTCTTCCGCAAACTTCTTTTCTCGCCCATCATTTCCAAAACTCGTTCATTTCTTACTTTGTCTGTCCACTTAATTTTCAGCATTCTTCTGTAGCACCACATTTCAAATGCTTCAGTTTTCTTTATTTCCGGTATTCCTAAAGTCCATGTTTCTCTACCATAAAGTGCTGTGCTCCAAACAAAGAGTTTAAAAAAGTTCTTTCTAATTCCTAGATCAATATTTGAAACTAAAAGATTTCTCTTTTTCATGAAGGCTCTTTTTCCTAGTGCTATTTTGCTTTTAACATCATTCCTGCTTCGGCCATTGGTTGTAATTTTGCTTCCCAAGTAACAGAATTCTCCTATTGCAACCGATCATATTTTGATATTTAATCTACTGTGATTGGTATCATTTCTGCTACATTTCATCACTTTTGTCTTGCTTTGATTTATATTCAGAACAAAATCTTCCTTCAGTATTTTGTTCATGCCATTCAGTAACTTCTCAATATCCTCAGCCCTTTCTGCTAACAAAACAATGTCATCAGCATACTGATTTTTTTTTCCTTGAACACTTATGCAACATGCAAATTTTTCTTTGACTTTCTTTATTGCTTCTTCTACATACAAGTTGAACATTAACGGGAATAGACTACAATCTTGTCTCAAACACTTTTTAACGGATGCATATCTCTCATGATTCTTAATTTTTATTGTAGCCACTTGATTCTTACGTAGTTTATAAAGTATTCTTCTATCTCGATACTTAAGACGAGACTTCTTTAAAATTTTGAACATCTTGTCCCACCTAACATTATCAAAAGTTTTTTCTAAATCAACAAATGAAATAAAAATATCTTTGTTTTTCTTGATCCGCTCTTCAAGTATTAATCTTAAAGCCAGAATTGCTTCCCTTGTACCGCAATGTTTCCTAAACTGATCTTCACCTACTATCTCTTCTATTAACCTTTCCATTCTTCTGTATATTATTCTGGTCAGTAATTTTGGAGCATGTGATGTTAGACTAATGGTGCGATAATTCTCACATTTGTCGGCTTGTGCGTTCTTCGAAAGTGTGAAGATGATATTTTTTTAAAAATTAAAATCAGTTGGAATTTCTCCTGTTTCATAAGTTTTGTTTATCAGCTTGAATAATCTTTCGATTCCTTCCTGTCTGAGGGATTTAAAAAGTTCTGCAGGGATCTCATCAATTCCAACTGCCTTATTTCGGCAGCTTTAATGATCACACTTCTTGTCTTCATTTCTTCAAAATTCTGTTTAATCTTCCTATATGAACATTTACTTTACCTACGACCATTTCCTTTTCATACTTCTTCACACTTTTCTTCTATCCATTCTTCCTTGGTTTTCTGTTTATTTGATTTAAAAATTGCCTGTATTGCTCTCTTCCTGCTTCAACCCGAGCATTTTTGTACCTTTTCCTCTGATCCATTAGCTCCAAAATTTCTTCTGTGATCCAAGGTTTTCGGCCGGCTTGTTCCCTAAAGCCAAATGTTTCTTTACCAGCTTTCATTATTCCAGTCTATAATGCACTCCATTCGTCCTCGGTTGAACTCCTTTCAGAGGTACTTCTCAGACCTAAGTCAATCATTTCTGCAAATATTTCTCTCTTGCTTGATTGTTTCAGTTTATTTACTTCCAGTCTGTCCTGCATGTACTGCTTCCGAATTGCTTGAATTTTAGCCTGCATTTCATTACTATAAAATTATGGTCAGAGTCTATGTCTGCTCGTGGGTACACTTTACAGTCTAGAACTTGATTCCTAAATCTCTGTTTGGCCATGATATAATCTAGCTGATATCTGACTGTATCCCCAGGACGTTTTCAGGTGTATATCCTTCTTGTATGGTTCTTAAGCAGTGTGTTTGCCACAACTAACTTATATCTTTCACAAAATTCTAACAACCTGCTTCCTCGCTCATTTCTTTCTCCTGTACCAAAACTTCCTACAGTATTGTCCTCTTTTCCTTCTCCCACTATCGCATTCCAGTCACCCATGATTATTAAATTTTCCTCCCCCTTCACACATTCAATTAATTCTTTAATTTCAGCGTATATTTTCTCTATTTGTTCGTCATCTTCCTGTGACGTTGACATATACACTTGTACTAACGTGGTTGGGGCGGGCTTAGTTTCTAACCTCATCAAAATAATCCTGTCACTAAACTGTTCATAATAACTCACCCGTTTATCTACTTTCTTGTTCATTACTAATCCTACACCAGTGACTCCATTGATAGCTTGTGTGCTAATTATCCTGTGTTCCCCAGACCAGAAGTCCTGTGTGTCCTTCCATTTAATCTCACTAATCCCAACAACATTTAACTTAAATTGTTCTATCTCCCATTTTAAGTTTTTTAACCACCTGCCCTATTCAGACTTTTAACATTCCACGCTCCGACTCGTAGAATGTTTCTATCCATTCTGATGACTCCTCCCTGAGCAGTCCTCACCCGAAGTTCCGATTGGGGGACTATTTTCCCTCCTTAATATTTTACCCAGGAAGAAGCCATCTTGCTATATGAAATTTGTGAGGATTACATTTCATGATTTCACCATTTCACCATTTCACCATTTATTCGCTCCTTTGTATAAGTAACCATGCATTACCAAAAGTTATTTATAAATCTTTGGCCGCCCGGGCTTAGTATGAATAAATTACGCTAGGACTTGAATAAAAAAATAATTAGCACTGAACAAATAATGTGAATATATATATATATATATTATATTCATTGAGTGTGGCATGAAAATCACACTACAAAGCATAGAACACGATATGAGAATTTTCAAATAGTAGTGTTAACTGTCCGTCAAACTTTTAGTGAATTCTAACACAGATAAAAGGTAACATGGTCAGTTTTCGCCGAACTGTAATAAAACGAAATGCGCTGATGGTTTACTATCAGAAGAGTGGTTGTTTGCAGATGACATAATGCTATACAATAGGTTCAGAACGGTAGAGGTCTGTGAACAGCTGCAGAGTTTTCTGGACAGGATCTCTGGTAATCATGGGATGAAGATAAATACAAAGATGAGTCAGCTTATTAGGCACACATATAAAAAATAAAGGTTAGTTATGATTATAAGGTGGGGAAAGAATTGTTTTTTAAAGACTAACTTGGCATAACATTTGTTAACTGGGAAGAACACATTAGACAGGTAGTAGGAAAATGTTTCAAAATCCAGCACTTGTTGGAGAGAGTCATGAGGGCACGTACCAGCGAAATAAAGGAATTGGGTTATAAAACTTTGCTCATAGCATTGATTGAATATGGTGGTGTAATATGGGTCCCACATTTTGGGTATCAAATACAGGAGTTAAAGGCGGTGCAAAAAAAGGCTGCGAGATTTGTCAGTGGAAATTATCTCAGAACACAATCAGTAAACGATATGATAAAAGAGCTGGAATGGAATTCATTGGAAGGCAGGAGGAGCATGAATAGAGTCATGGAAATGTACAAGGCGTATATTGGTGACGAGACGTAAAAAGATACTGGTGTAAGAATTAGGAGTAACGCATGGAAGGCAAAAGATGACCATTACCACATGCACTTGATATCAGGCACAAAGGTGCGGGAAGATTTTCTTTCGTAGGTAAGGGATCAGGTTCTGGGATAAGTTACTAATAGAAATGATGAATAATTTACCAAAAATGTTGAAAGAATTTGAAGTTAAAATTTGTAGAGGGCAAAAGTGGTTAGGTACAGTAAATGGGAAAAATAGGTGTGTAGGGAAATTGCCACCGGAGATTGCGGTCCATCACAATTAAATTAAATTAAATCTGACTTTGTTAATCTCTTTCGTCAAATAAAACAGACCTAAAAGCAGCATGCGTGTAAATGTCTTGCAGAAAAATATATTTCTCCCAGGAAGTATTTTTACTTTATCCGCAAGTAAAAATCTAATGAAACTCATATTCTGGAGAGAAAATTTAGAATTTCCATTTTTTAATCCTATTAATTATAATGGATCCACTCAAAAAGAAGAACGTACAATCTGAATGCGTTTACCAGATAAAACTTTCTAAGACTAATAAAATTTACTAAAAAAGAAAAGTAGCAGAAAATAACTAAACTAGAGTAGAAATGGGCAAGCCGTAACACATATTTAATCAAAAATATCCTTTTGAAACCCGACGGTTGAGCGAAATTATGAGTGAGAAGAATAAACATTTATAGTGCAGTTGGAACCGCTTCTGCTGTGCTGAAGTAAAAACATTTTTACCTGTCAACGAATTCACTTTGAGCCTAGTCGCTAACCAGGTGGTCTGCCAGTCACTTGTCACATGTCGACTCTACAAGTTAAGTTTTCTTGCTGCATTTTATTCTCACTTCTCTCAAGTAGCTGGTAACCAGTCTGATGGAAATGATGACATGGGACACTACGGTAGCTGTTAGCTGTAAGTCACAAAGTAAATTTATTGCCCTATTTATTTGAATGAAGTAATGTGACTCAATTAAAACAATGGGTTGCACATACTGCATTTTGACTTTCCAGGGAATTAGTTAAATTAAATAATGTTTACTGTACAACTGTATTTTAAGTTCTTTGTGATTCCCTCTGAGTTTTATATTGCAGAAGAATATGTATGGTAGTCTCCTTTGGAAACTGGACTAATCAAAGTTTGTTGCTTATCATGTGTTGATTGACAGATGGTGATTACGGTACAGTAGTCGAGATACTATGCAACACTATCATTGCGTCTAGACCAGGTATGGGCAACCTTTGCTTAGCTGAGGGTGTAATTTCGGGACTTAATCAGGTCGCGGGCCGTAGGTAAGAAATAAGTAGAAAGTAGTGAATAAAAAGACGATAAGAATTCAGACATTTTTTTTATTTTCTAGAATTACGATAGGATAATCAAACATACAAAAAGAAAATTAACAAAAACAGATAAAAAATCAAATTAAAATTAATGGGAGATTTGAGTTTTGAAGCGTTATTTGAAATTTCTGAATCTCTCGCGGGCCGGACTGAAGCTGGTGGAGGGCCGGATCCGGCCCGGGGGCCGGGGGTTGCCCATATATGGTCTAGATTATCATCATTATCAACATTTGATTCTAAAAGCTCAAAAGCAATGTAAAATAGAAATTAGTGTCGAAATTGTCCTGAAAGATAGTATCACATTCAACTGATGAAATAAAACAACCAAATGTTAGAAATTTTAGCACTGACGTCATTGGTTTCGTTGTTCTGCTGGTCGGAATCTATAGGAGAAGAACCATAATTTACGCACATCAAACAAAATATTTACGAAAATCTCAAACGATTATATATATCAGGAACTCAAACCCATCTTCTTTTGACAAAATCGATGTATTAATGGATACAAAAAGTGTTGTCATTGCTTTAACTCAGGTAAACATATAATAATGCTTAACAACGATTATTATTTTACTGGCAAAGGTAAATTTTGGAAGCGGAAACGGAGCCTGGACCTAACGTAATCAGCATGTACCAGTTACATGCACGTTTTACTAATTTTACAGTTAGCGTATCTTCTTGTTTAAATTTACTCTGGTTTACCCTTCATCCACATGACTGAAACGTAAAAAGAAAGACGCAAAATAATCCTTTGGTCACGGCAGCATGACGCATGATGAAAGCAGATGTTGTTTTTAACTTATTTTTTATGAATTCAATATTATGTTTTTTTTCCCTCCCTTTACACAACGATGTAGAGAAGTTACTGCCATCTTATAAATTTCGAATACGTATTTTCAAATGAACTTTTCACTTGCTTTATCCTTTTTATGATTATTATAACTAATTAATCTTATTGGGCGTTGGCCACACAGTCACTAGGAACATTTTCTTGCTGATGTTGGTTTGAATTTGTATATGTCAGATTTTTGTGAACGTGGTAACGCAATTATTAATGATAGCTGTTGCCCGTAACTTCATTCGTTTGATTTTTTATTTCATACAGGGTTATGAAAGAAATCAACCTCTTCCACCTTATTTCCAATCAACGCAGAGTCAAAAATTAAGCGAAAAGTCCAATCGGGTCACGACTCTCAGAATAGGGAATATGCGTGAAATTCAAATATTCATCTAGTATTTTTATTTGGAAGCTTTATAACCGTAGAATTACCGCTACAATGTTTTTTCCTATCTATTTGCTCTTTATTTATTTATTTTAATTAATCAAAATCAAGGGAAATGTAACTTCGTGGAAACACAACGTTTCTTGTCGAATCGAATCGTGACTTCAATGCACACGTTCATATTGTAAACGAAGGCGTAGTTGCTGGGCGTTTTTATAATTTTATGATTGTGTTTAAGTTTTATGGTAAGTTATCAGCATAATTAGTGAAATATTGCATTCTTGCGAGATTATTCATACAGTAAAAAGTGAATGGTAGCGGTCTTGTAAAATAATCTCCCAAAACACGATGTTTTCATGATGAAAACGTATATTGCATCAAATCCAGATTATACAGTCACTGACTTCGGAGGAGTGAAAGCTGCAAGGTAATTAAGTGATAGATATTTGAATTAATAATTTTCTTCCCCTTTTACAGCAATAGCAACGTATTAGATACATCTAATGTGAATCAAGGGACACACCTGAGTTACCGACAATGAAATATAGATCTGGTATATTAGTGGAGTTTGTGGTAAAGTTTAAATGCACACCGAACCAGAGTGGCAACTGATAGTTTTTGTTACACGTAAGACACAAGGAATTACATTGCGCGTTGTTTTATAACAAATTTTACAAAGTTAATCAATTCCAAAGAAATAACTTGCCAGCCCGTTATTTTTGACAGCTTTGAAGCTAGTAACCTAATAAAGTAGAAGAAAAGCATTTTTTCCAAAAAAACGTTGATTTGAAATGAAGTCCTCAGGGATATACTGCCGGATTCTGCTTTCACAACGTAATCCGGAGGTACATACACACGTGAGGACTTCACTGCAATCATACGCCAGGAAAGTCTACATTCTTACATAATTTTTCCATGTTTTGATAATAAGTTTATTGTTTTGGTGTTTTTTTTTCAATTGAAATAGGTATTAGTTTTTAATTTATTTCATTTTCATCTTTTCTATACTTTTTTGTCGTCAAGAAATATTTTAAACGTAATACATAACACGGAAAAGATTTTTTTTTTATTTTTTTTTTCTTACAATCGATATGTTTAATGGAAGTGGTAGGTTGCAAAAGGTTGAAAATAAAATAATGTACGTGACGAAAGCAGATTCGCCTCCTAACCAAATTGCAGTGCCTATTGGCAAGGTGTATTAGGAAGTCACTGCGTGGATTATACCCGATTTAGAAAATTAGGGAGCGGACACTTTACCGCCTACAACAAGTTGACTCTGGGTATACATGCCAAATTTTGTAATTAAAAGACATTTGTACTTGTTTGGTAGGCGCATTTGAAGAAACGACGGTACCACAGACATTTCATTAACAGCCAGTTCATTCATTAAATGATGTGGCCTCTTAAAGTCCAGAGTTCAGGTAGACATATACCCTTCAAAATATATTCAGGATATTGAAATTAGTTTTTAAACTTTCAGATGGTCTCCTTTGATGGCTTTAAAAGATTCGAAGTTGCTTTTGATTAAGCTTGAATAAGAAATTATTTGAAAAATATACCTATTACACTTTTGTAAACAAAGTTATGCTTACAGTCTGAATAGGTAACGAATTGTATTTATTATAATAAATTTAACATAGCGACATTATACATTATATGATTATATACTTACATTAAAATGATCATCACGACAATAGAAACAACAAGTTGAAGATTCTCTACTTCTCATAGCTATACACCATCTTTTTCTTATATTCACATCTCGCGAGACATAAAAATACACTTTATCAGGTGCATATATTATCGTATTTTTGCAGATAGGTACAATACAGTATTCATAAAATGATTTCCGACCTTCTTCCATATCGAAATTAGTTACAAAACATAAAACTTTTGAGATTTAACACTCCACAATATAAAATATGCCAATGTAGTCGTGCACAATGACGTCACAGTGCAGCGCCCCAAACTGGTGGCGTTTAAATCGTGGGAACTGGATTGCAGTTTTAATTTTTTTTATTTTAAATTTTAATAAGTTTATCAAAATTATATTTTTTACGGTTATATAACAAGGTAAAAAATTTATTTAAAATATAAAAATAAGATAAGCATATACCCTACTGAGTTAAACGACTGATGGTGATGGTGTGCAGTCATAATAAAAAAAGAGCACCATCGAGCATCAAGTATAAGCGTCAAAAAGAAATCAGTATTATCTACATCAACGATGGCGGTGCCTGATAGCTTTTTAGTATAACTGTAACTAAATAATATTATTTTCATGTGGTTTTAAGTGACTTCGTGGTAGAGTTTCTTACCGGATGTTTAGTCGTTTCTATCTCAACTAACCCTACAGTTTATAGTGGAATCTAAACACGGAACGTGGCAGAGTTGAATTGCGAATAATTTTATTTGGAATCAGAATAATATGATAACTTTGGTACATATTTCGGTAAAATTTCGTCTACGAGAAGAAACTTGTCCTTTGAATCAGTACTAATAGTGGAGACATTTTACCTGAATTTCTCAGTTCTCATACCTAAAGAGGCACATAGCCTGATTTTCCTCCTCAGACCATGGACTGTACAGAAACTATTTTCTTTACTTTACAGCTTCCCAACGGATGAATATGAAACATAGCCCACTTTACTGCAGAGATCCTGGACTACAATGTTCAAAACCATATTGAAATCCTGACAGATGAGTTTGGGTGTTTCTTGGTTAACGGAACATAAGTTCCTTGCCACAGTTGAAATGTTAACGGTTTACTACATAATTTGAAATAAGACAGAATTTTGACTAAGTAACAAAAAAACAAAAAAAAAAAAAAAAAAAAGCATATTTTGTTTTTCACGTGGCATTTAGAAGGACGCGGGTTGAAATCTCTGTCCGGCCATTGTGACTGTAGTTTTCCGTAGTTTCTCGCTGACCTTCCAGGCGAATGCCGGGATGATTCCTTTCGAAGGGCACTGCAGATTTTCTTTCCATTCCTTCACCTGGGAGGAATGAAATTTAAAAAAAAACTAATATTGTTATCTTATAATATATAAATATTTAAGAATAATACATAATTATTCAGTTTAGTACTCGGTAGTATGGACTTAATCTAATTGTATTTTAATACTTGTAATTCGATTCAAAGATCATTTATTTAGATCTTAATCAATTTACATATGACAGATGCGATTTTTTTTTGATATATTCTAATTTGTTTTGACATAATTGCAGCTTGAAAAATGACAATATTCAACATCTAACTTAATTGTTGGGAAGAAAACAATATAGGTATATTTTTTATTTATTTTTGACGGTACCACTGCTAACGAAATAGTAAGTGTGCTTTAGCAAATTTCCAGCGATAGTTTGATCGAAGATTAGTGGCTTCCATGCTTCCTAAAGTTTTCTTACTCAATTTTTTGATTTTTCATAATTTAACCAGGCGTCTAAAGAAGAAGAATATCTATGGAAATAAGAGTATTATAATATATACCGACTTTCAGATTCAATGGAAAGAATTCAGTCTTAAATATAATGATGTACATACATTATCAGAGGATTATACTGATTTCAAAACTCTAGCTCCAAAGTGAAATAAAGTCGGTTGATTTCGCGAGTAGGTAAAGGTGATTAGTTAAGGAATCTGAAGTTTTGAAGGAAGTAGGGACGAGTTTTCTTGGAGTGCGATGAGTCATAGATCTATATTGGGCGGAGCATTAGGAGCAGTAAGTGTAAGGGAAGAGAGAATCACGATCACAAACAGAAACTTTATTTTAGACATAAGAGCGTGCTAAAATTTTCTATGACAGTCACGTAGTGGATTAAGTGGGATGTTCTCCATAAGATATCTCAAAACTTAGGGTAAAAATGTCCATGAAGCATAAATATGAGTAGTGATATTACCACAAGGACGTACGTTTCATCGCCAATAATAATAATAATAAAAAAAACTCTCCAGTCCTGTGTTAATAGTCTTTACTATTGCATTCTCCATTAGTGTAATTGGTATTTTATATTCGCCTCATTGACTCCTATTCCTACCTGCCAAAATACTTTCTAAGAGAAAGATTATATATTAAGATGTTTTAAAAATTTCTTCCCAGAATCGTTTCAGTGACACCCTTGTTATGACACCTGGTCACATATATCAATTACACTACTGTAAAACTGCATTTCAAAAGGTTCAGCTGTACAGAACTGGGCGAAGTATATACTAATTCGCTGAATTCACCTCCGATGAAAATTCCTGTGTTCCCGTCTCTGAAGAAAGTAGAGATGAGTACAATAACTATGAATACGTTCCTAGTATTTGGTAACCGTCTTTATTTTTATGAAATTTCATATTATTTTCAAGTCTTCAGTTGCATTACATTTGAAGGCCTAATGGGCCTCTTAGATCTCACGTTTCCTTATACACTATATACGTGTGAATGTGTGATATTTACATCTCTGTTATCAGTCGAGCCGGCCTCGGTAGTGTAGGGGCTAGAGTGCTAGCTCCACGTGCCGAAGGTCGCCGGTTCGAGTCTGGCCGAGGGCAAGGGTGTTTACGTGTTGTGTGTAAATGTCGTGTCCTTCCTCTAGTGTCAATAGTTGATAGCAACAAATCACATTGAGCTGGCTGTATGGCCTCAGTAGCCGAAAGCCATTAAAAAAAGTTATCAGTCGGCTAATGAACATTAGTAAGATAACTGCTCGATCCTACCTTGACAACTGATTATACAGTATTATTATGCTGTCGATAATTACACAAATAACGTGATCTTTGCGAAAACAAAATAATTCAAGTATTGATTGATAAAGGCAATGTCCAGGCAGATGTTTTGGGTATCATATATTTGTGTCACTTGTAACTATGCGCCGGGTTTATGTCCATATTAGCTTCACCACCTTCGCTAGGAAACCTGAAACATCATAATATAGCAGATTTTACACTGTTTGGCTTTCATGTTGAAGGTTATTGTGTTTATCATACATTGTATCCATCATACCTTCTTAGCGAGGAAGCTTTGAAACGGGCTTGTGAGTTAGGCGTTAAAGCTTGGGCCTGGCACACGGTCGTCGATATAAAATCAGACCATCCAGATTTTAGTTTTTCCATGGTTTCCCGAAATCACTCTAGAGAATGATTGGGATGGTTCCATCAAAAGGCGATTGTTAAATTTATTCTCTTACCTGGTCTTCCTACCTCTCCCGGTATCGACAAGGCAGTAGATTAAAAAAAAAAAGTAGAAAATTAGCGCAACCACTCGATAAAAGTTATACAGTTTTAAGTACATATCACAGGAAAGCGTTCTCTTGTACAGAGGACAGCAGATTTAAGTCTTGCCGAGAAACTTAGTTGCGTATACTGATGTTTTTGAAGATACGTCTACTGCTCCTAGATCACCTCACGCAACCTCCGTCTGGAAATAATGGAAGCCTAATGTACCAAGGTGTCTGCTTTGTAACTCAGCTGCCACAGCTAAAAACTGATACCTAAAGCATTAAGTCGGGAGCAAGTCAGTATAGAAATCAGAAATACAGATGGATAATAATGGCAAGGGAATTATTTCTCTAGTGAGACAGCCGCAGTAGGCAAATTTTTTCCTCAGGAACAGAAAATGTTGACCATTGATTAAGCTTATACTTATTTGATTTCTTTTATGTTTTAGCCCACGGTTTTATTGTCAAAAAAATTAAATCATCCAATTATAATACTTCGTCATTAGTTAATCATATACCATCAAAAAATAATCAGATTGCTTAAGGAATACTTAAATGAGCTTTATTCACTCCCACATTATGGAGTATTTTAAATAGGTAAAAAAAAGACAGTTAAAAAATTGGACTACAAACAATAAAAACATTAACTTAATTTTGTCCATAATTCACTGTATTGACGTGACCGTATTGATCAGACAAAAGATACTAGACATGTCGTTTAACGTGTCTAGTACAGTGCTCCGCAATAAATATGGATATGAAACTGATTATTCAGCACCTCGTCGATTCTGGTAAGTTTTCCACAATGTTTTTATATTTACTCCTTTCTCTCCTGATGAAACGTGTTCACGACACTTACTTGAAATCGTTTTTCAGCACAGGAACAAACTTTACTAGGCACGAATCTCGCCTAAGAAAAATTTAAAACCAATGTAAATACCAGAAACCTGAAGATTGATCCACAGGGCCCGAAATACATTGAGTAATACAATAAAATTTGTATTCTAGTGACTGAAGGCTGTTTTTCACTCAACATTTTGTCTAATAAAAACATTATTTACGGAAATTCAAAAGGAGCAACTTACAAAATTAAGATTAATTTGTCGCTTTGCCATTACTCGTGACATAATTATCCTTTATCAAAAGAGTTAAAGAAGTTTTTCAACAAATATTACAGTTTTTGCGAAAGTGTAAAGAGGTTTATGGATTTGTTGGAATAGGAAAGTCATTACAGTTGTAACGGAATGACGAAAGTGGGTCATCTCCCACATTTTTACTACAAATAATATAAAGGGAATAAGAATAGCAGGTGCTTGCCAGACAATAAGCTGCCTCCCCTGAACCAATCAACGGCGAATAATTCTCCGCGTAATTCTAACTTATGCGAATTTTTTTCTACATGTTCGAAATAATTCATGGGAGAGGCGGGACTTGCCATGAGCGACTCAGAGAGAGAGACTTTTGGCATTCTGCAAGACTCCGCACCGGAGCTCCGGCGCGTGTGGTTGGACACTCCACAACGGACCTCCAGTGAGACACACTGAACTATATAGCACTGTGCAGTAGTACACTGATAATGACTTCAATACTCCGCATACTTTGCTTGTTGTGGAGGAAAAGACACGTATTCTGCAGCAGAAGGGCTTAGGCCAACGGTTTGACTTGATCTTTATAGCCGACGTGCACTATAACACTTACGCAGTCAAAGTAGTAGCCTATACCGTGACCGTTATTACCCAACGGACATAAAAGTGTCGTACTTATCACAGTCATTGAAATTTACCCAGTAAAGGCCCGTCAAAAGAGATTTTGAATGATTTAGAGTTCTCGCCTCCAACAAAAACTGAGTTAGTGATTGTTAAAGCCGCGAGATAATTTTCAATTGCATCCCGGCAGGATAGACAAATTTAGTGTGCCTATATCACCACATTTTGTGGGTGAAGTAAACATGCCCTGGCATCTGACAATTTGAGTTCTAATTTGATTCATGTTAACATTGTATTTGATCATTAGAATAGCGATTGTTTTGAAGGGAAATTTAAATAAAAAGCAAATGTGAAACGTTTATCATCCATGATAAAATTTAATAATGTGTTGTTTTTTTTTCTGACGTTTCTTAATGTAGTAGTGGTCTATTTCTGTTTGTTATTTTATTTTCTCTTGTAAGACGAGACTTTGCTTGGTACTGGCCTTGAAATTCTTTGTATTAAAATTTAAATTAAACATGCCTTCACGAGAACCAAATAGATAAGCAACATAGGGCTATTTTTAAAATGATATAAAGAGACTTTAAAGTTTCACCCTTTCCTCCCAACCAACCACCTACTACACAATGAAGCAGTTCATAGCAGTGTTATCATATCCATTCGTAGTAAAATTAACGAAATACTGTTTTAAATGTCTTGTACAGGGTGTTGCACTAAAAGTGAAATTACACTTATATAAGTTTAATTTAAACTTCTTGATATCAGTAATGACACCATAAGGAGAGAATCACCACCCCAATAAAACTTTCTATTTTATTGGTGGTTGATGTTCATTCTGGATGAATATTATTCCTAGCCATTATTTCTGAAACAGAAAGATGAGTACTAAAGTTCTGTCTCTCCATCATGGAAGAAGCGCATTCGAATGCCCGTTCACGTACCCTCGTTTGCATTTATCACCGTTTTCCAAACCGAAATATCAGCATCGTTCCTTAACATTGGTTGGTAAAATAGTGGAGCTCGTGCAGGGAGCAACATGTTTCACCACACGTTCTCCGTTCTAGAGCAAACGAGATGTTAAAGGGAGAATTTTTAAGTTCATCACCACCTCTCTAAAGCAACCCAAAGGAAGAAGAAACTAAAATTGATTGAATCAAGTGTCAGATTGTGAGTTAACAAATGTTTGATATTATGCCTGAGATTGTTATATTGCTAGGAACTTTTATACTATTCTGTCTTTATTTAAGGGTCTTTTATTCATTTCTAGAAGTATTTGTGATTAAATCACAGTTAATAATCATTTCAATAATATGGAATTCAGCATTCGAGAAACTAAGATAACTTGGGATCAGACATTTCTCGAATGTTCGAACAAAATTGACTGCTCTCTAGAACTTTTGCATTATGCCCTGAGAGCGCTGTGTCAGTGTTAAATCAGTCTAATGTCTTGTTCCGGATATAAGTTATGTCTGTTAGTTCTTCTTAACTGGAAGGTTGACTATGCTTTTTTATGAGTGCCTAACATCGAGGGACGGAGGGAAATACACAAGATGATTTAAAGTGATTTCTAACAACCTCTCACTAAAATGAAGAACTAATTAAAGCATTCTGTTGGAACTACAATCAGCGCCGGCGTTAGGGGGAGGGGGGGTAAGCGGGTCAAAAGTACCGCCGGCTGATGGGGGGCCCCGATCACCAGCTGTAAGGGCCCCAGGCCTTGGAACCGAGAATCCGCCCATTGTCGCTCGGCCAGTTTGTAGAGCTAAAAAAAAAAAAAACTGACTACAATGGAGAAGCTCTAATACGAGATAAATACTTTAGAAACTTTATCGTTATATAAAGATATGAGGGTTCTTGGTGAGGTGGTTCTTTCCAGACTATCATAAAAGTTCGTAAAATAAAGTGGGCTTAATCAAACGATATGGCCATACACAGTAAACGATGTTTTCTTTACAAAAGAACTTAGCAGAACAAGTTTTCTTTTAGTAGTTCCAAGCAAAGAATGAGAGTATTTTAGGTGAATGCATATAAAGAAGAACCAACAGATAAAACGTATTAAGACCATTAAAAAAAAAGCGAGATTATGTTGTATTCTGGTGGGTATTGATTGTGCTAGCCAATTTTCATGACACAAATATTTTTATCCTTCAAAATATTTTCACTCGAAATTTTCGTATCATGGGAGGTATATAGCCAATCCAGAATTCAGATCAATTTCCTGAATGAATAGAGAACTTAACGCGTTTTATCTGTTGGTCCTTCGTGTTATTCTAGTCGTGCGGTGGCCCGCTCTCTGTAGATGGTGTCTCAGAAACACGCTGTGGCCTCGAGCAACAATTTTTATTCTGGCCTGACAAGTTTCGTGTGTTGGAGCAGGGCGGATCCAGGGGGGGGGGGGGGAGGCTCAAGCCCCCCCCAAAAGAGATTTTTTTTCACCTCTATGGATTTGAGGCCCCAGGAGACTGTAAATACCTATAAATACTACCTTTTGTCTGACTCAAGCCCCACCAAACCAAAATCCTGGATCCGCCCCTGTGTTGGAGTATTTAGGAACAAAATTTTTTGATTGCACAAATGTGTCATATTGCTTCATACGACTACTATTGCTACAAGAGAAACGACTGTAAGGAAATAATTTTCAAATTCTGCTATGTGTTTCACTGCCATAGTTGCAAATCAATAATACACCCAGAAAGTTGACGACTACGCCTAATTCAGCAACTGCTCTAGTATTAGCGCACACTGACAAAAAGCTCGAAATTTGACAGCTTAATTTCTTAATCGTTTCTTGTTGATCATTACAATGTGTACATGTTGGTAGCGTCTGTGATCTACAAGAAGTTACATTCTCCCCCAATGAATTTGTGCATTAGCATTTTATGATAAATCAAGCATTCTTTCTATCAACTCACGGAGTGTAACGAAGTATCAATCCGGTTGCTACGTTTCACCTAAATAATTCTCATACACAGGCTTGGCTCTCCGAATCGTTTGTTAATGTGTCACATCTCTCAGATCAAAACTGTGATGCTTCTTGACTTATATGTCTCTTATTGTAAACGAAGCAACCGTCAGCTAGTACGCTCCGCATCAGGGAAAAAAAAGGGGGGGCACTTCGGGGCCTGTAAAGGCGTTTATCTGAAGTGTAGGTCACATTACATTCACTATAAAATTCCTGCATGCAGTTTTTTTGGCTATTATATAACTGTAGTGCAATGTTGTTATTAAAAATTAAAAAAGGTTATGTGATAAGATTCTGACATGTATTGATTCATAATGTTGTACTGAAAGCATTGGTTAACACATGTATAGGATGAATTAACATTGTAAATTGTGTCTTGTTTCTGAATGTTAAATAATTATCTCTTAATCGTTTGTTAGAAACATTATTGGTTTTTATAATGACAGCCCCACTCAATTACTGTAATGAGGGCGTCTGTTGCCTCTCGACCCCCCCCCCCCCCACTCCTTCTCGTCCATATATTGCCACGTTCTTTTACCGTCAGCTCAGTCTACAGCAATGTCACTCAAGCGTTTCAGTTCGCGGCGGCATACCAGTTGAACAGCAACGATGCCAAAAATCTAATCGTCGATCTGTTATCGAAACAAAATTTTACTAAGGTTGCAGTGCTTGAAAAAATTGGCCACAACATAGTTCTGATATCATATGAAAAATGTACAATATAAGTATTGGATACAGAGTCCGACTATATAGCAATAACTACATCCAAATGGGCGTTCCACCCGGCTACCACATTGTTCGTTACCGAATTGTGTCTGGGACGTACCCCAGATATTTTCCCACAACAGATGGCGTATTCTTCTGCGAATCAACAAGGCTGAACCTGCTCGACTTCCAGCCTATTGCGACTAGTCCCATGACCACTAAATAATGTAGTATATGTGATTGAAGTGACATCCAACCCCAGATCATTATTGGATTATAAACTGTTAAAAATATAAATTATTGCACGAAAACGATAATGTTAATGGTAGAGTTAGACAAAATTAGAGTACCGTAAAGTATACATATCATCCGAAGATAACTACTGCAAACTTTTTTCAATAACTTATTATCCTTGAGTTCTTGTAGAGGCGGTTATCATGAATCTTCAATGTTGTGGCCGAATTTTTCCTGGATAATCTTCTATAACCATCGTATGTACTCCAACCCTTTCACAAATATAATGCCTTCATCTTCACTTGCAATTCCATATAGAATAGCTCGTAGTCTACCGGAGGTTCAAAACAGACTTTCCTTAGATAACGTTAGGTCTGTACTGCGTTGTAGAGTACACCAAGTTGTTGGGTCACTTCAAATATATATCGCTTGTGATACCAAGTTTCTTGTCCTATCTATTTCAGGTCGTTCGTACCGAATATCGCCAAATACAAACCCGATTGAATTTGATGTAATGTGTGAATTTGTGGGTCCTATTCCATCCACTTTAAGGAACATTACTTCGACGGGTAGGAAGTTTTCATATGGTAGTGTTTGAGTATGATGGTTCTGGATAGATATTCGTATTTTATCATTGTTATTAAAGATGGTTGCTGCATACGGCTAATGTGAAATGTATTGTGTATTGGTCACCTGCTCACCAAATTTAACGTCACTATACGTCCTCCATTTCTGAATGTTTATTCTAAACTGCAGGAAAATTACGTTAGCAGATGTTAACCATTTCACTTTCGGCTCACGACTAAGAATTGTTTTCGTTCAGAGCCTTACGTTATAGTGAGCACTCATTAACTAGTTTCTCTACATGTACTCTCAAAATTGGTTTCGTTTTTTAAATCTATCAGAAACGCAATTCGGCGAAAATCGCTTGTACTGGAGATGGGCAAGATCGACTCTGAACAAATATTTCGTAGATTCAGTACGTGCAGTATCGAATGCTACAGAAAAAATTCTCCACGCTAGGCAGAATTAGCATCGATCTTGAGCTTGATTAATGAGCACTTGAAGATGAAGTGTATTGTACGCTGTTAAAGGGAACAACGACCTACTAATAAGGGAAAATTTTACCTTGACTATTGGCGGAGATAATGAATATGAAAAAAACGCAGGGACTAATTGAGCGTTTATTTTTTCTTTTTTTAAAAAAGCAAATAATATATCGACAAGAACTGCGAAAAATATTTTGAAATATTAAACTACACACATTTCCACAGAGTGGAACCATTGCATCAGAGTTATGAAAAATGTTCGCAGTATGAAGTATAATAATTCAGTCTCAGAACTTGTTTGTCAATCGTATTCTGGCCTCCCCACAAAAGATTGAGATAAATTAATGTCGCCATCAATATGACAGTCAACAAACTCCAACGAAATTATTTCAGTAATTGAAGCACTTCGTGAAGAGGTTTTATATTTTAACGTTGATCAAGTTGTATTAGAACTCCAAAGACAGGAGTGAAAGAATTTTCGTAGAAGCAGTGTAAATTCAGGGGTGGCTCTAAGGCGTTGCGACCGCACCGGGTGCCGTCATTTGGGGGGGGGGGCGCTGAAAATGCTGCGAGAGATCGTCTGCACAAAAAATGAAAAATAAATTATATAATATCCCAACTTGCTGTTCACATATTTTTTTTAAAAAAAATACACTAATCATCCAGAAGATTAATGTATAGTCTGAGTCACCTCGATTTACTACATTCAAGAAAACTACAATTCGTCCCATAATTAGTATTCTCCGGTGTCGCGCCGCGCCTCCCGCACCTGTTTCCTGCCTTATCGGCTGTAGTCTTGCAGTTCAATAACCAGTGCCGAATCTACGAATTTTCCGATCCGGGACGCCCCTTCAAATGTGAATTTATGAATTTGTCGCCCGCAGCAGTTTAAAGCTGTTATTTGTTTTTCCGCCCCTCTGAAGGTTGTCGCTCAGGGCAGTAGAGCTAAGAAAGAAGGTCACCGCCCAGAAATTTGTCATTTACCGCCCCTTTAATCATGATTTTGCCGCCCGGCGTAAGTGCCCCGGTTTGCTACCTTCTACATCCGGCACTGTCATTTGCGTGTGGGTGCATGTGCATGAGGTGAGAGTCAACCTTTTTCTACAATGGTAGATCTTAGGTAGTTGCAATTAACGTTGGTAGCGTAAATATTTACAAAATTGTAATGTATCTTTTACAGACAATACATGTCGTTACCTCTTTTTTTGTTTTAAATTGCCTGCGAATTTTTTAGATTTGAGATGTCATCTGAATCTTTATCATCAGAACTAGTTCGACACGTGACGGAAGAAAACTTATTTTATAGAAGTTCTTCTGACAAGGCTCAGCATGAATAAGAAGATTTTGATATGGTTGCAACGTCGTCTACTCTTCAAAATGGGGATAACATCCATGCCATCACCGTCACCTTTTCAAAATAAAAATTATGATAATATTTCAAAATGGTCGCTCATTGACCCTGCAGTCAGAGATGAAATAATTATTCGAGCAAAGAAAAAATCCAATAAAACAATCATGGACGTCATTTTTCAAATACGCGTTTCCAAAGTGTAATGTCAAATAAAGAAACTTATAAAAGATGATGGCTTGTTTACTCTAAATCTGCAGATAAAGTACATTGTTTTTACTCTTGTTTATTCAACAGAAGGTATCGCTCTTATTGTGGAAAAGAAGAATGTGATGACTGGTGCTACTTATCAGAGCATCTAAAACCTCACGAAACTTCCTCAAATCGTCAACACACAATGCTGAGTAGGACAGAAGCGATAATTCGACTAGAGAACTTCAGTGTAATAGAAAAGCATTCGTAAATACAGATGGAAGACGAAAAATCACGGTGCGTTGCTATCCTCGAATGCATCATGTCCAAAATATTCTTTTTAACATGCAATAATTTCTTGTTCAGGTGGAGCTTTGGATCTGAAACACTTTAATACTTCTAATAATGGTAGCTAACAAGATATATTGCAACTGCCAGGAAAATATGCCACTGTGATAATGGAGCATCTCCACCGTATTGATAGTGAGGAGACGAATGTCTATTATTTTGGAAAATGTGCTCAAAACGATGAATTGAACTCCTGTTGTCAGTCACATAGAACAATTATCTTTAACATTGCTTTTGTTGACACTAATGAAGACGAAGTCAAAGTGCGTGAGTGCTTCATTGCGTACAAGCCGGTAAGTTACTCTTCGAACCTGGGAGCTGGACTCACTGGCCTGTATATTAATGATACTTTACAAATGTTAGATTTGAATATAAACTATTGTCGAGGCCAAAGATATGACAGTGGATCCAATATGATAGGGGAAAACTTCTTGGTGATGTTTTTGACTTCCATTCAGCAGACTGCTTTTTCGCCTGAAGGTCGTAAAGAAAGCATCACGTCTCATCACCTGTTACAATTTTGCGCAGGAAGTTGTCGACTGATCAGCCATTTCAATCAAGTACCTGCACATGGTATCTCTCATTTATTTTTGCTCTGGGGATAACGTTTTCGGAACCATGTGCAAGCAAACATGATGCCTGTTCAAATCATTATGAAGAATGCTGTGAACACTTCCACGTGTGTGCCTTCGGAGGCAATAATATCGATGGTTTTTCGCCTGTCCGCACGCACAAGTTGTCGAACGCGCTCAAAATTCTCACCTGTCGTGGAAGCTGAAGGCCGTCCAGTCCAAACGTAATCTTCAGATGTGAGGAAAACGCTTGTGCCACTCGTAAATAGGCGTTTTCTTCATCGCATAGTTTCCGTATGCTTTCTTCAGCATCTCAAGAGTCTCCGAGGGTGATTTCTCCAGCAACACACAAAATTTGATATTGCCACGCTGTTCTAAAGACGAGATTACACAACCCGATGAAAGAAAGAAACTATATCTAAAATATCATGCACCGCACGCTAACTACAACTGCCTGCTGCACGGCACAGTACCTTCCTCAGTAGTGTTGCCAACCTTTCAAACAAAAATTTCACTTCCGGCAAACAACTGCTTGAATGTACACGACTACTTCGGGACCTTTTTGATACTACCTCGTACACTTATCTGAAGGCATCAATAGTTGAACGGCTTTACAGGACTATAAACAATGCATTGTGGAGGGAATTCAGAAGACGCATATGCGTATCACCGTCGACATGAATTTATAATTACAATACAAAGTAGAATAATACTATCAAGATGAAACTTAGTGACGTAAAAGACAACTTATTACTTTCAATATATTCAGTCGAATTACGATTACCTAAATCACTGATACAGAAAGGTTACCAACCGAACAGGTTGACAGAATAGTTTACGATCAGACAAGCGAAATTAAAAAGTCCGGCAACTCATTTAACCGTTGCACGATCGTTGGTTGTGTGTTTCGAGAGATGCTCAAAAAACTGCGATTTTTCATCATCAGTTAAGTTTTTGTAAATTATTTTAAAATCTTAAAATATTATCTAAATTCTTAGGATTACTGTTAGCGAGAAGAATTATTTAAAATTTCGTCCATAAAAAACAGTTTTAAGTAGGAATGGCGATTCTCTCAGAAAAAGATCGATTCTTGAATCGATTCGAAACGAAGTTAGATAAATCGATTCACAAAATAATCGAGTTCTAAAAGATCGATTTTCTAAAAATCGATCTCTTTCGATTTTTTTCCGTGTTCATACTTTTAATACAATTCCAATCATGGAAAAAAAAAGGACACTATAATAATCGATCTTTTATCATTTTAAACTAATTAAAAATTTGTTTTGCAACTAAATGAAAGTATCAGGTATACAAAGAGACATTTTTGTCACAAATTTGTTGGTTACATAAAACAGTTTTGAAATGATATAGTTTACAGTTCCCAGTGCTTAATGTCCTAGCTTTTCAGGAATAACAGTCTGTCCAGTCTAATAGGATCCATGCAGTTCCGCTCATCACTTGCGATGCTGCCGGAAAAAAAAAAAGGTGCTCGCAAGGTGCTGATGATCTCACTGTACAGATATACGTCTTGGCTGTTGAGTAAAAGTGAATAATTTTTTTTTCTTTTTTTTTTTTTTCTTGCCAGTAAAGCATATGATCATACTTCAGGTACAAAACTGCTTGCAATAAATAGTGTTTAAATTGTTTGTTTAAACGCTGACTTTCATGTGCAAGTGCATTACAAGTAGAAAGTGTTTTTTTCACATTCGATTTTCACGGGTGAAATATCGATTCACTGGATCGATTCAGTACTATAAATCGATTTAAAAAATCGATTTTTGGGTCCAAAAGATCGATTCTTCGATTAATTGATCTCAGATCGCCATCCCTAGTTTTAAGTTCACGTCATTGTTGTTAGAGTCCCTTTTCTAGTTATTGCAAGTATCCTTGAATTATATATAGCAAAAGCTTGGTAGGTAATTTAACTAGAATACTATAGCATAGGTAAACTTGTGGTATAAGTTATTTAACAGTTTTAATTTATTATCTGTCGTAACTAATTCAAATCAGTACTTAGAACTTCATTTTTAAGGTTATTGTATCGTCCATATTTAAACTGTTCGGATTAAAATACGATTTGTTATTTAATTAGTTCTGGATCAGTAATATAACAACTTAATAGTAGTAAATAATAATAATAAAAAATAATTATTCCTAAATTGCACTGATTTGTTCACAGTGGATCGTACAGTATCGTTATCCTAAATTCCACTATCGACATTTAAAATTTCGCAGAAAACCAGAAGCGTACGTTGAAGTAATTAACCTGCTCTGCGTTTAAATATAATTGTCTTTAATTGCTATCTAATACACTAAAATAAAAACTTAAGTAACTAATTATTTCTTATAAATACTAGCACTAAATAGTATCGACCTTCCATTTTAAGTATATTTTGAAATTTACTGACCTAAGTTTTTATTCATTGATTCTTAAGTTCCTGTGTTACCTAAAGCTTCAATCAAATTATATATAAAAAATTAAACAGATAGTTGAGTTAAGAAATCTACAATCATAAGTAATTTTTGGTGAATTGAGCACTGGTTTGGGAGTGTGAACTGCTATGCACTAAACCTGAAATAACTTCGTCATCAGTTTTACCATCTGAATTAGTTCAAAACTTTCGATTATAAAGTAAATAGTTGGGATTATTGTTAGTGCAGCGAAATAAAAGCATTTTTCACTTTGTAACAGAGCTTCAAATAGCAACTTCTTAGCAAAAATAATTTAAGTATGTTATTAAAGTATTTTTATCTACCTATTAATTACAATATCTTGATTGAGGAGTGAAGCCCCTATTCAATTTAATAAAAACGTTAAAAATACAGTATAAACTTTATTAGACTAATTTATCAAATAAATTTAAGGTTTGTTTAGAAGGTGCTTGAAGCATTTGGGAAAAATCATGAGTGGAAAGTGTGGCACCTGTCGCAAGTACGTTGCTAAGTGATTGGGTTGTAGTTGATGTAAGAAGTGATTTCATTTGACATGTAGGGAAGAGGAAACGTGGGAAATAAATGAGGCTCTCTCATGGTTTTGTTCACTTTGTCTTAGGGAAGAAAGGATGAGGGAGTTGCCCGAATGGATCGGGGTTCTTGAGGCTCGTCTTGTTGAGGCACAGCATGTGGAGGCTCAACTTATGGAGGCCCAGCCTGTGGAGGCCCATCCTGTGGAGGATCAGCCTGCGGAGGCACAGCATGTGGATCTGAGGTTGTCGAGGCTCACGCTATAGAGGCAGAAAGTAGAGTTAGTGAGTTGGAGGAAGTTGAGACGGGTGGGTGGGAGCTGGTAACAGTCGTAGGAGAAATATAGTTAGTTGCAAGGAGAAGTAAGACACTTCAAAAATTGTGGGGAAAAATAGGTTTGACCTACTGCTAGAGTCACGAGGAGAAGGACCTCATGTATATGTAAGAGTAGGTCAGATGCAGCAGGCCTTTAGGAATAAGTACATGCGAGGCAAGAACAGGAAAAAAGGGTTCTGCTGCTAGGTAGTAGCCATTGGAGAGGTGTAGGACCTCTTCTGCAGAATCAGTTAGGTATAGGTTAAGGGACTTCCATTAATGACGTGAGGTGAAATGGGGGGGGGGGAGAGTCAGGAGAAATCTCACGAAACCTCACTAGGAGGGGGGGGGGGGGTCAACGGAAATCTCACGTGAGGTTTTGAAATTGTAGTAGAATAGTAGAGTTAAAGAAAAGGTCTACAAATGACGCGAAAGTCGATTTTAGGGGGTGGGGGTATGTTGGTCAAAAAACCGACCGTAAGGGGTATATAACCACCCTTCGGAGCAAGAGACATAAAAAAAAATTGTCTCAAAAAGTTGCGAGGTCGATTGGTAGGAATTGGGGGGGGGGGGTTGTCTCCCTCAATATCTCACTTCATTTTAGAGGAGGGCATCCGACCAAATCACACAAAGTCTCACCAAAAGGGGGGGGTCCGGAATTCCGAAAAAACCTCACGTCACTAAAGGATGCCCCCTTACTAAGTCACAAGTTGTTCAAACCTAATGCAACGGAAGTGCTACTTCGAAAGGGCATTAGTTCTGTGTTGGGGATTGTTCCTGTGAACACCATTGCTAGGTGGGTTTTCACTAGGCATTGCCTACACCTAAATAGAGTGGGCAAGGGAGTACTTTCTGAGTTGTTCGCTAAAGCAGTAAGGGAGCCCATTTCCAGTGATGATGGGTAAGGAGTGTGCCTTTTTTAGGTTAGTGGCTGCTGCTGAAGGGACCGAAATAGATGATGAAAGTGATACTGATTGCCAATCCACGATGGGAAAAATCACAGATGTTAAAGAAACAATAACTGAATGGGGTAAAACTTGGGAAAGAGGAGGTAAATGCTGAAAACATAAAACCAGTAATAAGGGTGTTAATGGTGAACTGTAGAAGTATAATGAACAAAGTAATCGAATTTGCAAGCTTTATAGAGATACACGAACTACAAGTAATAATTGGTGTAGAGATTTGGTAAAAGAAGAAGTACTAGGCAGAGAGTTTTTTTCTGATGGTTACAGAGTGTACCACAGAGATAGAGGAGCAATGGTGGAGAAGTTTCATACTAGTTGGAAAAAACTACCACAGTTCACTGGTTTTCATAGATCAGACCATGAGTTACTTGGGGTAGATTTCTGGGGTAATAAAAAATCAGGTGTTGGCTGCTTACCGCAGTGGAAGAATGACAGATGAGATGAGGCTCCTTGGGGAGAACATACACAGATTTCAGAGGTGAGAACTGACTGGTCATTATTGGTGGGGATTTAAATTTACCAGGTGTAAACTGGGTAGAAAATAAGATTAATAACACAAGGGAACAGACATTTGCAAATTCCTTAATAAGGGAAGGAGGATTTACACAAGTAGTAGAGCAAAACACCAGGGGACAAAAGATTTTGGATAAATTCCTAATAAAGCCCGATGATAATTCTTGTGGGATGTCATGTAACCGAATGAACAAGTGATCATGAAGAAATTCTGATGGATATCAGAGGATTCAGTGTACTAGCAGCCAAAATTGAAGGGGGAAATAGGTACAATTATAAAAAAGCTCAGATTTCAAATTTGAAGAGATATTTCAGAGAACGTTTTCAGCCATCGGAAGGAACGCACAAGTACAGTACAACCAAGGTTGGAAGAGTTCAAGGAGATAATAAGAAAGGTAGAAGAAAAATTTATTCCAAAGCATAAAATAAAGAGAAGTAGAGAACCTGTGTACTATAAGAGGGAAGTGAGGAGGTTAAAGAGATTGGTATGAAGAGAACAGAGTTAAGAGACAGCAGGGTAGTAGGGAATATTTAAAACAACTAAACAAGGACTTAATAATAGCAAATAAAGTGGCTATAGATGGGTTTATGAAGAGTATTGTCAGTGCAGGGGGACTATTGACTGAAGCATCTAAAAATTTCTGTGGCTATATTAGAAAACTGAGGGGAAGGGAGGGTGTTGTAGAAAGGATGGAGAAGAAGTTACTGAGGATTTAAAAAATGAAGAGATTTTAAGTAATTAGTTTAGTGAGAGCATTAGGGACAATGAATCAGAAAACGGGAAGGTCTAATTCGGAGAACGAGCTTAACAACACAATTAGAAATAGAGATACCAAAAAATTTGAAATTCATCCCGAGGAAATCATGAAGAAAACAAGAAAGCTGAAACAACATAAGGGGCTGGTGTACATAATATTACTACAGATATCTTAAAGATAGTCGGATATGGCATTGTACCTTATCTTGCAATATTATCTAAATTGTGTCTGGATACTTGCTACTTACCACAGTACTGGGAAAAACGCGATAGTAGTGCCCGGTACATAAAGGAGGGGTGAGATATAGGGTCGAAAATTATAGGCCAAACAGTTTGACATCAGTGGTAGGTAAATTAATGGAGAGATTGATGTGCAACCACATCAGAAATATATGTGAGGAACGTAAGTGGTTTTCAAGCAGGCAACATGGGTTCAGGCAAGGATATGCATTTGAATCTTAGTTGGTGGGATATATGTAAGATATTTCAGATGAAATGGACAAGGGAGGCCAAATTTGATAGTGTAGCACAAGATCTGTCAAAGGCGTTTGACATAGTGAGCCATAAAATGGTAGTAAATAAGGTAAAAACTATTGGAGTTGATGAGAAAGAGATTTCTGGGTAGAATAATTTTTGAAAGGTAGAAAACAGAAAATTAGGACAGGAAATGCAGAATCAAAAGAAGTGGAAGTAAAAATGGGAGTGCCACAGTGTAGCGTATTGGGACCATTGCTACTCATTATTCTGATGAATAATTGTTTGTTTACTATCAGAAGTTAGATTGTTTGCAGATGACACAATGCTATATTAAAGGATCAAAAACGGTAGAGGACTGTAAACAGTTGTAGTGTGATCTGGACAGGATATCTAGTTGGATTGGTAAACATGGGATGAAGATAAATGCAAAGAGGAGTCAGCTTATTAGATACACAAATAAAAAACTAAATGTTGATTATGATTATATGGTGGGGAAAGAATTGCTTGTTGAAGACTCGAAATGTAAATTTCTTGGTATTACATTTGATAACAAGCTTATCTGGGCAGGACGCATTGGACATGTTGTAGGAAAATTCTGCACTTGTTGGAGAGAGTGATGTTGGGATGTACGAGAGAAATAAAGGAATTGGGTTACAAAACTTTGGTCAGACCATTGCTCAAATGTGGTAGTGTAGTATGGGACCCACACTTTTTTGTATTAAATACAGGAGTTGGATACGGTGCAAAAAAGGGTTGCTAGATTTGTTTCTGGAAATTATCGCAGAATGCAATCAGTAACAGGCTTGAAAAAAATAATAATAATAAAAAAAAACCTGGAATAGAATTCATTACAGGACAGGAGGAGGGTGAAGAGGGTAATGTACAAGGCGTAAACTGACGATGAGGCGTGGAACGATATTTGAGTAGGTATGAAAAAGTAATGCATGGAAGGGAAGGGATGACCATGACCAGAAGCTGGCACTCGATTTCAGGCACAAGGGTGTGGGAAGATTCTACTTTTTAGGTAAGGGTGTCAGGGATTGGAATAAGTAACCAAGGGAAATGATGACTAATTTTACCAAAAAACTTTAAAATAATTTAAAGTTAAAATTTGTAGAGGGCATGTAGGTGGGTGCACGAAAGGGAAAGATGAGTGTGTAGGGAACCTTAAGATCCTCAGGATAATGATATTGGAAAAAAACAGAACGTGGTGGATGAAGGGTTAACGCTCTGACCTCGCAATCGGGAGGACGTCGGTTCGAGTCCCCTTTCGGGTATCCAGATTACGGTTTTCCATGGTTTCTCCAAATCACTCAAGGCGAATGCCGGGATGCTTTCTTCAAAATGGCCGAATTCCTTCCCGTTCTTTGTCCCCTGTCATTTCCCGCCACTAATGACGTCAACGTCGACGAGGCGTAAAGTCATTAGTAAAATATATATGTATAGACTATTGACAAATAATTTTACCATCCAGAATTAATAAATTAAAACAAATACGTATCTGGTTGAACAAGTAATAAGGAGGACTAGACGAACCATACGAAAATTTCGCGAAAAAAAAAATTCGGTGAAAAGTGAGGTTGAATGTGATGTCACTAAAGCTGAGTCATTACTCTTCATACTCCTACTTCATTTATCGATTTTGGTTGTATATCCAGGGAGATAAATGGCTAGAGACACAAAAAACACATTTTAGAAAAATTGACATTTTTGCCCTTTAAGGGTCGAATTACGAAAAATTCCTATCTTAAATTATAATGTTACCACGGCGGAGACCGAAATATTTAGTATGATACCTCATTTATCTATATCGGTTGGATATCAAGTGAGATAAATGGCACGTGACACAAAAATGCGTTATAGAAGCATTTATACTTTTTCCATTTAAGGGTTGAATTCCAAAAACATTCTTTCTTAAAATATGATGTCACCAAATCTGAGACATTACTCCTCATAATCTTACTTGATTTTTCGATTTTGGTTAGATATCCAATGAGATAAATTGCTTAAGACACAAAAATGAATTTTAGAAAAATTAACATTTTTGCCCTTTAAGGGTCGAATTACGAAAAACTCCTTTCTTAAAATATAATGTTACCATGGCGGAGACCTTATTCTTTAATATGATACCTCATTTATCTATATCGGTTAGATATTAAGGGAGATAAATCGCTCGTGACACAAAAATGCGTTACAGAAAAAATTTATACTTTTTCGCTTTAATGGTTGAATTCCAAAACAATTATTTCTTAGAATATGATTTCACAAAACTGAGACGTTACTCCTTATAATCCTACTTCATTTATACCTTTTTGTTAGATATCCAGGGAGATAAATGGCTCGAGATACAAAAAACTAATTTTAGAAAAATTAACATTTTTGCCCTTTAAGGGTCGAATTACGAAAAATTCCTCTCTTAAATTATAATGTTACCACGGCGGAGACCTTATTCCTTAATATGATACCTCATTTATCTATATCGGTTAGATATCAAGGGACATAAATCGCTCGTGACACAAAAATCGGTTGTAGAAAAATTTATACTTTTTTCCTTTAACAGTTGAATTCCAATAACATTCTTTCTTAAAATATGATGTCACAAAGCTGAGACATTACTCCTCATAATCCTACCTCATTTATCGATTTTTGGTTAGATATCCAGGGAGATAAATGGCTCGAGATACAAAAAAAACGCATTTTAGAAAAATTGACATTTTTGCTCTATAAGGGTCGAATTACGAAAATTTCCTTTCTTAAAATATAATGTTACCATGGCGGAGACCTTATTCTTTAATATGATACCTCATTTATCTATATCGGTTAGATATTAAGGGAGATAAATCGCTCGTGACACAAAAACGCATTGCAAAAATATTGATACTTTTGCCCTTTAAGGGTCGAATTCCGAAAACTTTCTGGCTTAATATATGACGTCACTAAAGCGGAGATCTTAATCTTTAAAATGATACTACATTAAACGATTTCATATACGTATCCAGGGAGATAAATGACTCGTAACAGAGAAAACAGCATTTTAGAAAGATTGACATTTTTGCCCTTAAAGGGTCGAATTCCGAAAACTTCATTTCTTAAAATATGATGTGACCAAAGTGGAGACCATAAGCTTTAAAATGACACCTCATTCATTGATTTCGGTTAAGTATGAAAGAAGATACAGGCTTGTGACAAAAAAATACCTTATAGAAATAATATATATGATGATTTGGTGAAATTGTTATGTTTCGATAAATCACATAGTACGTGCGTATATAATAAATATTTATTTAAATTATAACAGTATGCACTTCTTTTATCAATAAATAACATTACACTTCTATAGATTTTTATTTTAAATATTGCAATTAAGCACACCGAAATGATGCATCTATACATTGGTCTTAAAGCGTGTTCTACTAGTGAAAAGTTGACACAAGACTTTCTTTTTTCCTTTGTCTTTTTTTTTTTTTTTTTTTAAAGTTTGCGCAAAAATCTTGCGTTTTTAACCTTACGTTAGTTATAAAAATATTTTGGTTTAAGATAAAATATTCTTTATACACACTGATACAATAAACATCTAAGTTTTATTACTACTTTTAACAGTGGACTGTTATACCTCGTAACAATTGTATACTTAGTTTCAAATGTTATATATCTGTGAATTATTTTAAAGGTTTCTATTAAGCTATTTAAAAAATTATGATAATCTCGAATCTATTCTTTCAATTATTTACAAATAACCATATGTATAGTACACCACACCTACACCAACATGAATAAGCGATTTATTTAATCTTCATTCATACATACTATACATTTTATTTATACATTTTCTCTCACTTATCCACATACTTGTGCTCCAATGGTATGGTCTGTGTCCCATAGCGGAATATACAGCTCGTCATCTGACCTAGAGAGATGCGGGTTAGATACTTCAAGTATTGACGCGATTGAGGAGGGATTGGAATCGATGCCGCAGAGGGTTTCCATTAGATGAACATTTCAAACATTTGGTGTGACCATGATGCGCCAAGATTCGTGTGAAAGGTTTGGAGAGCAGTTTACAGTCAGCTAAGGAGAAGAACAATATGGGTTTAGAAAAGAAAGGACAATCATTGACCTCGTATTTACAGTAAGGCAACTACAAGAACGTTGCTATTAGAACCGCAAAGATCTGGCGATGGCCTTTTTGAACGCTGAAAAGGCGTATGACAGCCCCAGCCAAAATAGAGTGTGGGAATCAATGAGAGAAAAATCAGTAAAGAAGGAGACAGCGGATGAAGGATATGTATAAGGGTAGAAAAAAGTGAGAATGGATAAGAAAGGATGGTTTCAGTTGAAAAATGGACTAAAACAAGGGAGTGCCCTTTAACTCCTATTATTAATAGTGGTTATGGCTGAAATATTCAAGAAGGTGGTACAGAACATTTAGGAAAGAGAAACAAAAACAGTTTTATTTGTTAATGACCTTCTAGTTTGTAGGAAGATGAAAAAGAAGTGCAGGATGAGCTGGATGTCTGGGAGAAGGTAGTTGCATCATATGGCGTGGAGTTTTATGCAAGAAAGAGTAAAGCGGTCCGGCTGCATGATTTCTACATCCATCTGTTATTTGATTGAAAGGCAATTTTTATGCATAATTATTAGTAGCAGAATACGATTTAATTCTGCCGGGTTGTTTATCCAGATATGCCCGCAAGTAAATTTTCAAGGACTTTTTTTAAATTTCGTTCACTTGTTTTTTTAAATAAATTATAATTCATTTCAAAGGGAGACATGTAAAGAACAAAATGTTTGGGTTGCCTATGTAAAAGTAGCCGCAGCTAGGGATTGCCAGCTGTTAAAGATATGTAAGAGCGACAGAGAGTTAGCGCACCACAACGCCTGACAGACGGTGTGGTGCGCTAACTTTAACAGCTGGCAATCCCTACTTGCGGCCACTTTTACACAGGCAAACCAAACTCTTTATGATTTTGAACATACTGCTTGCAGCAACGGTAAATAGTTGAACAGATGTACAGTACAGCCAACCAGTTGCATCGATAATTCTAATAGTCTTCTAGACTATTAGAATTATCGATGCAACTGGTTGGCTGTACTGTACATCTGTTCAAACTCTTTATGTTCTGCACAGGTCTCTCTTTGAAATGAATTATATATTTTTTTTAAATAAGTAAACGAATTTTTTGATATTTTTTAAAAAATTTCATTAAAAATACTTGCGTCAATATTTGGATGGGCAACCCAGCATAATCATATTCTGCTACTAACAATTATACGTAAAAATTGCATTTCAATCAAATAACAGATGGATGCAGAAATAATACATTAAGAAAGAAGAACGGGACAGACACAGGCATATCACTTGGAGGAGATCAATTGAATAAAGTTGAATGTTTCAAATATTTGGGAAGCTAAATTGAAGGAAATGAAGTAAAAAAGATGGAGATAATGAAAGAGGGATATTTTCAGATAGATTTTAAGAGTATTAGAGGTCTGAAATGGAGAAGGGATGTGTCACAAGAAGTAAGGAAACATGAGTGATGAAGGAGAGGGGAAAAAAATGAGAGTGCAAGCTATGGAAATGAAATTTTGGGGAAGTAGAGCAGGAGTATCGAGAAGGGACAGAATAAGGAATGAGCAAATCAGAGAGACGGTCAAGTAGGAACCGTTAGAACAAAGAATAGAGAAATCAAGGGGACAGTGGTATGGTCTTGTGGGACAATGGGAAAGAAAAAGATACCAAGGAAGATCCTGGAAATGGAACTGAAAAGGAAGAGGCCAAGAGGAAGACTGAGAGACAGATGGGTGAAAAGAATGTGTGTTGAAGAAAGAGGAGGACATTGGCTGACATTAGGAGAAGAGAGATGGTGGATGGACGGGAATCGCTGGTGAGGCTTTTGTTCAAAGCAGACCCCGCCAATGTTTGGAAGCTGCTCAAGGTGTTTGGATGATATAATCCTTCATTTTAAGATTCCTGACGATGGAGACTGCAAGACCCTTTGTTGGTTTTGAGATCTATTTTGATTTCAGTCGAAATGCTTACACTTTTGACTCGAGACCCGCTGTCTCCACAGCCAATGAACTATTCGCTTCATCCTCAATAACACCAATAACTTTTCGTTATGGGGTATTATTCTGAATTAGCTATCAGTCTTGTAACTGGGGGTATCATATTTCTCCCTATTGCGTTTAATTACTTTACATGGATCACGATTAAATGAAACTATATGTCCTCGTATAAAGCAATCTGGAGATTCTAAACTGGGGAATGACAAATTGGCAGTGAAACCAGATATTCGCAGCTTAGACAAATCGATAAGGCGAATTCCGACATAGATCGGCTAGTTGAACAGTATTCGTACTTTCACCTCCTCCAGAGAAAGAAAGTTTTGGTTGAAAATTGTCATCCGCATGAAATTTGGTGAAGTTGCGTATTTATGGGCACAGCAGTGCGCAATTTCACATAACTGTATTTGCGAATGTTGAATAGTTCATGAATTAGTAAGAGTATCATGGAAATCAGGAGCCTCGGAACGACGCATTCGCGTGTTCAGAGAGATATATTCGTTCAACAACCGTGAATGGTCAATAGACATTGCTGTAGCCGTACCGAACCTTGCTTTCCTGTGTAGTCATCAACAGAAAGTGGCTCGTCTTGGCGGTCTGGACATAGTGACAGGTCCACTAGATAGTCGCTTTTATGGTAGAGAAATGTCATGTCAGTGGTCAAATTCTCACTACTCATGTCTACCTGTAAAAAGAAACTCCTTGTCAAGTAGGCTGGATGTTCGTGAAGTCTGTGATAGCAATTTTTTTAAGTCATTGAAACCGTCCGGAGAATGGACTAACTGCCTTGGCCCAAGTTGTTTACTTTGGCACACATTATAATTTTTTCAGGCACCTCATGATTGCTCTCTTCGATGTACAAGTTGTTTGACTTGATGTACCGACAGACACACTGGTAAATACCTCAATGAATTCCGCAATCGAAAAGAAGCAGCATGTAGACGTCTGTCAGACGATCTAGTTAGACACTGTGATTCTTAACATAGCTTATCACGAAAGACTTGGTACTGTGACTATAGGCGGGTAGGTTGCATTTCTCCATACATACATTTAAACAAAAACCTAATTTTATGGTTTATTTCTTTTTGTCCAGCATGTCTTGGTTGTGAAGTGTTTAAGAGTTTAGTGCTAATGGCCTTTTATGCTGGACGATGCCAAGCATGTTCACTATTGGTTTTTGGACTCTTGTCTGCTTGTCGATAGAAGGCGCCATAATTTATATCACCTGTAGGTGTTGTAATTCCTTATCAGCTTCGTAGCCACAAACTGAGCAGGCGTATTCGATTAAAGGCTTTATCAAATTGAGGCAGATTCTGACAGCAGTAGTAAATGAATGGACATTGTTTCTACTGAATACAGGGTAGGGGTCGTAGACTCTTTCAATTGCTCTGTTCTGGATGTTCTTGACATGTCAACTTTGATTCAAGCGTTAGGGAGCGTGCACAAACTACGGGGCTCGGTCTAGGGGGCGGGGGGGAGGGGGGTGTTGACTGGAAGGCTACGCTGGGCTACGTGGGGAGAGGGGGAATTCCGAGCCAGACCACGTAGCTTTCCTTACATAACATTTTTCACAGTTAAAATGAGGAACACAACACTCAACAGCATGTAAATATTTATTTCCCTCAGTTAATCATCACCTTGTGATTTACAATCGTCTGACAAGAGAAAACAGTACAAAATGTCTTCTGGAATGAAAAGGGAAAAAAGCTACGTGCTACGTGGGGGAGGGGGGGGTAGAGACAAAAGTCACGTAGGGCTACGTGGGGGGGGGGGGGGGGGGAGGGAGGAGGAGTTCACATGAGGCCAAAATGGAGCTACGAGGTTTATGCATGCCCCTTACAATGAGGTATCTTAAAGTTTTCTTTCACGGTATCTCCCCACCATGGAGTTGCAGCTTGGGATTTCGCTACGACTTGTGACTATGACGGCCTGGGTTTTTCCTGGATTTACGAATATATACTTCATTCCTCTACCTTCCCGTAATGCCTTCATCTTGGAGAATTTCCTGTAGACGCCTGGTTATAGCTTTGCTTGTGCTGAAGGTATAGAAGACGGTGTCATTGGAATACTTGGTAGTATGTACATCGGCTGCCGTTGATATATCTGACGTGTACAATAAATAAAGCACAGGGCTAAGCACTGAGTCCCGTCTTAAAGATCACGCTCTGTCATCTCAGATATAAAGGTAAGAGTGGAGCGGTTTAACAAGTGAACCCGAATTATAGCTTCAGCAGGAAACCCGAGTACCACACAGAATCTAAAGCCCGAGCACTAAAATGTCTTGACAAGAACATTCCGAAAACATGTATGTTAGAAACTTTTTTTTAAACAAGGTTTGTATACATACAAAATTATAAGACGTTCAAAAAATTAATTGTAAATTTTAATTGCTCAAACGATTAAAATATTGGGTGGAAAGAGAAACATCCCTTTGAATCGGTTTTTTTTACTATAACAAATGCACAGTGCGTGGTGGGTGATCGGTTAACGCTCTGGCCTCGCATTCGGGAGGACGCCGGTTCGAGTTCCCGTCCGGGCATCCAGATTTGGGTTTTCCATGGTTTCCCCTAATCACTCCAAGCGAATGCCGGGATGCTTCCATAAAAAGGTCATGACCGAATTCCTTCTCGTTCCTTGTCCCCAGTCCCATCGCTCCTCTCTAATGACCTCGACGTCGGCGTAAATCCAACAAATGCTTTCGAAAACTATTTCTATGTCGTTATATACCTTTGTCGACATGAGATAGTGAATACTGTTCAAAAACTTGCTATCACTGTGCCAGCTCGCTACAGCTGGTGAAATATCTTGATAGGTCAGGTATTATATATCTCGGTCCACGGGGAGGGGAGAGGGGTTGGCTGGAAGGCTACGCTGGGCTACCTGGGGGGAGGGGGGGTTCCGAACCAGGCCACGTTGCTTTTCTTTCATTACTTTTTTCACATTTAAAATGAAGAACAGAACTCACAACAGCATGTGAATATTTATTTCCGTCATTTAATTCTCTCCGTATGTAATTGTCAATAATCTGACAAGAGAAAACAGTACAAAATGTCTTCTGGAACTAAAAAGGAAAAAAGCTACGTGCTACGTGGAGGAGGGAGGGTGCGGGGGTAGAGCAAAAGCCACGTAGGGCTACGTGGGGGGGACGGGGGGTTCACAGGAGGCCAAAATGGAGCTACGTGGTTTATGAACGCTCCCAGAGGGGGTGATGTAGATATTGCCCCCAACGCCAGGACTTTATCCTCGGCTCAAATTTTTAGTATCTATCTTGGAGGTTATGTAACAGTCATAAACTGAGAATGAATTGGGCTGTCATGTGTCAACTGTCGTAAAACTTCACTAAAACCAAGAAAGCTGTAGAAAACATCGCAGCAAGACTCTCAGTGGGTCCTGGCCTCCCCGACCCCCGTCTGATAAGCGTATGGAACCAGCGCTTCAAAAGTCTCCTAGCTACAGCGTGATTGAATATAGTTCCAAATATTTACCTACAGGGTTCTCGCATAGAATTAGATCTAGCGAGGTACCGAGAGCGGCCCGCGTGTGGTGACGAGTGCAACAGGTCGGCACACTTATGTAACGAGTGGAATGTCATCATCCAAATACAAGTTTGAGACGTCTCTGGCCTACTTAAGTCATCTTAAAAATAAAAAAATAAAAACATTAATAAGAATTTATTTAATTTTTGCGTTTTGTACGTGTAAATATTATTAACGTTTTCCACACTCCGCAAGTTTCTCATAAATCAGTCAGAAGTGAAATCACTCTTCCCCAACTGTTTCAAAATCTGGTATTTCGATGTTTTTCCTCATACATCGATACTTTTTTTAGAGTATTTAATGTTCGATTTTTTACTGTTATCAACTTTAACTGGGTATCTGCGAGATACTAGGAATTCTTCTACATTTTCTAGTTGCATACATTAATTTTTTTGACACATTTTCATTCCCTGATCAAGAACCACGTATTTTCTTCATTTCTTGTAATTTACTGCATGATTCGTACCGATTTAATTTTTTGGAATTAGTTTTAATTATACCAAAAAGCAAGCTAAGAAAAATATATTAATAGTTTTTTTTTTATGTTGTCAGTTTCTCGACTAGTTTGTTGCAATCCTCCATTCCTTCCTATCCTGTGCTAACCTCTTCATTTCTACATACCCCTTACAACCCACATCCTCAATTATCTGCTTTATATATTCTAATCTCTGTCTTCCTCTACAGTTCTTACCTTCGACTGTTCCTCCACTAACAAATTAACCAATCCAGCATGTCTCAAAATAAGACCTACCAGCCTGTCTTTCTGTAAGCTTCTTCCGCAAACTTCTTTCCTCACCCATCATTTCCAAAACTCGTTCATTTCTTACTTTGTCTGTCCACTTAATTTTCAGCATTCTGTAGCACCACATTTCAAATGCTTCAATTTTCTTTCTTTCCGGTATTCCTAAAGTCCATGTTTAGCTATCATAAAGTGCTGTGCTCCACACAAAGAGTTTTAAAAGTTCTTTCTAATTCCTAAATCAATATTTGAAACTAAAAGGTTTTTCTTTTTCATGAAGGCTCGTTTTCCTAGTGCTATTCTGCTTTTAACATCATTCCTGCTTGGGCCATCGGTTGTAATTTTGCTTCCCAAGTAACAGAACTCACTTCTCCTATTGCA
>JARYHS010008074.1:240472516-240520343 GCA_031002005.1 Vandiemenella viatica | reverse complement strand
TATTCAATCATGTTTAAAAGCACGACAAAGAATGCACTTATAAACTAATAGTTCCAAAGCAGCAAACTTTAATTTGTTCTTAAATTTTTAGATTCAGTATATTTCCAAGAGACGTCTTACGTTGCAAAGCTGGAAATAGTATGACATTTAAGGTATCTCACTGTAATTCTGTTCACTGAATGTAGGTCGTAGTGTGTTCAGAAATAAAAATTGCTGATTATATATATCTTATATATCAAGTCCTCAAATTAACATCGGCAAAATGTTAGTGTGGGTTTTGTCACGCTTCGGTAAGGTCCCTATGATTATTACTTTTTTCGTGTGTGCTTTCTTTATTGCTACTGTTCTATTTTACTAAAAATAAAAATTTATTTTTACAAAAATACAGCTAAAAATTTATTTCTCTTCGTATGCTGAACAGGTTTTGTTTATTTAAAGTCATATATACTTAACTTTGGTAAATTCACAAAGGGACGTCTTCAGTGGCGGACATAGAAATAGTATGACACCTCAGGCATATTACTGTAATGCAGGTCATAATAATTATAATAATTATTATAATTAATGAAAAACAGAAGTATGAAATTTATTTTTACAAAAACACTCCGAAATTCATATTCTTTGAAACTGATGGCGACTTGATGAAACTTAGTACAAATGTTTCCCTAGGTGACTGATATTACTATATAAGTAAAACAACCATGACGTACCCCATTCTTGGTAGTGAAGGGGATAATCAACGTTTAGTTACATTTTTGAATACTGATATTCCGAAACTAAGAGAGCCCTCCATAAGAAGGCAGGTTGAGGAACGTCTCAATGATGAAGTGAAAAACATGTTTTGTAATTTACACACAGAAGAAAAAAATTGAAAAACTAAATTCGATAGTATTATATGTTAAAGATGAACACCTGAAATCAGATTTGGCCAAAAGGAAGACATGGATGACAGATGGTGGTTTGGACATGATGGAGAGAAGAAGGGTTGTTAAAAGTAATCCTGATGAATATAAAAATATCAATAACATGATAAGAAATAAAATAAGAGAAGCTAAAGAAAAGGAAATACAGGTGAAATGTGCTGAAATAGAGGTTCTACAGTTGAAATATGACAATTTCAACATTCACAGGAAAGTTAGAGAGGTAACAGGCAGATGTAGAACTAATAAAGTGAATAAACTAGTGGACAGTGAGGGAAACGCCATTGTTGATACTCAAGGTATCAGAGATGCATGGAAGAGACACATAGAACAACTCATGGAGGAAGGAAATATATGGAGACGACGCAAGCGACCTTCACCACGCAATGAAGTGAAGCCGGGCGGAGGAGGAGTGGGGGGAGTGGGGAGGCATGGCCTAACCCATACAGACACGGCGTATATGTACAAAAACCTCAAGGGGACTCTAGGATTAACGTAACGTCGCAATCTGGAGATGGATTATTATGTAACTCGATGAGACAAATAAAAAATGAAGAATATTTTTTTTGATATCATGCTTAGTTTTCGAGATATTCTGTCTCAAATGTGAAATGGTTTTGGTTGAAATTCAGAAGACAAAATTGGTCAAAGTCAAATTTGATGACGGATTGTTTTTTAAAAAGATGAGAGAAATAAAAAATAAAGAATAAAAATTTTCGATATCGCGCCTAGTTCTCGAGATATACTGTATCAAAAGTGAGGTGTCTTGAGTTGAAATGCAGAAGAAACATTACGCAAAAGACAAATTTAATTATCGATTCTTATATAACACGACGAGACAAATAGAAAATAAAGAATAAAATTTTTCGATATCTTGCTTAGTTTTCGGGATATACTGGGATTGGGTTGATATACGGCCTGGACTAAAAATTAACTCTGCCAAAGCCACAATGAATTTCATGGTGGACATGCAGAATGGATATTTCAGTTTTTTTACTGCCACTTGTGGTTAGGTTGAAATGTGACCTAGACCAGGGTAAAAATAGTTAGGTATCTTATTACCAAACATCATAAGCTTAATTGGCAGTAGATGAAAATAGTTTACATCGTGATACACGTTTTATCACTAACATGGTTCTCACGATATTACTAACAATTATAGATAAATTTTTTGTCCCTTATGCAACAACAAAACCATTCTGGTACAGATTGCGTTTAGACATAACCAAAATCTCCATTAAATTGCCGGTATAGAATCAAACTATGTAGACACACCACACACTCGTATATTTGAATCGCAAACTGTATTTGCGGTAACAACATCGTTTGCTTCATCAAGATTCCTAGATTGCATAGCATAATTTAACACAATTAATTTCATCATAATCTGTCAGTATAAACTGCAATGTGACAAAAGAAATCGCAATACTAAATTTACTGAATCGCGATGTAAAACACACCCCTTTAAATCTCATTTTCAACACTCGTTAAAATGTAATGCTAGTCTATTATGTGCAAAATAGCAAGGTATGCTGATTTTCCACACTACACCAACAAAAATTTGAGAACAAAGTCATCCCATTGAGAGCTATGACTAAATATTTATAGACATGCGCCAAAGTTTACAATTCCCACTGACCACTTCAACAACAATTATTAGAATACAACTTACCTATGAAATGATATTCCAGGTTCTTTCCTCTCTTGCCTATTTGTGCAACCGTATGCAACACAAGATGGCATTATGAAACACTTATGCACATTACAAAATGAAATAATCAGAACATCAGACACAGTGTGAACTCGGCATTTGTTTTGGTTACAATACCGCTGCTGCCGCCATGCGGGAGAGTTTAGAGCCTGCTTCACAGATTTAACGTCACTTCTCCTCCATATATTTCCTTCCTCCATGGAACAACTGTTCTCAGATTGCCGTCCGGAACCTCCACAGTTTGAATGTGAAACAGGTCAAAGCATTTTACTGACTGAAGTACAAACTGAAATAAAAGGAATGAAAGATGATAAAACTCCAGGCCCTGATAAGATAAATGCAGAATTTTTTAAACTGCTTGATGAAGATAGTACAAAATTGTTGACCTCAGTGTTCAATGACATCTACAACTCTGGCAGAATTTCTCAAGATTGGCTCAAATCAGAGTTTATTACATTACTAAAAGAAACCCGGAGCTTAGTCATGTGGTGACTACAGAACGATCAGTCTTATGAGCCACACATTAAAACTCTTTCTGAAGGTTATTCACCGAAGGATATATAAGCTCTGTGAAGAAATATCTATCACCTACACAGTTCGGATTCAGAAATGCAGTTGGAACACGAGAAGCTCTTCTTAGCATTCAAGTACTATTTCAACGCTGCAGAGATATAAATTGTGATGTCTATGCTTGTTTTATAGATTATCAGAAGGCCTTTGACAGGGTAAAGCATCAAAAAATGATAGAAATTTTAAAAAGTATTGGCTTGGATGACAAAGACCTCAGAATTGTTGTTAACCTGTATTGGAACCAGTCTGCTCATGTTAGACTGAAGGGAGAAAATACGGATGAAGTAAAAATTCTTCTTGGTGGAAGACAAGGTTCTATCCTGTCCCCCTTATTATTTAATATCTACTCAGAGTATATCTTTAGGGAGGCGTCGAGCGATGTGGAGATTGGAGTGCTATTGAATGGAAACTGGATAAACAATATTTGCTACGCAGATAACACAGTCATTTTTGCAGACAGTCAGGAAAGCTTACAATATCTTATAGATAGAGTATCACAAAGCAGCCACGAATACGGACTTGACATTAATATAAATAAGACAAAAGTAATAGTGATTAGCAAAAACAACTCCCAATGCCATATTATGATTAACCAGAAAATCATTGAATGTGTATCAAGGAATACCACAGTAAACAGCATATGGGATCAGTATTGATAAATAAAATAATAAAATTAATAACCTTTTAAATGTCGTAATTTATCAATTACCACGAAGAAGAGACTCCCGCGCTTTTATGTGTTCTCTGTCCTCCAGTATGACGTTGAAACGTGGACTTTAACTGAAACTATCAGTAAAAGGTTAGAAGCTTTTGAAATGTGGCTACTTCGAAGAATGTTGAGAATACCATAGACAGACCACACCACGAATGCTGAAGTGCTCCGCAAAACAAAAAAAACAAACAAAAAAGATATGGAAATACTGACCACCATAAAAACATGGAAACTTCAGTACCTTGCCCACATCATGAGGAATAGTAGCCGTTATGAACTCCTGCAGTCTGTTCTCCAGGGAAAAATACCAGGAAAGAGAAGTACTGGTAGAAGAAGAACGTCTTGATTAAAAAACCGTAAACATGGACCTCCAAGACAACTACGGAGTTAATACGAGCATCAACCAGCAGAGACCAGACAGCCAAGATGGTTGCCGACATCCGGAAGGATAGGGACCAGAAGAAGAGGAAGTTACGTTCTGAGAACAGCTTTGTGACTATGACAAAACTTTGTACACGTGCTTTTAATTGGGTGACTAAAAATTACCTAAACCAATGTAATCGGCACGCAGACATTCAGTTTTTTTGACAGAGTGAAGAACAAAAAAAGACACAAGGGCGTAGGCAGGTACGGGCAGGGGAGGCAGCTAAACCCCTAGCATGACGCTAGTATGCGCTTGTACTGAGTTTTGCCGAACCGAAGAGTAAATAATGTTAAGCAAATTTCAAAAATTAATTCATTTCGCGCGATTTAAAACTGCTTGCTACTGCTTTCTGCGGGAAACAAACGTTAACGAGGCGGCACAACGCGCCACGCACGATGCTGCTGGTGACTCTTTAAGCTGGGCGAGCAATGTTCGAGCGCGCCAAACCGGCTATTTGACGCGGAAACCATTACTGCCGCGCGTGGCAACACAACCCAGCCAAGATTGCGCGGCAAACTCTCTAGGTATTGTCTTTTCGTGAGGCCACCGTGGACATTTCACGTGCGCGATTAGCTGCAATTTTCACTGTGATGCATCGCACTACATACTAGAAACCTAAACGAAAAGTGATTTGGTGGATATGGAAATTGTATTTTAATAGAATACAATGAGGTGAGAAACACATGAAAGACATGAGATATGAAGCCATCGAGGATACAACAAACAAATTTTACGAGAGTGACAACAATAGGGTTCCCTAAAATCATTAATTGAGTCAGTGAACACTCAATTTCGGGAGGTGATTTCAATTACTGAAAGACGTTGTAACTTCAAGATTTCTAGCAATTGGAGAATCGTATACTAGCCCGCAATACCCTTTTCAAGTGCCAAAACAATCATTTTCTTGTACAGTTCCACACGTTTTTGACGCATTATGCGAAGCTCTGAAAGAATGGCATAGATAAGGTAATAGCACCCATTTTATACTAATTTTTTTTTTACTATTCAATTTTCTTTTGCCATTCTTAACGAGAACTTACTCCTTACCCAGATAAAATGTATTGAGTTATTCATGTCATTTGGCGATTCTATAAATTCTTTGATTGGAGTTTAAAGTGACTGTTGTGTTGGTGATGCAGGTGATACCATCGGAGTCTGATTAGGCTGCACATTTGCTATTACACAATTTTTTGGCACCGTACAATTGTATTAAAAGCGACAGTTTTCGTTATCCATGGTAAGAAACTATCGCTGTGCCGCGTGAGCAAAGATACCTCCGTCTTAACTGTGCGCGAGCCAAGTAGTGGCGGGAATTTGCTGCGTGCCTAAATACCGATATACTGCAGGCTGAATTGACCCGACAACGCATACTGTGACATCGCCGGAGCTAATAATTTATTTTTTATAACAATGGATACAAGGAAATTTTTTAAAAGTAATTAATTTGTATTTACCATAAGGCTAACGACTGCTTTTAATAATATTACACATAGTACCTACAAAAACAACGACTTTTATTTAATAACTATAGTTAGCTGCATTCATTTGTGTTTTATTTATTTTTATTACTATTAAGTGAATATGAAAAATTCGATAGTGTAAGAGCTAATTTGTGATAAAATATTTATTACTCTTGAATTTAGACTACAGTATATTTGTCCTAGGTGCCCTGATTCGCCCAGATAAGAGTTGGGTCCGTCCAACAGTCAAGTTGTTTCACTCATTCTGTGATCGTATCTATACTGCTATGTACGGTGTTACAGTCCACAGGCCCAGCTGCATATTAACTTCAGTCTTATGAATTAAGTACAATGATTTTGGAGAGAGATGCTAAAAAGCTGCTAGGTGCCTTCCTCAAAGTTTCAACTTGTCTGTGGATGCTAAATCCACTAATCTGAAATGAAAATTGCTTGCAGACTTACATGCCTCAGCTAGTATATTCTAATTAATTTGTTACTCGAACCTTCTTTCATCCATGAATACAGCAATAACATGTTTCATCACATTATCATCAATCAGCAGCTAACGATGCTAAGAACTTCACGGAAAAAATACTGGTCGTTGTATTTTTTTAAATCTGCTTAACATCTATCTAACAGCGAGGTCTTTAGAGACGGCCGGTCGTTGTAATGAATACTGCTCACCAGTAGGAAGTAGAGGACAATCGACAAATCGTGTCATCTACAGGGTGTTTCAAAAAGAATATATGTATTACAAAGTATTCTTTTGTCCAAACTATCGATCGCTGCGCCCCGGCTCGGCTATTGGAGAAACGAATACATAGTTTAGTTTATTTAATTACCGCTAGATGTCAGTCGTCTTGTGTTATTCTTGGTAACCGTCAGATGTTTAAAATGGCTACTCCACAGCAGAAATCATTTTGTGTTATCGAGTTTGCGAAGTGCAATTCCGTGATTACAGTGCAAAGACGTTTCAGGTTGAGGTACCAAATACATCCTCCGAAAGGGGTGGATCATTCGTAGATGGTATCGAAATTTTGTAGATACCGGATGTGTATGTAAAGGAAAGAGTACTGGCCGCCCTCGTGTTTCTGAGGCACATGTTGCACGAATTGAAACTGCTTTCGAATGTAGTTCTTCAAAATCAACTCGTCGTGCCAGTCGGGAGTTACAACTACCCACAACAACAATTTGGTGTGTTTTGAGACGTCGCACAGTGGGCCAGAATCTTGAAAACGTGGCCAAAAAGGAAAAAAAAAAAGTTTCTGAATGGGAATTTTCGACTATCAGGTTTGAATGTTGGAATGTTGGAACTACTGAATACCGATTGTTTGGACGATCAATTGTTCATTTCCTCCTTTATATTTCATGTCAAAGTCGGCACTTCATTGCTAGCGGTGCATGCAGCCGACCAGGAAACAAAATAGTCTTGTCGTTAAAGATAAATATTTGTGTTTTGTGTAAGTGAAACGAATATTTTAAATATGGACTGTGTTCCAGGAAGTATGTACTAATTAAAAAACATTTATGTAATTTTTAAATCATTAATTACACATATTTTTTTAATTAACTTAATACCGGAAAATTCGGTAGAAAATTTTGAAATGTGCTTAAAAAAAATAGAGATAAGTTACGAATTCCACGATATTCCGCATTCTTTTGCACCGTGTCCGCAAGTATATACTATTACCTTAATAAATTAACCTTCAAATCCACCTACTAGTACCAACTCCGGCTTTGAACAACTTTTTAAGCGACGCTTGCAAAATGTATCCTTTTTTATAAAAAATGAAATTGTTATGTTAAGTTAATTTTTTCATTAATAATTATGAAAAAGTACATTTTATTGAAACACAAATATTCTACATACTTTGTGGAATTACTTTTTAACGCTTTCAAACACGTGTTAAGAAATAAGTATTAAATAAATTAATAATTATATGAACTGTCGGAGTATGCTCAAGAATCAACCAATAAGTTGATAAAGCAATATCGCATAGGCTTTTCACGAAAGTTTTCCGGACTTAAGAGTATCGAAAACGTGTTCAGGAGATTGTTAGCAACCACAGACTTCAACATTTCTTCTCTGCGCAAATCATCAAACAAACTGAAGAGTTTGTCGTCAGAAGCCGTTGCCCTCTTAGTTCCTGTGCCGGAAGATTATGAAGATTCCGATGTAGATGATGAGGAAACAGTCTTTGATGATGATGGCGATTCAGCTGAAGATGCAGAAGAAGAAGATAACGAAGATAAAAAAAAGAAGAAGATAATGAAGATAGAAAAGATGAAGAAAACAATAACTTTTAATTATAGTCACAAACAATTTACTAAATGATTAACTGTAATTGAAATAAAATTCTTTTTTTGTAATATTTTATACTATCTTCTATCCTCTATTTGGTACTTTTCTCGAGCTTTCCATTTTTTGAGCTTATATTTATAACCATTAACTACAACAGCCTCTAAATATTGACTTTTACATAAATAAAATGAATTTTACCAATTTCCGCCCGCCATCTTGAATCCACCATTTTGTTTTGTTTTTTAATCTTTGAAGTCACAATCTTCATCATCAATCTCGATAAATCCCAAAAAATTAATTTTATATGAATCAAAGGACTTTTATCAATATTTGTCCGCCATATTGGATCCACCATTTTCTTTTTTTCACTTTTTGATACCTTATTCTTAATCACCAACTTCGATAACTTTTACGTACTAACTTTGGTACAAATTGAACAACTCTAGCAACCTCGATAACTCCACAAAAATTACTTTTATATGAATAAAATGACTTTTAGCAATATTTGTCCGCCATATTGGATCCGCCATTTTCTATTTTCACTTTTTGATACTATATTCTTAATCAGCAACCTCAATAACCTTTACATACTAACTGTGGTACAAATTGAACAACTTTTTATATTTTGGCCAGCTTTTTACGATTCTGGCCCACTGTGCGTCGGTTGGTTATGAAGCCGTACAAGTTACAGTTGTTACAAGCTCTGCATCCTGATTAATGATGCTATTGACAATGATAACACTTTCGCACAACGCATCGTTTTCAGTGATGAAGTGACTTTCCATGTTAGTGGTCAGGTATACAAACACAATGTTCGAATTTGGGGTCTACAGAACCCACATGCAGTTATTGAACATGTACGAGATTCGCCTAAAGTCAATGTGTTTTGTGCGATATCCCGTTTACGGCCCATTCTACTTTGATGGAAACACGGTTAACGGTCAGCAGTATCTCGCTATGTTACAAAACTGCTTGTTTCCGAGGCTGCACGAAGACAACTTCATTTTTCAACAAGACGGGGCACCCCCTCACTGGAGTCACCAAGTGCGTGAATATCTGAATGAAACTCTACCGAACCGTTGGATTGGTCGTCAATGAGCTGGCGACTTAGCATGCATCAGCTGGGCTCCACAGTCACCGGATTTGACACTCTGTGACTTCTTCCTGTGGGGTTTCATTAAAGACAACGTTTATGTACCACCACTCCCACAGAACCTTGAGGACTTGAGGAACCGGATCCGTACTGCCGTAACATCAGTGACGAAGGACATGCTTGCCCGAGTATGGGAGGAATTTGAGTATCGATGTGATATTGTTCGTGTGGCTAATGGAGGACATATTGAACATCTGTAATCTGAACTTAAGAGGTTCGTAAATATGTGTGTAAAGTTTCATATTCGTATGTCTTACAGTTTAATAAATATATGCATTAGAAATACGTATATTCTTTTTGAAACAGTCTGAATATTATCTTCGATTATTTCCTGTGGTACACTGTACAAATGACTTGCCTTTAAGAAGTAAAGACTAAAGAGCAACATCAAGGTATTCCTGAAGACCTGCTGAAACTAAGAATTGATTCAAGTGTTCTAGTTTCGAAACAGAATATTGATAAAGTTAAGAAAAATGTTATGTTAATCTCCCCACCGATTCAAATCAAAATCATTGCCCTGTGCGGCTTGGTCATTAAAAGTGAAATTATGCAGGCCGCAAAGAAGGTTTATGCTTATATTGTACTGGCAGATGAGTCGTGTGACATAGCTGGGAAACAACAGCTTTCCAACAAAATCAGTTTTTATGAGGAAATTAAAATACAACCCGCAAAAAATTTCTCGTATTCGTAGAATTGATGGCGTTGAATGAGAAAATATAGCCTCAGAAATTGATAAGTTATGGACCTGACAGGTGTGTTAGCCAAGAATATGAAGGGTGTTCTACATTGGCGGGTGATATTGGTGGGATTAAAAACTTTTTTTAATGAGAAATATAAAAAAGTCCTGTAATTTCATTGCGCACACCACAGATTTAATCTGGTTGTAAATAAATTAAATCAATTTACAGAAATACGGAACACAATTAGCACCATAGAGTACATCATAAACATGTTACGAGAAATCTTTTTACAGAGAAAGTACGTTCTTAATATTTTAGCTTTATATGAGATCCACTGGTCTAAAAAATATACGTGTTTTGCCATTTTTAACGAGCATTTTGAAGAAATTGTCAATGGACTTTCGAATGTTTCTAAAGAAGGGAATGATGCAGCGAGAAAAGGTGCTTACCAGTTACAATGCGCTGCTACTAAGTCAGAATTCATTATATACATTGGATTATTGCAACTTGTTGCAGCTGCATTACAATCAAAGATCATCGACATGTATACATGCATGGATCATATTTATAGAGTAGCATCTGTCATAAAAGATCGTCGCAGCAAAGCGGACATGGAGAGCTAAAATATTTTAAACACATCTACCAGAACTGCAAACGCCAACGGAACCGATTTGAATGTCCGGCGCATTGTATCAGTCCAACAACGTCGCTCTATTCAGCTGCTGAGTCTCTATATGATTTCTAAAAGGGTTCTATTTTCATACCTTATTTAAATTCCTTGTTAGCTTATCTGGAGCAGTGTTTCTGGATTGTGCATTGTGCTTTTACTCGTTTTGTTTTAAATCTAATCAATAATTAATTATGATAAGTATTCAGTTTTAGATCACATTACATGCCTTACAGTAAATCATGTCAGTTTGAAAAATAATCTATTTATCTAATAAGCACTGAAACTATCACTTTATTTACAAAGAATTACATATCTTATATCTTTAAACGAGCAATTCTTGTATCTATATATATATTTCGGATCTCGGAAACGGCTATGACGATTTGAATGAAATTTGATATTTAGATAATGTTTTGACTTTTAAGATTACCTAAATAGTTGTCTTCCGTACAAAAAAGCGAGTTTGCAAAATACAAACAATTTTTTCACTTGATATCTCGAAAACGGCACTAGCGCCATCTCGTAGACAATTCAGTTACCAGAAAGCCTACAAATAGATTCTCTCTGATTTCAAAGAATATTTAAGTGAACAGTTCTTGTATACTGGCTGAGGCGTGGAAATAGTAACATTGCAAGTTTAATTGTAAAACATTTAAAAAGGAAGATAATTAAAAATTTATGATTGGTTTTGTCAGAGGTGATAAACTTCTTTGAAAATAATATTACCGGTACCAGTTATAAACTAATCACCGTTTACTTTTTGACCGTAAAAAGTGGTTGTTAGTTTGTCATTAAATACTACCACGCGAGGTATGAGCATAGTTTTAGCGGAGTGAATTGATTTAGCACTGATGATGTTCTATCATTACCGTGACGTCACAATCTGATGATGAATTCTTATAGAACGCGACCAAATATATCGAAAATAAAGAATAAATGTTCATGATATCTCGCTTGGTTTACGAGATATAGCATGTCAAAAATTAGTTATAGGTATGGTTCCTTGTGCTTTTGGCGACGTTTCTTCTGGTCCATGCTGTATTTCAACCTAACAACAACCATTTGGAACAAAATAAAACATTAAAAGTACATTTCCACCGTATCGACATAGTGCTTTTGGTGGATTCTTTTTCTGGTCCAGGTCGGATCTAATCCTAACCTCTTCACTTGAGGTATCAGAAAAATAAATTCTTTATTTTCGATTTTTCTCGACGAGTTTCATCTGAATTCATCATCAAACTTGGCTGTGACGAAATTTATCTTTTGGGTCAGGTCGCATTTCAACCAACCACGTCAATTTTGCGATATGATATCTCGAGAACTAAGCGAGATATATAAATTTAAAAATATTTTGTACTTTAAATTTTTCTCGTCGAGGTACATAAGAATCCATCATCAAGGGTTTTCGTAGAATGCCCTGAATTAACACAAATCTCGCAGCGTTAATCAATCCCTGACTGGCATTAAGATTTCTGTTTAACATAATAATAGCATTTTTCTTTGAAAGCAATTTATGAGGCGGTCGCGCAAATGGATCTAACGATTTGGATGAAATTTCATATGTAGATAACGTTTTGCTATTCAAGTTTTTAACACGATTTAAAAAAAAAAAAAAAAAAGTTGCAATTTTTGTATTTGGTTTCTCGAAAACGGCTCTAACCTCATTATGTAGAAGGTTCAGGTACCAGTAAGCCTAATGATGTTAGTGAAGTTTCTCTTTGGTTAAATGTGCACCTCAAAACGCCTAGGAAGTCTTCAAGCCTTTTACTTTAATCAAACTTTACTCGAAATCTTGGATATTAAATAGAAATCGAAAGATGCCGAGCGAAGAACGTCACCCAGGTACTATATATATATCCAACAGCCGAGAAAACCCTTTCTTCCTTGATTTGATTGAAATGATCATAAATAATTTTTTTGAAAAACTTAACAACTTTCTAACTTTTTTGAGGTCAGTATAATTGGAAATCACCACAGTATGTGGATGAACCAGTGTTATGCTCACGCTTTGTGCTTCAATTGTGGCATCCAGGTCTTCGTGGTGAAAGTTGTTTCTGTGCATTCAATTCTTTTAGTAGTTTTCTTTTTTTGGGGGGGGGGGGGCAGGGAGGAGTGAAAATGTCGACAACTGCCAATTATGTGCTGTGTGAAAAGTAAAATTGCAGAACGTCTTCCATGACGCTTGTTCTGTCAGATCTTCTGCCGATAACATCAGTTTCAACAGCAACACCAAAGCTTGTCAGCCGTTCTTTGACCAAATTGATGCAATGTTCTGGCGCATGAACCATGTATTCTAAGCAAGCTGATATTAAAATGCGTTTCTTTGCAGTGAACATAAACGTTCAAAAATAGGTGACATTTTGGGACGTCCGCTCATCAAACACTCAACGAAAATCTTTGCCATTGTTTCTTGAAATATTAAAACTGAACAATTATGTCAACTTTTATAGCATTTTAAAATTTTGCTATCATAGATGTTATAGAATTAGCCATTTGAAAAGAAATATCTCAATTACGATGAAGTACAGTTTATGACAAAAACATTTTAACACATCACTTATTCAACAGATTTTGAAATAGCTGTCAGTAGTTGTAATCTTCTTTTTGAATTGTTTCTACTTCCTCCTCAGGAACAACTCTAATTTTATCTTTTTTGTGTGTACTATCTGGCAGCTAGTTTTGCAATAGGACGACATAATTCAAATTACAGTAATGCACATAACAAAAACATACTGGAGTTCTTATAAAAATGTAAAAGTAAATCTATTTACTTATGATCACAAAGGACTACGCATTTGCTGCCGTGAAAGATGTCAACTTGAAGGATACAGGTAAACGGGGCTATACAACCGGTAGAGAACGAGTCGGACCGGAAAGTGAGGAAGGCAAGGTGACGAAGACTGAAGCATGTTTTCAACCCATTTTACGGATTGCGGATCCGCTTAATTAGGTGCTAGATCCACATTGCTGGATTGTAATCCTAGTTAAAGTTTAAGTACGTCATTGATGTTTGATTTTTTTAAAAAAATCACAAAGTTTCTGCCAATACTACAACTTAATTTTTGTATATTATGACGACGAATTATGGTATAAACAATGGAAGGACAAGTGAAAATCTTGGAGAACTACACCTTATGTAAGAGTTAAATGATGTGGTAATATCGTTTTCTGCGACAAAAACGCAATCCTAATTTCCTTGGCTCAGCCATGTACAAGAAGAGTCCTTCTTTACACTGCACCGTGTTAAAACCATGGAGGAAGGAAGGTAGTGGAGACGAAATAACGCTAAATCTGTGTAACCTCGTATAAAAACTCGTCTCCTAGTGCGCATGCGTGGCGGCCATGGTAAAACCCCAAAACATTGGGCTGTTTACACTGTGTCTGCTGCTGAGAATATTTCATTTTCTAATATTCCAAAGTTTTCAATAATGGCAATGCATACGGTTCCATATACAAGTTAGGAAACAACTTGGAATAACGTTTCATAAGTAAGTCACATTGTAATTATTGTTCTTGAAGTGTCTGTTAGGTAACTGAAACATTAGGACCTATCACTATAAATTTATTCATTGCTCTCGATAGGATGATGTCGTTCTCAAATGTTTGAAGGTGTAGTGCAGACAATCAGCATCATATATATTTCTATAAGGTATTTTTTTGTCACAGGCCTGTATCTTCCTTCATGCATAACCGAAATCAATGAATGAGGTGTCATTTTAAAGCATATGACCTCCACTTTGGTCATATATATTTAAAAAAATGAAGTTTACGAAATTCGACCTTTAAGGGGCAAAAATGTCAATATTTCTAAAATGCTGTTTTCTGTGTTACGAGTGATTTATCTCCCTGGATACCTATCTGAAATCATTAAATGAAGTATCATTTTAAAGATTAAGATCTCCGCTTTAGTGACGTCTTATATTAAGACAGAAATTTTTCGGAATTCGACCCTTAAAGGGCAAAAGTATCAATATTTTTGCAATGCGTTTTTGTGTCACGAGCGATTTATCTCCTTTAATATCTAACCGATATAGATAAATTATATATCATATTAAAGAATAAGGTCTCCGCCGCGGTAACATTATATTTTGATAAAGGAATTTTTCGTAAACCCTTAAAGGGCAAAAGTGTAAACTTATCTAAAATGCGTTTTTTGTATCTCGAGCCATTTATCTCCCTAGATATCTAACCAAAATCGATAAATGAGGTAAGATTATGAGGACTAATGTTTCAGCTTTGTGACATCATATTTTAAGAAAGAAGGTTTTTGGAATTCAACCCATACAGGAAAAAGTATAAACTTTTCTATAACGCATTTTTGTGTCACGAGCTATTTATCCCCCTTAATATCTAACAAATATAGATAAATGAGGTATCAAATTAAAGAATAATGTCTTCGCCGTGGTAACATTATATTTCAAGAAAGGAATTATTCGTAATTTGACCCTTAAATGGCAAAAATGTCAAAAATGCGTTTTTTGTGTCTCTAGCCACTTATCTCCCTGGATATCTATCCAAAATCGATAAATCAAGTAAGATTATGAGGAATATTTTCTCCGCTTTGGTGACATCATATTTTAGGAAAGAAGTTTTTGGAATTCAACCCTTAAAGGGAAAAAGTATAAACTTTTCTATAACCCATTTTTGTGTCATTAGCGATTTATCTCCCTTGATATCTAACCGATATAGATAACTGAGATATCATATTAAAGACTAAGGTCTTCGCCATGGTCACATTATATTTTAAGAAAGGAAATTTTCGTGATTCGAACCTTAAAGGGCAAAAATGTCAAATTTTCTAAAATGCGTTTTTTTGTATCTCGAGCCATTTACCTCCCTTGACAATTAAACAAAATTGATGAACGAGGTATCATTTAAAAGATTAAGGTCTTCGTAATGTATTCGATTCCGTTACCACATTTTAAGAATGAAATTTTAAAAAATTCTAACCTTAGAGGGCAAAAGTATTAATATTTTTCCAATGCTTTTTTCTGTCACCAGCTATTTATTTCGCTTGATACCTAACCTAAATCAATAAATGAGGTGTCGTTTTAAATATTAGATTACCCGCTATGGTCACATCATATTTTAAGAAAAAACTTTCTCCAAATTCAACCCTTAATGGGCAACAATATCATCATTTCTCAAAATGTTTTTTTAAATTATTTTTTACGTCGCTTAATAATTAACCGAAATCGATAAATAAGGTATCATTTTAAAGAGCAAGGTGGCTGCTTTGGTCACATCATATTTAATAAAATGATTTTTTTTTTGAAATTCGAACCTTAAAGGTCAAAAGTATCAATATTATTTATACAACGTATTTCTTTTTTATTTTATCACAAGCCATTTATCTTCTTAGATACTTGACATATCGTTTTAAAAATTAAGGTCTCCAGCTAGGTAAAATCATAAATTAAGAAAGAATTATTCGGAATTTGGTGCTTAAAGTGGTAGCGCGTATGAGACTGTTCTGAGCCAAATTCCTAGATTGCAGCAGCGTATATCACAGAGATGTCAATTATATATACATATATACATACATATATATATATTGTTCAATATGTAGCTTTTCAGATATTTTTTTCTGTTACGGAAACACTGTCGTTTTGCTATACAATTCCAATGTAAACATTTTATTCGCACAGCAACAAATATTTCAGAGATGTTGATATGTTGTGTGCATTTTATTCATGTTGGTTTCATTTTGTTAAGGTTGTGACAGTTAGTCATAAATACAGAGTGCTTTAAAATTTCCTAAATGTTTCGTAATATATTGCGAGTATTCTGATGCATACACCAAAAAAAAAGTTACAAAAGTACGGTTCTACTTTTAATTATATTATAAGCATTCAACCTCACTAATCATCGCATTTTATTCGCGAAATTTTCGCACGGGTCGCCTAGTATGTTACAACTTTGCACATGAAAAGCTAGTTTAATTGTATACAAGTGATGAAAGTCTAATTTAAGTGGTTCAAGATTACATCGCTACACAGTGAATGTGGTATTCTGCATGCTTTAGTTCAGTTTCAGATTACACTGAAAGTGTATGATTAAATTAAATCTGATAATTGATTATTGCACGTGCGTTAGTTCAATTGCAGTTTATACTGTTGAAATTAGTTGTGATAATTTATGCTACGTGAACTAGGAATCCTAAATTTCCATTGTTGTTGTATCTAGAAATGTAGTTTAAATTGAATGTTGTGGGCAGCGCTATTATGTCCATGGCGATTCTATTTGATGATTGATTCTCATGTAAATCGACGAGACTAATCGAAAATCAAGAGTAAATTTTTTTGATATCTTCCTTAGTTCTCGAGATAGCAGCGATCAAAAATTAGTTACAGGTAAAGTTCCTTGTATCTTTGGTGACGTTTTTATTCTGGTCCAGTCCGCGTTTCAACCTAACCACTAGGATTAGTAAAAAAAATAAAACAGCCAATCTGTATGTGAAACAAAAAATTTTTTTTGGTCCAGTCCGCATCACAATCCAACAACCTAAATTTGGAGACAGTATATCTCTAGAGCTAAGCGAGATATAGAAAAATTTTATTATATTTCTTCGATTTGTCTCGTCGTGTTACATAATAATCCATCATCAAATTGCGTGCCACGGTTGTCGTATGATTCCCTTAAGAATTTTGAGCTTATTCCCCGTGTTTCTACGGCCGACCAATATGGCGACCTGCCCACCCTACTTCTCTCTACCCGGCTTCACTCCAGTGCGTGTTAAAAGTCCCTTGCATCGTCTCCGCTATCTTCCTTACTCCATGGTTAAAACATGGCTGAGGTCAACGATGGTAGAGAACCATCTAAATGGACTATTATGCTTAGTGTGCACAGAAAATTTTTACAAGAAAATTATGATAAAATTGCAGATAAAGTAGCTCGAAAATTACTATTATTGTAATTATATAGTCCAATAATAAATTAATAGAATATATATATGTTGTATTAATAAACGTTTTTTTAACATGCACATTATCAGTTTTCTCTTACCTGCCCTTCCTTCCCTCTTTCCTGAAGAAAATTCTGGCTACGCCTTTGAAATAACATACAGTAATACTGTCAGAGATTATTATAAAATGAAAACCAATTCGTAATCGTAACATGTTAACTTCTATATTAAAGCAAAATTAATTCTTCAGATTGACATATGAAAATATAACCAAAATCCAAATGGTGATTTTTTTTTATTATTTTGAAGGTAAAGTGTTATTGTAAATGTGTTTTTGTTCTAGAACTCAAGTTTTTATTAATATATTAGATTTTTATTGTTATTATTATTTTAAAATAAAACTCTTATGCCATAATACACTTTTAAGGATCTCTAATGAAGACGACTGAGAACGTTGTCGAAACATTGTCTTTTTATGACACTATCCGGCTGCATATCCGGAAAGATTATGCTGCGTATTGTAGATATTTCTTAGGTTATTGTATAGAGAGTAAGAAAAATCTACATCGAACGAATTTAATTAAGAAAAGCAACTAATAAATAATATGTCGATTTTTACGAAATAGATACTTTTCTTTTAATTATGAATGCGTACCTAAATAGAACTCTTATTAAATAACGCAGATAATCTCAAACATCTCTGGTCGTTGTAAGCTGAGCAGCGAAGGAGAAAGCGTGACTTCATAACGTGTCGTCGTAGATTGACGTCACCGCGTGACAGAATACAGTGTCCAAGACTGGTATTTTATAGGTAAAGATAAATTATAAGCATTTATGCAGGGCTACAAACACTTGCAGCATGCCCTTTGTTAAAACAATGTTGGATCTCTCCTAACGGCTCGGCTAAACGCTCCGTCATGTCTGCGCTTTTACCTGTACAAACTAGTTTCTCAGGTTTAAAAAATTAAAAGATGTATGTGTAGTTAATTATGCGCATGTACTTTCTTCGCAGTACAAACAAAACTATATTTTAACGGATAGGTATGTATGATTTAGATTTATAACAATTTTTACATTATTATTTTGTCAGCATTTTTTAATTTTTCAAAAATGTTATATTAATTGCAATTCAGGTAAAACCAAATGCAACAAGGGACAAAAAAAAAAAAAACAATCCTTGAGAACTTGCAGTCGCTATGGTGAAAGTTAAGGATTCTGCCAAGTCAGGTAGTCAAGTGCCGGTACAGACGATATTTGCCACCCATCCGTAAGGTACTATGACTTAATAGAATTTGAAGATGACCAAGAAACTGTCCAGAACCAAATATCTAATTATATAGACTGCCGCATAACACTATCTTCTTTTTTAAGAATGGGTGTCACTAGGCACCCATCCTTAGATATTGTGCTAGTCTTCATGATATTTTGTCAATTTTTCTATTAAGTTAACGTGTTTCCCCATAAAAACTAGTTTCTGGTCCACTTGTGTCGCTTGTTTGTCTTTTTTTAAATCAGTAAACAATAAAACACTGCTCCTGCTAAAAAAAAATAAGAAAAATAAATAAAAAAAAGAAACCTCTTGTTTTGGCCACTCGGTTTGCATCAGCTTATCTGTACCTTGCGGCCTCTGTTCCGTGTTCCGTCTTTTGGTACAGTTTTGACTGTGCAATTTTACCTGCGCAGGAAAGACGGAGCGTGGAGTAAGTGACTATTGGCCGTGATAGTGTCTGGCATGGATACACATAAATGTTGCATGTCCTCCTGAGGAAAATACTGCCACAGTTGGTGCAACTCTCACTCTAATTCTGCCATTCTTTCCACCGTTGCCTTCCAATCTAGTTTCAATTGTTTTCTATGGCCGAGAGCTCTAGAGACCTTTTAGCTAAGAAAGCTTGACATTATCAGGGCAGATAGAGATACCTGTTAAATTGTGGGCTTAGTTTATCCTTTCTGTCGTCTCTATTAGAGCTGTAAAAGTAACGAGAAATTCTGTACCCGTATGTATTCGTTACTAAACCAATCAGTACCCTTTACTTTTGCATCGTTATTCGTTACTTTAATACAATCGAACACTAGCATGAAGCATCGCATCACATACGGGACGACTTCGTTGGTACTTGGTAAACTTAAAGTAAATTGTTTAATTAGTAAAATAAGTTTAGGTAAGTTGTTTGTTTGGATAAAACTTAAAGTAAAGTAAGTAGCACATGAATCTTGCGGGAAACCTCTGAATGTATACACTTGATTTATTGTAATGAACATTATATACCAAAGAATAATCTAATTTCAAAACAAATACCTGTTTTCATAACCAAAAAAAAAAATTTTAAAAAAAATGACCTGACATTTCTCCTGACTGTGAAATATCCTGTGACAATAACTAATGACGGTTATTTTTTAAAGTAGCCTACTCATAATCCTGCATAGAAGCCTGATATGATAATGGGACATGTATTTAACAAATATTATAATCCCATCAAAGTATTTCGCTTTTAAATAGGAGGTTCCACCACTGTCTTCCTTTACTGTTTTCATTTATTTTAGTAAGTTCTTCATCTTTTGGGATAGATTTGTTAAAAAATATATGGACATACCATCAAGTTGGACCTACAGGCAGAGTGCTAGTGACACCCGCTTTAATTGTTTAATTTAAAAAATATTAATATTCAAAACTTTTAAATCAATAACAAAGGTACAGGACAAACATGCTGTTAGATTCGTAATTGTTGTTGCGTCGTGGTTTCACAAACATTCATCATCAAAGCCACTACCACATTGATCACATGGATCCGACGATAATAATACAATAACTAACACCAGGCAAAAACAAAGTCATTGTACCTTGTTCTTTGTTTATGGAATTCTGGAACTGCAAAAAAGGGCTGCTAGATTTGTTTCTGGTAATTGTCGCAGAACGCAATCAATAACAGATATGATTAAAGAACTGGAATGGGATTCATTGGAATACAGGAGTAGGGTGAAGAGTCATGGGAGTGTACAGGGCATATATTGATGATGAGGCATGGAAAGATATTTGCTGTAAAAAATTAAAAGTAATGCTTGGAAGGGAAATGATGACCATGACCACAAGCTGGCATTGATTTCAGGTACAAGGGTGAAGGAAGATTATCTTTTATAGTTAACTGTGTCAGGGATTGGAATAAGTTACCAAGAGAAATTATGAATAATTTACCAAAAATGTTGAAAGAATTTAAAGTTAAAATTTGTAGAGGGCAAATGTAGGTGGATGCAGGAAAGGGAGGAAGATGAGCATGTAGGGAAATTGCCACCGGAGCGTGCGCTCCATTGCAATTTAATTAAATATTATTAGAACATAACAAGTGCAGAGATGTATATCGCAAATTATTAGACAACTCTTTTATATTGTAAATTACACTATAAAATAAAATAGAAGTTCTTAAAATAGTTAGTACATGTAATTTCCTTCCTCGATACGAGTTTGTGAGTCTTTCAGGGATGATGTCCTTTGCTGGGAGTACCTGTATTTGAGTCTGGTGTCTCTATGGGAGCTACAAGAAGATGTTAGTTGGTCGTGTGACTGGTGTTGTCCATGTGCTTGAATCTCCATATTTGCCTGTATTGGGTGTACCTGAGTTTGAGTTTGGTGTGTAATAAGACGTCTGTGTATTAACGTTTGTCGTTTCCGAAATTGGTAACAGTTCTGTTTCTTAGTGATCGATCCATGGTTGACATTGCAGGACCTGAGATTAATTCTAATCAATGACACAAGGGTTGGTCAGAGATATTTTTCCGAATTGAACTGAGGTTCTACACGGGATGTTGTCATTATGAAATGAACACTGCTGAGTGGAGGGGATGAATTCAGAAGTATGCCTAGTCGTGGTCGCGTACTTAAAAGTAGTATCGGCTCACAGCGGGAAGGAATTTTACATTTACAAATTTAAGACGCTCATGGCCCATTACATTAGAATCCTAGCAGCAAAGACTGTGTATCGCGGTTAATCGTATTAGTGATTATTGTTGGTCATTTTTTTTTAAAGTTTCTTTAATGAATACGCCAATGCAACTTTTGATGGATTTTATTTATTAACGGACACTTTTTGCCTCTCGTTGATATATTTTCAGCGTACGCTTGTTTCCATGATAGGTTTTTAATGTTTGTACAGAAGGGTTGTTGGTTGCATATAATGTTATAAAATTAATCGTATATAAAAGAATCATAATATGATTTATACGAACATATAATTGGTTTGAGTTTCAACCAGAATGTTGTGTTTAGATTTCATAAAAGTAGGAAACATATTGTAACTTAAATTTACAGAGAACACAGGTGACCAACAACCACACTTCAAAACAGAAATGTAAATGTAATTTGCAATATAGTCAAGGCTTCCGCGACCAGAGTCAGTTGAATCTTGGTTGTCCGGGTAAAGCTGCGTTATGATTCGTGTAGCCGACGTTTCGACCATGCTTCTGTAGTCTTCTTCCAGGGCAGAACAGCGTCTGCATCAGCGTGTGGTGTTGTTATATGGCCGAAGCCAGTGACCCGTCTAGAGAGTTCCTTCTTGCACCCTGTATGAATGATACTTATTCTACTTTTGTGACATTTGTCGGATGTTTTTCATGTGCATCTATGACTGCGTTCTTCACGTATCTGTGTCATTCTATTTAAATACAGACTACCTTCCGCGTCGAGTTACAGATGCCAGCTTCTGCTTCAGGTGAGGTGTATGTTTTGTTAACACTAGAGCTGAGCAAAATTACTCACTAAAAAGAGCGGCGCACATTTGATCACTCAGTCAAAAGAACTAGTTCTTTTGAACGGTTCACTAGCTTACCATTCAATAGTAAGAGTGGTTATTTCTGCTTCTAGAGTACTATTATATATATATTTAGACTTATTTCGTAAGTTAATCTAACACGCGATAAGTTTTACTTATTTTTCTATTTTTCCTGAAATAGTTTTTCCCCCTTAAATACTACTGAATTATTTTCGCGCAGAAAATGCCATTTCAAAGCGTCAATGAAAAACTTTTTGGGTTGCTGGGAATTTTTTAGTGGGTAGTTTCATAATAAAGCATGGTTAAATTTACATTAATTTATTTATAATTAGGAACACAATGTACTACCACTTTCACAAATCTTTTTGTCTTAAATCAAATGCAAGTTACTGTTCACAAATAATAGTTGAGGCTTTTTTCGTTCAGCAGCCTAAGTCCTTTTTCTGTGCAAATTTGCCCAGATTTGGAAGACCGGTTCCCTCGCTAACGATAGGTACATTCTTAACGCAAAACAGTAATAAAATATAAAAAAAGACATTGCGTCACGAACGTGTTCAAACGTGTGGAGTGGTCATTTAAATACATCTGAGCCATAATTTAGATTAAAAAACGTAACAGAACGTATAGAACAAAACCACTTACCAGCGAGAGAGAGAAGCGGATCGGTAGGTCAATCAGACTCGAACGAATTGGCCCAGCACCGGCACTGCACCGCTGAGTGCTCGAATAGGGTGCACTCACCCGCCGCCAGAAAGAAGGGAACGGAGAACGAACGAACGAACGAACTAGTTCTTCCAGATCACAATGAACAGAGAACGAAGGGGACAGCAGATGCGCTATGGGACACTGACAAAGCCGAAACTTATTGTTGGCGCTCACTCAATTGAAGTTAGTTCAAACGAAACCGCGTACCATTCAACATCCTGGCAAACAAACGGCCCAGGGGCTCTTACAAGAACTACCATTCACATTTAGTCAGAGACAGCTCATTCGCTCTTTCAGAAGAACTGTTCAAAACAACTTATTCACTCGCGAACGACACATCTCTAGTTAACACTGCACTCTATGATGCAAATCGTCTGTCTCATGATGGTAACGTTGTGTGTCTAGGGTCTGCAGGTTAACTGATTCTTGGAGACTGTCGTGTCTATCGAAAGAAGCAATTAATACTGATTTTATCTTTCACAGAGGGAATGATTTTTGGCAATTTTGGAGAATTTACGTAATTTTCCTAATTTTTACCAATTTTCCAGATTTTAAGCATGTTGAAAGAAACTAAACGTCCTACTACATTCATATTTAGACTCCACTCACCATTCGCATTTTTACGAATTTGTAAATTAGGATTAATAGTTGTGAAAATACATAAAATAGGTAAAAATCATCAAATTTCGTTAAAGCTGTTAAAAAATCACGAAAACTGGTTAAAAATTCCTCCATGATAGACGTAATCTGACTGTTCCAGTTAACGCGAGCTTCTTACAAAATCGTGAAAACCTAGAGAGTACATGTTGCAGGGCCCACTCCACATACCACACCACAGACTTTAGCTCGACTACAAATCACAGATATTATGCAACCATATACAGATAAAGGTACATTCAGCACAAGCATTTACACATGGATATACGCCAGTATAAGACACACCGAAACATCACCATATAATCTTTACACAGGCTCCTAACAACATAAAGTCAACACACTCCCCAAATTACATTTAGACACACGCCAAATACAAACATACATAAGCTAACCTAAACACACACTCACACAGAGAGAAATAACTCACGCAGTAACACAGATACATCCATGCATAACTGCACAGTTATCTCCTCACACAATAAATGCTTAAATTTTGCCAAAATCATGAAAGTTTGTGAGAATCGTCAAAATTTCTAAAAATTATGAAAATTACCCAAATTCCCCGCATAAATACATCATCTTGTGGCGGTAGCGTCACTTTCTGTGAATTTGGTAGTGTGAACGTTTTCACTACAGCTGTATTCAAACATTATACATCAAATGTCTGCATCGACAATGAGTCATTCAACAGAGTTAAACACTTTAACTGCTTATAGTTAAGTCTTACAACAGAATCATAATGACCACCATCACCCTCCTGCAAGTACAAGATAACTTCATACAACCACTAATAGCCAAACGCTCTCAACGAACACTCACCAACATACATGCAGACATCATCTCACAAATGCAGACATCATCTCACAAATGCAGACATCATCTCACAAGTGACCAATAAACCATCGAACTATACCACATAGAAATTTCCATAGGCACCTTCAACCATCGCCAACATACTTGCAGATATCATCTCACAAGTGACCAATAAGCCATCGAACTGTACCTCATATAAAAATTTCAGTAGCACTTCGTGACTTTGTTAGGGAACAAGTTCAAACACATTTAACGTTTGTATATCCTGTTACGGTGGGAGAGATATCTACATCTACATCTACATATATACTCTGCAATTCACAAAATTGTGGGTGGCAGAGGGTGCTCAGCACCAAAGCTAATCTCTTTGTTTTGCATTCCAATCCCTAATGGTACGAGGGAAAAAAGAATTCATATAAGAATCATTGCGGCACCTTATTTCTCTAATCTTATCTTTCCTGTCATTCCGACCCAAATAGGTTGGTGGAAGAAGTATTTCACTACACTAAACAGTGAAAGTGGGAGTACACATGTTTTCCAATAAGTTTAAACGAAACGTGCGTCGTCTATCTACCAGAGACTCCCAGCCTAGTCTACTAATCAGTTCTGTGACGCTTTCATAAGGACTGTAGCAAGCGGTCACGAATCGAGCGGCTCTTCTCTGTACTTTCTCTATACTTTCGATCAACCCCTTACGAAACGGATCCCAAACGGCACAACAATAGTCCAAATGTGGACGCACAAGAGATTTGTACGCTATCTCCTTTGTTTGTTCATTACAATTTTCCAATATCAGAAGACAGATACAATTAAAGCAGTAAATATTATTTAATGAGTACGCCAATGCAACAGTTGTTTGATATTATTTATTATCGGACTCGTTTCACATCTAGGTTATCATTTTTAACTTTTGTACAGAACATTTTTCTTTACATATAATAAAACTAATCTTACATACATGGTCATAGTAGGATTTAAATTTACATGTACATATTATCAATCTGAGTTTCGTGCAGAAGGTTTCATTTACATTTCATAAAATTGGGAAACATATTGCAACTTAATTCTTGGCTGTCCGGCTGACGCCGCGTCATGATTCGTGTGGTCGACGTTTCGACCATCCTTTCAGGGCAGAACTGCATATTCAATCAGCGTGTGGTGCTGCAATATAGCCGACGCCCGTAACCCTTCTAGAGAGTTCTGTTTACCCGGCCAATCAGAAGGTATGTCAACAAAGCGCACCCACAGACGCGGTTTGAGGGGCGCATTGTTCCAATTTTCCGTCTCTAGCACCTCCATAATGACGTTCGCTGCTATCGGCGAAAGCGGTGAGCCCGTGGCCGCTCCTTCCACTTGGCAACCTTCATTGATGTTCATCTACATAATACACGACTGTGCATAAAATCGGGAATCAATTTGAATTTAATGCTTTAACTGCTCGGACATATTAGGTGTACATCTATAGGAACTGATGAAACCTCACAGAGATATCAAACACGTGTACTCCCAAAAACAGACAGCTATTATCTTACAAAACATCGATACTCATCCATATAGACACAGACATGTAAAAGCTCTTTCCATCCAACAAACACCCTGACATTTTCCCTCGGTTATATAATGAGTATCACAATCACAATGAAGACATATTTCAAGCAATCTTCAACTATCTGAAGTGTTGCGCGATGCAAATGGGTTGAACGTGATCATGAAAACAACGATTTTGATGTAACTGTGTATATGCTTATGGAAATTTTTGAAGAGTTTTATATGGAAACATCAACTAGTACAGATTCGTGTAAGAGGTGGTACAAATTAGTAGATGAAAGCCGCACCACATCATCAAAAGATTAAATTTGTCATCATTAAGATCATATGGAAGGTGCCTCATATACAAATGGGTGACAGAAACTTGAATGTGTTAATACTGTTAAGAGTGGGAAGCCGCTTCACCAATTCCAGAAATTGGAATCTAAACGAAAATCTCATACTTCCCGCAATTAATAAACACCTTTGACCATTAAAGTCATCAACTCAGTTGAAGAAACCTAGGACCGTAGTATTCTAACAGAAAAAACAATGAAGAACGTGTTTGACCACTGCTATCTCACCAGTACCATTGTGTTCATAAACGATGTGCCAGTCCCGTAGCAAGTCTTGTGCAACATGTATGCAAGATTCCAAAGAATTACTGTGAATGACAAAGTGATTCACCTTTTCTAAATTGTCATTACATCCTGTATGCAATATGAAGTGTAATGGCCAGGTGACAGTTTGCGGAATCTCCTTGTTTGCGCAAAGAAAAAAGCTTTTGGCGCCCCTACATGTTGGAATGTAACACAGACCAGATCAAAGAAGTTTTCCAACATAACTGTAGGAAATTCACTATACAGACTGATAGCCCTCTTATTGATACAAAGTCTAAGAGATACATATTTACATCACAGAGTCTGCATTTATGACATAGTGATTGTACGGTCTAATTATAAATTTATGGCTACCACTGGACGCCAACGGCAGAACGGCATCTAGTTCCTAATAACATACACGTGTTTTGCTTTATCTATAACTAGCTGGTACCCACGACTTCGTTCGTGATTGTAAAGAATTCATATTGACAGCTGTAGACATCTAACCACCATAGTGCACGATGGGAGACTCGATACTATTACCACACACAAATACCAGTCTTCTACGCTATGTAGTTCCGGCAGCAAAGTAAAATTTATGGATACACACAAGTCTTTGGATGAAATACGAAAATATTCATGATCGACCAATTTCAAACACCATATCTCACACACTCCCACAGTTACCGAATTTCGGCCAACGTTGTGATCGATGGGAGACTCTGTGTTACTACCACACACAAACGCCAATGATCTGCGATTGATAGTTTTCACTTAAAAGTGATACACCGTGACACATGCGTCTTTGGTAGAAATATGAAATTGCCGCAAGTCGACCATTTTCATCCCCCATATCTTCCACACCCCCATAGCTACCGACATCTAACAACCATAGTGCACTACATAAGATACGATTCTACTACCAAACACAAACACCAATGCTCTATGCTATGTAGTTGTGGCAGAAAAGCGACATATGCGGAGACAGTCAAAATACGAAAATATCCTTGGTCGGCCACTTACAACCACCATATCTACCAGAGTACCACAGTTTCTGAAATTCGGCCGCTGTTGTGATCGAAAGGTGACTCTGTGCTGCTACTACACACAAACGCCAGTTATCTGTGATCTATAGTTTTCGCTGAAAAGTGATACACCATGACACTTTTGTCTTTGGCAGAAGTATAAAATTGCCACAGGTCGACCACTTTCAACCCCCATTTCTCCTACACCCCCATAGCTACCGACATCTAACAACCATAGTACACTACATGAGATACGATTCTACTACCAAACACAATCACCAATGCTCTATGCTATGTAGTTGTGGCAGAAAAGCGACATATGCGGAGACAGTCGAAATACGAAAATATCCTCGGTCGGCCACTTACAACCACCATATCTACCACAGTACCACAGTTTCTGAAATTCGGCTCCTGTTGTGATCGAAAGGTGACTCTGTGCTACTATTACACACAAACGACAGTTATCTGTGATCTATAGTTTTCGCTGGAAAGTGATACACCATGACACTTTTGTCTTTGGCAGAAGTATAAAATTGCCACAGGTCGACCACTTTCAACCCCCATTTCTCCTACACCCCCATAGCTACCGACATCTAACAACCATAGTACACTACATGAAATACGATTCTACTACCAAACACAAACACCGATGCTCTGTGCTATGTAGTTGTGGCAGAAAAGCGACATATGCGGAGACAGTCGAAATACGAAAATATCCTTGGTCGGTCACTTACAATCACCATATCTACCACAGTACCACAGTTTCTGAAATTCGGCCGCTGTTGTGATCTAAAGGTAACTCTGTGCTGCTACTACACACAAACGCCAGTTATCTGTGATCTATAGTTTTCGCTGAAAAGTGATACACCATGACACTTTTGTCTTTGGCAGAAGTATAAAATTGCCACAGGTCACCACTTTCAACCCCCATTTCTCCCACACCCCCATAGCTACCGACATCTAACAACCATAGTGCACTACATGACATACGATTCTAATACCAAACACAAACACCAATGCTCTATGCTATGTAGTTGTGGCAGAATAGTGACATATGCGGAGACAGTCGAAATACGAAAATATCCTTGGTCGGCCACTTACAACCACCATATCTACCACAGTACCACAGTTTCTGAAATTCGGCCGCTGTTGTGATCGAAAGGTAACTCTGTGCTACTACTACACACAAACGCCAGTTATCTGTGATCTATAGTTTTCTCTGAAAAGTGATACACCATGACAGTTTTGTCTTTGGCAGAAGTATGAAATTGCCACAGGTCGACCACTTTCAACCCCAATTTCTCCCTCACCCCCATAGCTACCGACATCTAACAACCATAGTGCACGACAGGAAAGACGATTCTGCTACCACACACAAACACCAAAGGTCGATGTTATTTAGTTGTGGCAGGAAAGAGAAGTATACGGAGTTACGAATTTTTGGTCGAAATATGAAAACGCCCTGCACTGACCAACTTTAATCATTTTATCTCCCACATCCCCACAGATATCGGCATTCGGCCAACGTTGTGCACGACAGGAAACTCCATGCTACTTCCACCCACAAACATCAGTGATCTCTGCTAGGTAGTGGTGGCTGAAAAGTGAAATATATGAAAACACATGTCTAATTTTATATATATATAAGGTTTACTGTTCTTCGAAAACAGAAAGAGCGACTGAAAACAATATCTTCGCCGACTTGCTACGGCCCATAGTAGTTGCGATATAAGACTTTTAAATTTTGACCCCTAACAACATTAAGATAAAAAAATATGCTATTAAATAATCCATTTCTTATTTTGTATCCAGTTACTATATCCTACAGTACTCACTTGGCATCAATACAAAAATTTCGAATTTTACTTTGAAATCGCGTTGATGGGTTATGAAGCAATAAACACATTAGCGGGTTCTCCGTATTTTTTTTGGACCATAATTAGTATACTCCATTCGTTAAAGAATCCCACGAACCAGTTAATACATATGTATACCCTATTCTGAAAATGTTCAAAATGAAATACCAGTTATTAGATTTGATAACTGAGAAGATTTTTTTTTCCAACCAAAATGAGTAAACTTCATTCGATGGAGTATAGTATTTCACGAATCGAATATTACTCATGTTAGTAAAATGCTTTTTTTTTTACCACTATGTCATAAAGCTAGATGATTGCAACAAAGCATTGCATACCCTCTTCCGATACTCATATGCTTAGACAACAAATTCATATAGTGATTCGAACTATTTCTGTTGTACATAAATGTTAATCACGAACGAAGTATTAACAGTCGTTTCAAAATGGAGCCATTTAATTTTTTGTGGAAATTGTAAATAAAAATATTGGTATTCTCCAACCAGTGTCAAAGGGAATATAGTCCTGGTAAAGGTCACCTAATTGGCTTTGAATCCCGGGCAGGTATCCCGCGTCGTTTAATTGGCTCCGTTGGAAATAAAAATTGATGGCTCCCATAAATCTGTCGAAACACTGTATAGCATGTCCCCTATATTAGACCCATGTGCCCATGTCTAAAGCTGTCCGACAATCCTGCATTACCCGATTAGCATTTAAAAGGCATTGGGGTCTCCTCATTATCATAAAACTGCAATAAAAATTAATGAGGCTATAAATCAGATGCTTATCTGATAGCTTGGGACCAAAGCTGAGCGACAGTCGGTAATATGATACTTACTCATTTCTCCTGTGGTCATAAAGTGTAAGAAATTCGAAGGATTCTGAGGAAAATATGAAGGCGGGAAGGAATTCCTTGCTGGAGGAAATTTTTTACATCATGTGGTGTGATGCCAAATTGCTACAGGACGTTGTAAGTAGACGGAGCAAGAAATGTAGTGACATCACCAAGGGATTAGATGCAGTAGTTGGCAAGCCTATGAGACTCGTTACAAAATAGACTGGCTCAGTGTATCTCATGCTGAGCAAAGTGTTGATTTGAAATGCCTGAGTACAGATACATTTTATTTCTGTAAATAAACGGTCCTGTAAAATTACTGTGAATGTTAAGGCAATATAGAGACTAGCAGCTAGATAAAAAGAATCAAAGGTAAACAATGTATTTTTCACAAATCGCCTCCAACAAAAATAAAATCATCTTAAACGCATTAATTTATAGGGTTATGGGTTATAAATAATTGAACATCAATTACAGTATAATCAGGGTTACATTTAGGCATAGGCTACCTAGGCTGTAGCCTAAGGGCCCGCAGCACAAGCAAAAATAATAATAATGAAACATGTGTAAAGAAACTAACCTACCTCCGAAACGGTTTTAGCACAGAAAGTCCTGAAATATACCTGAAAATCGAAAACAATGTTCGCACATGCTCAGTTCAATCCTTTGAAGTACGGGTGTACTGTAAAATAACATGATAGTGCACATATACCGAAAAGTAATAACTTTGCGGCTCAACGATGAGGACTTATAACAAAGGTTACAGTATACTGTAGTAGGGGCGTAATAATGTAGATTGAAGTCACTGTCGGACAGTTCCAATACGAACTAAAATTACCTCGTCTCCATGTTTGGAAAGTTAGGTAAAATTAATTCACTTTGTATTTGATTTAAACAGCGAGTAGCGGCGGAAGGTCCAAGTTTTAGTTTTGTTTGAAAATACGTATTTACATAAAAAAATTACATTCGTGTATAATTGAATTAGGTGTATTTATAATTCAATATTAATTCTATTTTTAATTGGTTTTTATTTAATTTGTTGTTTTTAATTGACTATTTATTTCTTTTAAAAGTTTATTTGAGTATTCAGGGATCTCGATGGCTTGGTGTGGCGTGGGAAGGCTGTGGAGTGCTGTCTAAAAAAAAAAGTTAAGTTACTGTCTTCCAGTCGACTTGCCTGTATGATTAATTAATCACTATTGTGTTTTTTAATCTTTCTCTATTGCGTGCTTTCGTGATCTTAATCATCTTTTATCAATCGTTTTATCTTAATATGTAGGCCCACTCTTCATATTGTTATCAAAATTTTTGGGTTTCTAATTCCGCGGGCTAACGCTGAGGGTGTTTGGTTGCAAAAATACAACAATAGGAAGCACCTTACTTATCGATCATCAGTCGAAAAATTGAACTTGCAAACATCACTTGCTAACCTCGTTGACTTCAGTATCAAAAACGATAAACGAAGCACGTTTCGAACCTTCGATTCTTCAGCAAATTATACCCGTATATTCTTACTAATATTACATTATCCAATAATTTGCATTAAAAGGTTTATTAATATATATATATATATATATCCTGCACCACAGTTATAGCCTATGGGCCTACTGAAGGGCCCGCACCACAGGTATTATATTGTCTCTGACAGGTATAGCCTAGGGGCCTACAGATCCTAAATGCGGCCCTGAATATAATGATGTTTTTTATTATCACCAAGGTTTTGTTTTTAACACGACTATAGACACGGGAAATACCAGAAAATTGTATGCAATAAGAAGCACTCTTAAACACGTATAATCCATTCCTGGTCTGTACTTCACGTACTTTTGAAGTCATAATACGCACGTCTGTCACATGATCGCAAGTTCTATCGTTTGTGTAACTTAACCGAAAGTTCTATGTTTTTGTGTTACTTGATTCGAAGTGACGTCATGAAAGGAACATAAGCTATGTTATCAGGTGGACGAGTCGAATCCCTGAGATAACATCACAAACTCTCTCAACCTGTAAAGTTTCATTTCGTTTTCCCATCCCCGTCTGGTTGTTTTAATTCTTTTTGCAAGGCAGTTTATATCTTCTTTTTCTGTTTTAAGCTTATCATTAGTCACAAATGAAAAAGTTAAAAGCTCTAGTGTGAGTTAAGTAATACTCACTTACTCCGTGTCAACATACGATTATGAAATTTTAATAAGACCACAACTCATTAAAATTCCTAATAAAGTTATTTAATTTAATTTAACTGCAATGAAATGTTTGCTCTTATGGAAATCAGTCTGCATAACAATTTTCACCATCCTGTTTTTATTTTAACTAGATGACTCGTACAAAAATTTCGCGAATAAAAAACGATGCATCTTGTGGTTGGTGGTTTGTAATAGGATGTAAGACGAACCGCCTTATTTGTAGCAATTTTTCTGATTTATTTAGTGTAATAGGTATATAACAAAATACTATCATGTAATGAATAAAAATGAGGAAAACGTTTGGACGCGTAAAACATAGGCTATGTATGACAAACTTTCACTGACCTTAACGGAATACAACTGACCTATCAAAATCCACACATCAGGTCCACATTTAAGCATAGGCTACATAGGCTGTAGCCTAGGGGCCCTCACCATAAAGGGGGGTCCGCCACACCACAAAGAGGGGGCCCGTACCACAACCCTGGATCCCCCGCTTGGGCCAGTAGCCTGTAGGCACCACATGTATAGCATAGGGGCCGACAGTGCCTAAATGCGACCCTGCCACACAACATGTATCCATTTACCTGTGATATGTGTTGCTGCGATGATAGCCCGTGAGAAAATTTCGGGAATAAAATGTTTACATAAGAATTGTATAGCAAACAGAAATGTCTCCATAACAGAAAACATGTCTGAAAAGATAGTTATTGTACAAAAAAAAGTTAGTTTACTGATATCTCTGTGATATATGGCAGTGGAGTAGCTATGGTGACACTCGGGGTGGATATCTATGGTGTCACCCCTTGAAAATTAAAATTCAACGTTAGCTAAAATATAATATTTTGTAAATGTAAAATATGATATTAATATAACATAATTAAAGAAACATTTATTGTTATTCAAAAATAATAGTTTGTTAATAAAATGGTAATATTATCAATGTAATACACAAATAAACAAGAAACAATTGCTTCTACAATCTCCTCTTTCTAGATTAAATAGCTGCAAACTCGTAAATCACATCTTCAGACCTACCAGTTTGAGTTACGTCAAGTTCAATAGCGAATATGGTAACATTCGGCCGACACCCCGGGGCCGTCGTTGGATTGGTTTATGTTTTGATGGTGCGGCCCATTGTCGTCCTGCTGGATGTGGAGAAGCGCATAGAGTCGGAAATTTCCCTTGCCTTACGACCAAATGCTGTTTTCATGTTATTGTTTGCCTTTAAAAAAGTGTCTTTATTTTATCAACCTCTTTTCTATGTTCATCAGATTTTCGTAAAATGTAGTAAGAGTCCTAGCATCTTCGCATTAAACAATCAAAGCTTTGCCAGATTTGAAAAACTATTTTAAGACCCACAAAAAATGCATCCGAGGTCCGCATTTCTAAGAGGGACCTCCCACACCCAATTCGCACACCATAACCATTTGAGTCATCAGACTAAACTAGAAGTACTCAAAAATATGTATTCAAACAGATAAAGTAGATTCATGTTTTTGGATAGCGAAAATAGATGGTATACAAAAACAGTATTTTCATTTTATCATGTTTGAAATTAATTTTTCATTACACCTACATTCGATCTGGTGACTCAGATGGTTACTGCATGCGATTTGGGTACTGAAGTCCTCTGTTCAAATCCCTGTCTCAACTGTAATTTTTTGGGGCCTTAAAATTGACATTTTCCCCTGGAAAAGCTTTTATATGTTAATCTGAAGGTTCTAGGACACTCTATGGTTCGAATTTCACGTTAATCTGTAGGTCTCGTTTTCAAGTAGGTGATTGCGATATATGTGCACTGCGAGTTTCCCAATCAGAAACTCTGTGACTAGAACATTGAGCTAACATGAAATTATTATTTTTACAAAATCTATACGATCCACATTTAAATTCAAATATGTTATAATCTTGTTCTATACTAACAAAAAATATTGGGTGAATCGAAAAGAAACTCAAACAAAACAAACGCGTCGAGTGCGAAGTGATTGACATTTCATTGTGATTGCGTTGTAACACGCGAGAATCTTTCATTCCGCTACGTATGGTGATGATTTGTTAATACTGCGTTGGGATACAATTTTTGTACATAAAAGATCAACCAATTATGCGATAACGTGAGTCAGAGGAAAAAAGTATTTTAATGCACTTTCGTACCAAAACTGTACAAAATAAAGTACAGTACTCTATAATAAAGTAGGGTGACAAACCTACCTGTCATCCCCGACACTGATTCCCTGAAACTGTCAATTGAAAACGTTAAAAGGAGACTAAAAAGACCGGGTAGGAACGCGGGCGAGGAAAAGTGTGGACGCGTGGGGGCGAGCCGTCACTCGCCCGAATGTCGTTGTTGCGGTGACGGTACAGACCAGTATGGCAAATTGCAGCTCGACCTTTACACACACACACACACACACATATATATATATATATTAGCGTGTAATTGTCGAACAGTGTGGTGTAACATGACACTTTGTTGTCCACAAGTTCTTGTTGGTCAAGTATGCCAAGGAGAAATGTGGCAACCCTTTACACCCAAATGTCTAACTGTAAGAGAGGTCGGAGAATTGGCCGTTTTAAAAGGGTGCATCATATCGTGAAATCTCCAGAAGATTTGTTCGTAGTGCAATGTCAGTATACATGCTTGTTAGGGGCGTCCATTAATTACGTGTGATGAAATGGAGGGGGGTGGGGTCCGGCGAAATATCACCTAGGGAAAGGGGGTTTCGACCACAAACGACGCAGATATCGACATTAGGGGGTTATCTTAGGCAGGGCCGGCGGATAATGTGGGTATGGTGGGTAGCAGTACCCACCCGGAAAATTGAGAGCTACTGAGCTTGCATGGAGGAAAGAAATGAGAGAATTCAAAATGTGTGTAAAATGGACTGTGTACCCACAATAACGCCAAGAGCGAAGCGCAAAATTCCTTTAATGCTTCAACAGAGATCGCCACCCCAGCTGTCACCTACTGAGCTCCATAGACGGCAAACAATTGACCTGTGTGAAAGCAAGAATACTACCGTAAAATATCTTACGTCCAAAACTGTCAAGCGTAAAAGCCGCTATTTCGAAGGAGCCTCTGATGAATCCTTGTGTAACTGTGTATTATCGTTAAAAAAGCTCAAATGGATAAATTCGCAGTCAAGCTGTAAAGTAGAAATGAATTGAGTGTAAAAAATGCTAGAACGTGAAGGATAAATTACTATCGTCCTTAGACATAGGTCCACTGTAGCTTTAAGAGAAGGTCTTGTTCAGTCAGCTGACAGTCAAAATCGTGAGAGTAAGTAAAAGTAAATTATTATTTTTGTTCCTCATTATATACACAAGTATATTGGCAATGGATATCCACGCGTATGTTCTAGAGCTGAAACGGAAGTTAGATTATGGAAGCGGAAACAGAAGCAGAAGTTGCATGAAAATGTCAAGATTCAATTTTTTTAGCAAAAAAATCTCTAGATTGGACTTCGTTTTGGTTTCATTTTGAGACATACTACCGGTTACACAACAAAATACATATTTGCCTGATAAACTCTCACGGCACGAGTTCTCTTCATACCAGCTGCACTGAAGCGTTGAAAGCGTTGATAATATCAACGTGGTATAATTGATATCAACGGTTCATTCAAAAGAGATGATCGATAACCATACAGAACAGTCGAAAAGTATTTGGTTCCTTGAAGGCCCTGGCGAAACTAGGTCTTTTCTGTAAGAGGAGCCAACAACGATGAAAATTCAAATTTGATGGCATTTTTAAAGGCTCGAGATGATGGTGTGGTTTAAAAGAAATGGTTACAAATGGCTTCATCATGGCTGTCAGAATGAAATTCTTCATTTGATGACTACTACACTATTGTCTGGAATCAAGAAATAAAGATGAGCATCTTGCCCTAGAATCTTTTCGGAAGATTTCATTGCAAGTGAATATTTTATTACATTGTTTTTAACTGCGAACACAAAGGCAGAAACCTAATTTGATACGATCATTGACATTTTCGTTAAACACAAATTGACACTCTAAAAACTCAGAGGCCAGTGTTAAGATGGGACTTCTAATGTTTCTGGAAAAATAATAGGATTTCAGTCATGAATAAGCAAAGAAGAGCCTCGTGTTTTATTTGCACAAGGTGGTGCTTACAGTCTGTAGTACGAGATGGAATTGAAAGAGTTATAAAAGCAAGAAAATTCATTGGAACTGTTAAAAAATTTGATAAATTTCATGCAAGACTCGACGAAATGACTTGGACAATGTCATAAACGACAAATCGGAATAGAGAAAGAAATTAAAGATAATTTACCTTCTCTTGCAGCCTATTTTCCGACAAGGTATTCATAAAGATTACAAGTTTAATCTATTTTTTAAATTATGGTTTTGTATTTGTAGACATATTTATTAATTTTTACAGATGGTTAGTCAGAATAAAATCTCTTAATACAGTAAGAGAAAGTTATCAGTATCTAATGCAATTTTATACTATCATTCTGTAGCCAGAGAAGTAGATAGTGTAGTCACTGTTAACGATTCTAGATTTTACTCCGACATGGAATTGTTTGAGTGTATTTTATATTTAATAACTAGCTGTTACCCGCGACTTCGTACGCGTGGACTTGGAGTTTCATTGCCAGAATTGGATATAGAAAACTGTTAGTAAGATTTGTCCCAAACAACACCGAGTCGACATAATATGATGGAAAGCCATCATTATATCATCCTATTGTATAATCTGTCTAATGAAGAGAATCAATTTACAACATATTTAAAAACAGAAAAGTAAGCGAAGGTGCGGGGATGTGTGTGTGTGTGTGGGGGGGGGGGGGGGGGTTAACTGATGGCAGCTTTATTTCAGCTTGGTTTTTTCTTCTTTATTCAACATGAGCATCTGAATCTTATAATCTAATAGCAGCACATTGTCTTCTAGACCTGCACCTTAGGCCAGGTTTACGTCCGTAAGGCATGTCAAAAAGGAAGACAAATTGGTGCCAGAAACTTTTATACAGACACAAATGAATAGTACAGTGCAGAGCAAATTGACTTCTATACTAAATAATAAGTTTTGTTTCTTATCGAAATTTATTAACAAATCAAACACTAACAGACTGCGCGACTGAGCAACCAACGTAACATTACAGACTAACACACGAATCTGTCTGTCTTTCATCATTCGATAAGTTCTTAAAATTTCGTGACTAAAACTGTTATTAATCCGAAAAAATGTCCTGTGTCCTTCCTACACTATTTCATTGTTAAATTCCATCAATATTGATATAGCCATTTAGTCGTCAAAACGTAACAAAAAGACAGAAACTTACTTCCACAATATAATAGCTGGTACCCACAAATTCGTTCGTGATTGTAAAGTATTCATATTGACAGCTGTAGACATCTAACCACCATAGTGCACAATGGGAGACTCGATACTATTACCACACACAAATACCAGTCTTCTGCGCTATATAGTTCCGGCAGCAAAGTAAAATTTACGGATACACACAAGTCTTTGGATGAAATACGAAAATATTCATGATCGACCAATTTCAAACACCATATCTCACACGCTCCCACAGTTACGGAATTTCGGCCAACGTTGAGATCGATGGGTGACTCTGTGTTACTACCACACAAAAACGCCGGTGATAGTTTTCACTCAAAAGTGATACACCGAGACACATGCGTCTTTGGCTGAAATATGAAATTGCCGCAGGTCGACCATTTTCATCCCCCATGTCTTCCACACCCCCATAGCTACAGACATCTAACAACCATAGTGCACGACAACAGACACGATTCTACCACCACACATAAACACCAATGCTCTATGCTATGTAGTCGTGGCAGAAACGATAAATCTGCAGAGACACATGCCTTTCTTCGAAATACGAAAATATCCTTGGTCGGCCACTTACAACCACCATATCTACACAGTACCACAGTTTCTGAAATTCGGCCGCTGATGTGATCGAAAGTTGACTCTGTGCTACTACTACACACAAACGCCAGTTATCTGTGATCTATAGTTTTCGCTGAAAAGTGATACACCATGACACTTTTGTCTTTGGCAGAAGTATGAAATTGCCACAGGTTGACCACCTTCAACCCCCATATCTCCCACACCCCCATAGCTACCGACATCTAACAACCATAGTGCACTACATGAGATACGATTCTACTACCAAACACAAACACCAATGCTCTGTGCTATGTAGTTGTGGCAGAAAAGTGACATATGCGGAGACAGTCGAAATACGAAAATATCCTTGGTCGGCCACTTACAACCACCATATCTACCACAGTACCACAGTTTCTGAAAATCGGCCGCTGTTGTGATCGAAAGGTGACTCTGTGCTACTACTACACACAAACGCCAGTTATCTGTGATCTATAGTTTTCGCTGAAAAGTGATACACCATGACACTTTTGTCTTTGGCAGAAGTACGAAATTGCCACAGGTCGACCACCTTCAACCCCCATATATCCCACACCCCCATAGCTACAGACATCTAACAACCATAGTGCACTACATGAGGTACGATTCTACTACCAAACACAAACACCAATGCTCTATGCTATGTAGTTGTGGCAGAAAAGTGACATATGCGGAAACAGTCGAAATACGAAAATATCCTTGGTCGGCCACTTACAACCACCATATCTACCACAGTACCACAGTTTCTGAAAATCGGCCGCTGTTGTGATCGAAAGGTGACTCTGTGCTACTACCTACACACAAACGCCAGTTATCTGTGATCTATAGTTTTCGCTGAAAAGTGATACACCATGACACTTTTGTCTTTAGCAGAAGTATGAAATTGCCACAGGTCGATCACTTTCAACCCCCGTTTCTCCCACACCCCCATAGCTACCGACATCTAACAACCATAGTGCACTACATGAGATATGATTCTACTACCAAACACAAACACCAATGCTCTGTGCTATGTAGTTGTGGCAGAAAAGTGACATATGCGGAAACAGTCAAAATACGAAAATATCCTTGGTCGGCCACTTACAACCACCATATCTACCACAGTACCACAGTTTCTGAAATTCGGCCGCTGTTGTGATCGAAAGGTGACTCTGTGCTACTACTACACACAAAAGCCAGTTATATGTGATCTATAGTTTTCGCTGAAAAGTGATACACCAAGATACTTTTGTCTTTGGCAGAGGTACGAAATTGCCACAGGTCGACCACCTTCAACCCCCATATATCCCACACCACCATAGCTACCGACATCTAACAACCATAGTACACTACATGAGATACGATTCTACTACCAAACACAAACACCAATGTTCTATGCTATTTAGTTGTGGCAGAAAAGTGACATATGCGGAAACAGTCGAAATACGAAAATATCTTTGGTCGGCCACTTACAACCACCATATCTACCACAGTACCACAGTTTCTGAAATCGGCCGCTGTTGTGATCGAAAGGTGACTTTCTGCTACTACTACACACAAACGCCAGTTATCTGTGATCTATAGTTTTCGCTGAAAAGTGATACACCATGACACTTTTGTCTTTGGCAGAAGTATGAAATTGCCACAGGTCGACCACTTTCAACCCCCGTTTCTCCCACACCCCCATAGCTACAGACACCTAGGAACCATAGTGCACTACATGAGATACGATTCTACTACCAAACACAAACACCAATGCTCTATGCTATGTAGTTGTGGCAGAAAAGTGACATATGCGGAAACAGTCGAAATACGAAAATATCCTTGGTCGGCCACTTACAACCACCATATCTACCACAGTAACACAGTTTCTGAAATTCGGCCGCTGTTGTGATCGAAAGGTGACTCTGTGCTACTACTACACACAAAAGCCAGTTATATGTGATCTATAGTTTTCGCTGAAAAGTGATACACCATGATACTTTTGTCTTTGGCAGAGGTACGAAATTGCCACAGGTCGACCACCTTCAACCCCCATATATCCCACACCACCATAGCTACAGACATCTAACAACCATAGTGCACTACATAAGATACGATTCTACTACCAAACACAAACACCAATGTTCTATGCTATTTAGTTGTGGCAGAAAAGTGACATATGCGGAAACAGTCGAAATACGAAAATATCTTTGGTCGGCCACTTACAACCACCATATCTACCACAGTACCACAGTTTCTGAAAATCGGCCGCTGTTGTGATCGAAAGGTGACTTCTGCTACTACTACACACAAACGCCAGTTATCTGTGATCTATAGTTTTCGCTGAAAAGTGATACACCATGACACTTTTGTCTTTGGCAGAAGTATGAAATTGCCACAGGTCGACCACTTTCAACCCCCGTTTCTCCCACACCCCCATAGCTACCGACATCTAACAACCATAGTGCACTACATGAGATATGATTCTACTACCAAACACAAACACCAATGCTCTGTGCTATGTAGTTGTGGCAGAAAAGTGACATATGCGGAAACAGTCGAAATACGAAAATATCCTTGGTCGGCCACTTACAACCACCATATCTACCACAGTAACACAGTTTCTGAAATTCGGCCGCTGTTGTGATCGAAAGGTGACTCTGTGCTACTACAACACACAAACGCCAGTTATCTGTGATCTATAGTTTTCGCCGAAAAGTGATACACCATGACACTTTTGTCTTTAGCAGAAGAATGAAATTGCCACAGGTTGACCACTTTCAACCCCCGTTTCTCCCACACCCCCATAGCTACCGACATCTAACAACCATAGTGCACTACATGAGATATGATTCTACTACCAAACACAAACACCAATGCTCTGTGCTATGTAGTTGTGGCAGAAAAGTGACATATGCGGAAACAGTCGAAATACGAAAATATCCTTGGTCGGCCACTTACAACCACCATATCTACCACAGTACCACAGTTTCTGAAATTCGGCCGCTGTTGTGATCGAAAGGTGACTTTCTGCTACTACTACACACAAACGCCAGTTATCTGTGATCTATAGTTTTCGCTGAAAAGTGATACACCATGACACTTTTGTCTTTGGCAGAAGTATGAAATTGCCACAGGTCGACCACTTTCAACCCCCATATCTCCCACACTTCCATAGCTACCGACATCTAACAACCATACTGCACGACAGGAAAGACGATTCTACTACCACACACAAACACCAAAGCTCTATGTTATGTAGTTGTGGCAGGAAAGAGAAGTATACGGAGATTCGAATTTTTGGTCGAAATATGAAAACGCCCTGCACTGACCAACTTTAATCATTATATCTCCCACATCCCCACAGCTATCGGCATTCGGCCAACGTTGTGCACGACAGGAAACTCCATGCTACTTCCACCCACAAACATCAGTGATCTGTGCTAGGTAGTGTTGGCTCAAAAGTGAAATATAGGAAAAAACACGTCTATTTTTATATATATATAAGATTTACGATAGAATTTTTTGATCACGTCGAAAATTTGAATGCAGATCTAGAGAAATCGAATGTATGAGTCAATTGAATCGTATAAGAAGATAGAAGCAATCACCGGCGCTTTTACTATGCTCGAGATTCAAAATTCGAAGAAATTTGGCGGGAAAGTGTGCGGTTAGGTGTTAAATTTGAAATCAACAAATTAAAAATCCTACATTAGCCTAAAATTCTCAAGTGTCTCGACCAGGGCAGAAACAAAAATCTCCCATTTTTTCCGTAAATCTTATAGTGAAGTTTATGATCAAGCAATCAAGTCCTTAAAGAGTCGATTCTAGAGTGATTCACTCTGGGTTAGCTCACAAATATTGGAAGAATTATAATTTTCTAGAACATGATTTTGACCAAGAATGATTGCTGAGTGATAGAGGCATGATTTTGTAACTTATGAAATGGCAAGATAAGCAGAGAGGGATTGTGGATTTTTTACAGAAGAACAAATGAATTAGAGGACTCATACCAGAGTTTGTGCACTTAGTTCGACTACTCGTCATGCTTTCTGGGCATCTTGTTCGAATGAACTAAGTTTTTTGGTCTTAAGCCGACTCAAGACTTACGCAAGATCGACGATATTTGCAAGATACACTCAATAACATCGCAATATTACAAGTATATGGTAATCTCACTGACGAACCAGGATTGGAAAAATTGTTGAATCGGTTCATTTCCACACAATCAAAGTGCAGTACAGTTTTTGCCTGCGCAATTAAATCTAAATAGTGAATTAAAGAAAAAAAAATGTATACAATTAAAATTTATTGAATAAATTGTATGACAAATTTTTAAAATTCATATAGTTTTTATCCCTATGTATCTCTTTTATGAATATGTATTATTGATATTATTATTATTATTGTAGGTAAGATGACCAAAAAACATTTTCACGCAAGTCCTCACACCCAATTGCCTGACTACCCACCCGGGCCTAACATGAAACGCCGGCCCTGAATTCTTAGGGGAGGAGGGTTAGATCAGATCTCACGAACTCACACCAGAAGGGGGGGAGGAGTCCCTAACGCCCCCTTACACAGTGATGAAAGAAGGCTCTAGTACTCCTAGAGCAGGCACAGGTCCATTCAGATGGACAACAGCACGTGAATACCGCCAAATTGTGTGGGTGGCTGTTGCTGGCAGACGGGTGACTGTAGGCCAGATCCGAGCAGTGGTTACAGAGAGAGTCATCCCTGGACGATTGTAAACCAATTGCTAAAAGTTTTGTTACACCCTCTGACCACTATGCAATGTGTTCCATTAACCTGATTTCATTGCCAGCATCATCTAACCTGTTGTAATGCAAAACGCAAATGGACATCTGAATAGTGTATATTTGTGTTTAAAGACGAGTCACGATTCTGTCTGTGGCAATGTGGTAATTGATGACATGTTCGCAAGCGCAGTAGAGAAATGGCTTACCTGCTGTGATTTCAAAGAGTAACACAAGTGTAGCCACTGGTGTCATTTTTTGGCGGCAATCAGTTTAGACAGCATGACTAAGCTTGTTTGCTGATGAAGGCATAATAACAGAACACCACTATGTGGACAGGGTGCTGCATCTTACTGTGATAACTTTCATGTTCACCATCCAAATCGCATCTTCCAACAAGAAAATGCCCGTCTCATACTGCGGCCATTGTCACACAAGCCGTGCAAGCGGTTGCAATCACTATTTGGACTGCACGGTCCCCAGATTGGTCCCCAATAGAGCATGTCTGGGATACCAGGCGTAGACACATTAGATCACTTGGTCACCCAGCACAAACTGTGCAACAACTGACTACAAAAGATGTGCAGGTGTAGAGAGACATACCCCAAGAAGACATCCGAACACTTATTGTTTCAATGCAACAAAGATACACGAATGTATTAATGCTCAAGATGGATGTGCTTCTTATTGACAACTGTATCTAAAGGTAATAAACTTAGCCTGATCCATTTATATTTGTTATAATTTCTTCTGGGTATGACACTGGATATATCTTCAAAGTTTCCTAAAATTCTACCATTCCTGTATGCGTATTGAGATTTTAATTTCCGCCAGTGTAATTACAGGGCGACTATAAATTTAAAAAAGTCGAAAGCTACCCAATCATTTGTTATTGAAACGTTAACATAGGTTACTTTTAAATACCTTCACAACCTTGGTATTTGCAGGACCAAGGGATATCAAGAAGAAAGTCAACAGAACTGGCCTGGTCCAAGTAGAAGCAATTCCAGACGCAGATGCAAACCCAGTTCCCGGGTCGCACAAGTCATGAGACCCTGAGGGATACTGTATAGTCAGAGAAGCAACTCTACATTGAGTTCCTTCATAAAAATAAATAAAACATAAAAGCAATGTAATTAAAAAAACAACTGGTCAGGTAATATAAGAACATGCTTTTGCGATATCTGCCATCTTTCCATGAAGTACTTAACAAGTGAAGTATTTTACTACCCGCCTAAAATATACATAGCTGCAGACTCCTAAATATGACATGTCTGTACCGAAGACCGCTCCACATGAAAATTTTATATTTCTAGCACCGCTCTGTGGCGTATAAATAAAAATTTTGTAAATGGCTTTAATGTTCCTTCAGTTTATGATTAAAGCTCAATTTTTGTTCAGGAACAGAAGTTTGACATCCCTCTCGATTTAAGGAGCCCGTAAGAATTTAGGTACCTGTATTTGACAGAGAGATAACCCATAACAAAAATTTTCTTTATCTCTAGATCTGTTATGGAAAATTCTTAGAGAATCATACGCTAATTAATTTCATCGGGACCATATTGCATATTCTCGATCAGTAGAAAGAATAGCAAACTTACATGAACCTAGAGTTAAAGTGCTTACTAATGTTACGATTTCACTAGCAAGATATGCAGTTCCGGTTGTTTTAAACACTTGCTCTACAAAAACTGATCACCAACGACAGACGATACTCGCAATGAACACTTGAACCCTTTCGGATTGACTTGAAACCTGACAGTATTGCTAGTTTAATGCACAGTTTTCTGGATCATCTTATTTGCATAAATTCGAAAGAGATACAATTTCATGTCGAGTATAGGTGCATTACCGACAATAGGTAGGTACGCTGAGTGTAAATCGGATAACGCGAACTGTACTCAAATTATCCAACACGAATCTGTCAGATGATAAATTAAAAAATTATGAGAAAACACACAACGCACTCATGAATCTTAGCTTGAAAGCTAATGGATTTCTAAATAAGCAAGAAATAAATACAAAAACAAAATGGATTTCATGCCACGCTTTATTGATGACCGGTCAATGGAAATGGAAGGCTAGACTACGCTTGGTTGTTGTTTTTTTTTATTTTCAAAGGAAAATATAACATTTAAAAAAAAATAATTTCAAGCATTTACAATTTAACTGTCTAATTAACATGATTTTAGCATTTTAGATATATATCCTTTAATTTTAAAAGTTCCTCGCTTTGTACAAGAAAACTTACATTGTATCCACCACTGTTTCTAACAAACCAAACAAGTAATGGATGCCAAGCACGATTTCCTGTGGTTGTTGGAGCTACAGAGTGATGCTCCCTTTGTTTAAGCGTGTGGTGTTGTCAATAATTATATTCCATTACAGTGTTTCTCAAAGTGGTGTACGCGAACCCCAAGGGGCTTCAAAAAAATAAAAGTAGAAGTGTTTTGACACCGAAGGATAAAAGAATTCTATCAAAAAATATGTGTTTATTATTATTATTATTATTATTTTTTGTATCTCACTAATTTCGATTAATAATTTCGAAATGCGGGTGTCACCCCCAGACGGGTGACACTCGGGGCGAACCGCCCCCACCGCTCCCCCTAGCTACACCACTGATATATGGTGGTGATGTTCAGGGCCGGCACTTAGATTCTCGGACATTGGGTAAGCATTCCTAGACACCTCCCTCCCCACAAAATTTTAACTTTATACTTTGGTTTTTTGGACAAAGTCAGAAAATTGTAATGCAAAAACATTGGTACAGTTTTAAAACTTGTGTTTGGGTTCTATTTTATTATTGTAGTCAATTTAATTGCGACGGAGCACTTGTTTCGGTGTCAATTCCATTAGTCTTCTAACTACCCCCTTTTTATTATTATTTTAATTCTGTTATATACCGGTACTTTAAGTGTTAAATTCCATTCCCCACCTACAAATGTGATGTACGAATTTTAATTTTAAATCCTTTCAGTGTTTCTGGTAAATTAACTAGGCACACAGACCAGTGAGCCCCCTTCAGAAGCCTGGTCCCAGCGTACTTATACCCACTTATCCCCTCCGCCCCCCTAACCCCAGCCCTGCTGCCGTTTGTTGGTAACTTACTCATCGATGCCAGTGAAGCAGTATATTAATATGTGCGCCTTGGTTGTGCAGTGGGCAGCGTGTAAGTCCGAGTTTATTAATATCTCTGTGATACATGCTGCTATTATCCAGCGGCTTGGCTCTGAAGCTTTTTAGTTATTGCTTTTGCCCTTTAAGGGTCAAATTCTGAAAAATTTCTTTTTTAATTTAAGATGTTACATAAGAGGAGACCTTGACCTTCAAAAAGATACCTCATTTATTGTTTTTCGTTAGGTATCAAGGGAGATAAATGGCTCATTAAAAAAAAAATATACTGCAATAATGATACTTTTGCCCCTTAAGGGTCAAATTTGGAAAAAGTTCTTTTCTTATATAGATGGATAGATAGATAGATAGATATGTTCACTTTGATCCCATGTGAGAATAATCTCGAGGATGTGGAACAGTACATACACTTATTAGTAATGTCAATATTACTATATAATTGATTACATTATTATATATTGACAACAAGTTAGCAACAACCCATTAGTATAACCAATATCTCCTGTAATCTACAAATACAATCCCGTGTTAATTAATACTTATTATGTTGAACAGGTTACCAGCATCTAATAACCAGTTATTTTCTTACCAACCAGTTACCATGATAAGTTTCACTGTAATTTGTGACTACATATTATATTATGTTAGTCACTATTTATGTGGAACAGTACACACACCTATTAGCAATATCAATTATATTACCAACAATTCATAAGCAGTCAATTACTTAAAAACCTGTATGATAATTTTTCACAGCAGTTTTTGAGTGCATGCTATCCCATGTTAGTTACTATATATATATATCAGTGAAATTTTGTAAACAGTGTAATTACTTCATTTGTCAAAAGTTTCAACAGAAAGAAAAACCATATATCATTTTAGTAATTGTGGATAATTTTGTCACCTTCCCCTTCCATACACCATATATATTATTTTATCAGTCATTCTTAGTTACCAAATTCCAAGAAGAAAATTCTTTCACAGAGTAAAATGGGTTCTGAAGCAGAAACTCTTTCAGTTTGGACTTAAAGTAGTTGGGATTTTGTAGATAACATTTAATTTCTGTTGGTAATACATTGAATAAGGAAGCTCCAGTAAATGTTAACCCTTTCTGTACAATTGGCAGTGATTTGTAATCCTTGTGAATATTATATTTATTCCTAGTATTATGGCTATGTATGTCAGAATTAAGATTGAAGTGTTCAGGATTTTCCACTACAAATGATAGTACGGAGTATACATACTGTGCTGGCATTGTTAGTACACCAAGGTTTTTAAATGGATTTCTGCATGACATCTGTGGGCTTGCTCCACAAATAGTTCTTATAGCACACTTTTGCAATTTAAATACCATCTGTGCTAGTGATGAGTTTCCCCAGAATGAGATGCCATAAGTGAGCAGGGAATGAAAATATGCAAAATATACTAACTTTCTGGTTTCTATATTAGCTATTCTAGATATTACCGTCAGTGAAAATGTTGCAGAATTCAGTTTTTAAGAAGTTGTTGAATATGCTGTTTCCAGTTCAATTTGTTATCTATATATACACCCAGGAATTTTGTGAAACTGCTTTCATT
>JARYHS010008074.1:240442602-240471516 GCA_031002005.1 Vandiemenella viatica | reverse complement strand
ATACCTTAAAACAAGAGAAAAATACTGCCCACACTAGCTTTACAAAAACCAAACTACTCTTCGTCTCCACACCCCTTAATTGTTTTTTTTATACATACCTACAGTTTTATCTGATATCAATAGAAATTTACACACGTATACTTTAAATCAATCAGAAAAGGCAGTCTACATTTGGTATACAAAAGCTCAATCCCTCTTCCCCTTTACCCTCACCCCTTTTAATTTCCAATGTTCTTTACAAAAATCCACAGTTTTAAATCCCGTCAAAATCAGTTAAGCTATTTTTAAGTCATGGCATAATATTTATAAAATAAATGTGTCGTAATGTCTCAACATGTACTTCAGATTTCAACTTTGATCCCAAGCTTTCACCAATTAAAAATCTATATTTTTTTTTGTGATGCCGGAGCAAACAGATATATTCCAGAGAGATTTCTGTATGTGGTATGTATTAATGCCCAGATGTTACATGTTTCGGTTATCGAGCAGCAGCTTTAACAGATGTTATGATAAGATCGAAACATAGCCTGACATTCCTTAACACAACGCCCAATTCACCCCGTTCTGGAAGTGGTTGTGGTATATAAAGACAGAATTCTTCTTTGAAAGCAAGCGCTTTAATCTCTGAGCTACCAGGAAGTTCGCAAAATGGGAACTGCTGCGGCATATTTAAAATACCAAACGAAGTATAATACCACTAAAAATTTAAAAATAAAATAATTGTTTAAAAAAACATAAAAACCGCCTTCAAAAAAAAGCACTAAAAATTTTAAAATAACTTTATACCTTGCTTAGGAAAAAGTAAATCTAAATAGACAACATTTTACATTACTTTCATTGAAATTTTGACATTAATTAGTTATTTTTGGAGTCGGTGCCAGCGAAAGCAAGAAAAACAAAAAGATAAAAACAATAAGGAATAACAATAATACATAAAAAATCCATGTTACTGCTTACCTACAATTAATGCTAGAAACATGTTTCAACAAAACTGAAACATACAGATGATACGCCGATATTATACTCTGTAAATCGTTTACTTCATGATGCAACCTACCAACTGACACTGTAGCGCCAGAGATATGCCTGGATGACCAATAAGGCCAAGCCACAGATTAAAATACTGTTAATTTGTTTCCCTAAGCTGTCTCCCACAATAACACTATCTGCCTCACGACATGCTGTAAAATATTGGGAATTTTTGTTCGTACTCCCCGTTTCGCCTCTAACACTAACACCAAAAGAAGTTCAGTAATTCGATCTTCGCGATGTGACAGCTGGCACCGACTCCAAAAATAACTAATTAATGTCAAAATTTCAATGAAAGTAATGTAAAATGTTGTCTATTTAGATTTACTTTTTCCTAAGCAAGGTATAAAGTTATTTTAAAATTTTTAGTGCTTTTTTTTTTAAGGCGGTTTTTATGTTTTTTTAACAATTATTTTAGTATTGCTATAGCATCTATATTCCCAATATATTTTCCTTTTATTTTTTCAGCACTGTTAAGAAGTAGTTATTGAAAAGCACTTCCTACAGAAGAAGGGTCATTTACAAGCTTATCATTAATGCTTATAGATATAGGTTTATGTTCAAGGGACGATACAGTTGTTTCTCTTTTAATAATGTTCCAGACACTTCTTATCTTATTATCTGAACTACTAATCTCATCGTTTATGGCCAAACGTTTAGCTTCTTTTATTACTTTGGTTAAAATTCTACAGTAAGTTTTGTAATGTTGCCTGAGATGCAAATTATCAGTATTCATAACTTTTATATACAATTCCCTTTTATGTCTGCAAGATGTTTTAATACCAACTGTAACACAATTTTTGTTTACTCATTTTTGACCAATTGGAGCTAATTTTGTAGGGAGACACCTTTTGTAAATTTCTAAAAACCTTTGGTGAAAGTAATTGAATTTATTGTTTACCCCTTTTAATTTATAAACAGTGCTCCAGTCCTCATTGAGAAGTTCATCATTTAATATTTTTATTGAATTGTTCTTTAATGGCCTAACTCTGACAAATCCTTTCTTTTTGTTATTTTCATTTCCCACAACATCCAAGTATTTATTTGAGCATTATGGTCTGACAAGCCATTTTCCATTCGAACTGTTTCATGTATTTCTAATTTATTGCGCTCTACAAAAATGTTATCAATAATGGTACTACTATCTTTTTTGTGTTCTAGTTGGAAAATTTACAGTTTGATAGAGATTGAATGATCTAAGCATTCCTAGAAGATAATCTATCTGGTTACATTCTACAGGAAAATTTATGTTGAAGTCTCCACAGAGGATAATTTCCCTTTTAGTACGTGATAAGTTTATTAGAACCCACCTCAAGTTTATTACAAAATTTACTGTAGTCTCCTTTGGGAACCCTATAAACTGTCAGCACTATAAGATATTTGTTTTCTAATTCTAACTGTATTGCACAACATTCAAAATCTTGTTCTGTACAGTATTTACTTACATCTAACGATTTTGTCTCAGTATTTTCTCTTACATATATTGCTGCACCACCCATTCTCATCTCTGACCTGCAATAACAAGAAGCTAATCTATATCTAATAAAAGGGAGGAGACCTATTTCAGAATTCTTCAGATGATGTTCTGTCAGACATACGATATTTATGTTAAGATTCAATGATTTTTGGGTTTCTTCTATAGATATTATCAACTCATCAAGTTTGCTTGAGATACCCTTAATGTTCTGATGGAACAAAGCTATTTTGGAACAAAGCTATTTGATATGAGTATTAAAAGAAGTAGGAGTGAACAGAGAAGTGTAACAGGGTACCAGATTGGGAACATTGCTGTTAATTGTGAATATAAGGTGGGGAAAGAATTGCTTGCTGAAGACTTGAAATGCAAATATCTTGGAATTACTTTTGATAACAAACTTAACTGGGCAGGACACATAGGACAGGTGGTAGGAAAAGGTTTCAGAGTTCTGCACTTGTTGGAGAGAGTTATGAGGGGATGTACGAGAGAAGTCAAGGAATTAGGTTACAAAACTTTGGTCAGACCATTGCTCGAATATGGTAGTGTAGTATGGGACCCTCATTTTACGTATCAAATACAGGAGTTGGAGAGGGTGCAAAGAAGGGCTGCTAGATTTGTTTCTGGAAATTATCGCAGAATGCAATCAGTGACGGATATGATAAAGGAGCTGGAATGGGATTCATTGCAAGACAGGAGGAGGATGAGGAGGGTCATGGGAGTGTACAGGGCATATACTGGTGATGAGGCATGGAAAGATGTTGCAATTGGTATGAAAAGTAGTTCATGGAAGGGAAAAGATGACCATGACCACAAGCTTGCACTCGATTTCAGGCACAAGGGTGTGGGAAGATTCTCTTTTTTAGGTAAGGGTGTCAGGGATTGGAATGAGTTACCAAGAGAAATGATGAATAATTTACCGAAAACTTTGAAGGAATTTAAAGATAAAATTTGTAGAGGGCAAATGTAGGTGGGTGCAGGATAGGGGGAAGATGGGTGTGTAGGGAAATTGCCACTGGAGCCTGTGGTCCATTGCAATTAAATTAAATTAATTAAAAAAAAATTAATTAATTGTTTTAATGAATGGTTATGCTATGATTTTTTGCAGATGACATTATGTTATACAGTACTTATAATAGGATCGAAACAGTAGATTCCTGTGAACAGTTGCAGAGTGATATGGACAGGATAATTAGCTGCGTAGGACAACATGGGATGAAGATAAATGCAAAGAAAGAGTCAGAGTATTAGGCACACAGATACAAAACTAAAGGTAATTATGATTTTTGCTTATTGAAGACTTGAAATGTAAATAACTTGGTATAATATTTGATGATAAATTCAACTGGGCAGGACACATAAGACAGGTGGTGGGAAATGATCTCAAAATTTTTCATTTATTGGTGATGTGGGGATGTACAAAGGATGTGATGTATGGAATTGAATTACAAAACTTTGGCCAGACCATTGCTTGAAATGGTGATTTAGTGTGGAATCCACATTTTGGGTATCAAATATAGTAGTTGGAGTGGATGTAAACTAGGGCTGCTAGGTTCATCTCTGGAAGTTACTGCAGAACACAATCAATAAATTATATGATAAAGGAGCAGAAATGAAAACCGGGAGGAGGGTGAAGAGAGTTGTGTGAGTGTTCAAGGTATTTACTGGTAATGGGGTGTGTACAGATATTACTGAAAGAATTAAGTGATGTGTATGGGAAGGAAAAGATGAGCATCACCCACAATTTGGCACTAGATTTCAGGCATTAGGTTGTGGGAAAATTTTCTTTCGTAGGTAAATGTCTCAAGGATTGGATAATTTACCAAAGGAAATGATGAATAATATATAAAAAATGCAGAAATAATTTAAAATTAACATTTGTAGAGGGCTGAAATATGTGGGTTCAAGACATGAGAAAAATGTGTGCCATCAGTGTGTGCACTCTATCCAATTAAAAAAATTGAATTAAAGTTGAAATGCAACCTGGATTTGGACGACAACTGAAAGTTTTTGGTACACTTTAACACACAATGAATTGCATTTAATATTATTTAATAACAATTGTATTAAATTGCTAAGAAATTGTTTTTGTTTTGGAATAACGTTTTCAGTATCAAATACAGTTGTTGGTTGGCATGAAAAGAATAACAACTAGATTTGTTTGCGGAAGTTACCACACTACCCATTCAGTACATGATATAATAAAAGAGCTGGATTGGGAGTCATTGGAATACAAGGTGATGAGAGTGCTGGTAGTGTACAAGATATATGCTGGAGATGAGCTTGGAAAGAGGTTTGTCCAAAAATTGGGAGTAATGCATGGAAAGAAACGATGACCATGAACACAACTGGCACTCGATTTCATGCATTAGGGAGTGGAAAATTTTCTTTTGTGGTAAGGGTGTCAGACTGGAATAAGTTACCAAGGGGAGTGATGAATAATTTACCAAAAATTTTGAAGGAATTTAAAATTAAAACCCGAAAATGGCAAAAATAGATGGGTATGAGGATTTCACTCAAAGCACATAATGAAACTATTTATAATAGAAATTACAAAAATATTAATAAGGGCCATAAAAAATTCAAAATGGCTTGCCAGAATACTCAGTTCAACCCACCATATTTTACAGGATTAGAAGCGTTTCAGAGAATAATGAGCTACTACTGTAATTTTCCAGTGAAGAGTGATTCTGATATGTTATAATTTAACATCTACTGTTTCCTACATTGGCACTTCCTAATAAAGAATTTGAAGTGATGGTATTCATAAAAGGAATTTAAATTACTTTTTAAAAATCTTAAACAACTTTTTCCCTCTGCTGTAACGACGAGTGGTAATATTTCTGCTTGAAAAAGAAAGCTTCCATTGCATGCCCATTAATTTATTCACTGCATTGTGATATAAATGTGACCCAATATTTCTTAGTAGCTTGCCATAACAAATGTCAGAGAATATTATGAAAACTAACATAAATAAACAAAAATAACTAATAATTGATATGTTCATTTAAACAAAATCAGTTCTTTTCTTTCAAGGCTCTGGTAATTCATTTCTACACAGTTGCCTAACTAAAAATAATGTTCATAACCTTGATTTGGTAGAAACATGTCTAGCCATTTTTGTCTGCTCCTGAATGCCAAGCACATGACATCAACATTACAGATACGATGACACCATTACGCAGAAGCAGCCTTTTATTAATCTTGATTTGTTAAAGTTATCACCTTTGAAGAGGAAAGGTGGAGGGCGGTTTGACTCCTTGCATAGTTAAACTGATCTCAGAATTCACTCCAAATTATTTCTTAATTTCAGACACAGATCTTTGAGGGATGGGCAAATTTCACCCCCCCCCCCCCAGCCTAGGTAGCCTATGTTTAAATGCGGCCCTACCTCAGCATAAGCCAGATGGAAGGAGACCCAACCGGTTATGTGACTGCTAAGATCACTTATACTGGGCCCGAGAATCTTAGCCCTGGCCCTAGCAGTTGGCTTAGGTCTGGCTTGATTTTCTAATTAATTACTCTTAGATTTTCCTCTGAGGGGCTGTTTCATCTATGTTTATTGTTTACTTTGCCAGATCATTTGTAATCAATCTTTTCGATTTGTTATCAAGATTTTCACACAGAATTTGGGGCGAATAACTTAATTTTGTGAACCTTCTTGTGAAGTTCCTGACAGTTGCACAAATAGGTTAACATGTTACTGTATCTCCAAATTGGGATCTCGAGTTAACATTTACCCAGTATAATCCAACAGCTGTCTGACCAATGTAGGTTGTGACATACGCGCCACACCCTCAATAATATTTGTTACACATTCAATTTATTTAATTTACAATATACTTGAAAAATCTTCTAGAAACTTTGAATTCTGCAAGTATTAGTTTAAATGATTTTGAATTTTCTGTAGATCAATGTTGAGAAAACAGTAGTCATTTTTTAAAACTTCTGTATCATATTTCAACACACTGTTGTATAGATAACCATATGTGACACATAATGTTAACTTCTAGCTAATTGAGATTGTAGTTTCTTGAAGGAGAGCATTTCAGATACTTTTACAACCTCCATTGATATGCAAACCATGTTAACTTAAAAATTGTACACCTTGGATACACTCAACTGTCACTATGCATATGGTTTGAGAATTGATGAAGCAGGAAGAAATGACATGAGCGAATACTAATATGAAAGGATAGATACAATATACCCACCACTTACCAAAATTGAAAGAAGGAGTTCTGCAGTGACAGAAAAAATTACACAAAAAAAGCAATGTTTTGGGATTTTCTGTTACTCATGAAAATAGATTTTTATTTACCAGTTGAAAGAGAACGTCAATGCAACTGTTTAATTTATTTGTTATTGCGTCATACACGTTTCACCTCTCATCGAGGCATCATCAGCGACGAATTATTTACATTTGTTAATACGGTATGCAGTTGTGCATCTCCGTTTCTTTATACAAATCATGGTTCGCCTGTATCGTATTTATACTATTGTACATTTTCATTGTTCTGTCATCTGATACAGGCGAACCATGCTTTGTATAAAGAAATGGAGATGCGCAGCTGCATACCGTATTAACAAATATAAATAATTCGTTGCTGATGATGCCTCGATGAGAGGTGAAACGCGTATGACACAATCATATATATTATTTCTATAAGGTATTTTTTTGTCACAAGCCTATATCTTCCTTCATACCTAACCAAAATCAATGAATGAGGTTTCATTTTAAAGCGTATGGTCTCTACTTTAGAAATATCATATTTTAAGAAAGAAAGTTTTAGGAATTCGACCCTTAAAGGGCGAAAACGTCAATATTTCTAGAATGCTGTTTTCTATGTTACAAGTCATTTATCTCCCTGGATACCTATCTGAAATCGTATAATGAAGTATCATTTTAAAGATTAAGATCTCCGCTTTAGTGAAATCATATATTAAGTCAGAAATTTTTCGGAATTTGACCCTTAAAGGGCAAAAGGATCAATATTTATGCAATTCGCTTTTGTGTCACGAGCGATTTATCTCCCTTAATATCTAATCGATATAGATAAATGAGATATCATACTAAAGATTAAAGTCTCCGTCGTGGTAACATTATATTTTAAGAAAGGAATTTTTCGTAATTCGACCCTTAAAGGGCACAAATGTTAATTTTTCTAAAATTCGTTTTTTGTATCTCGAGCCATTTATCTCCCTGGATATCTAAAAAAAATCGATAAATAAAGTAGGATTATAAGGAGTAATGTCTCAGCTTTGTGAAATCATATTTTAGGAAAGAATGTTTTTGGAATTCAGCCCTTAAAGGGAAAAAGTATGAATTTTTCTATAACGCATTTTTGTGTCACGAGCGATTTACCTCCCTTGATATCTAACCGATATAGATAAATGAGGTATCAAACTAAAGAATAAGGTCTTCCCCATGGTAACATTATATTTTAAGAAAGGAGGTTTTTTTAATTCTACCCTTAAAGGGCAAAAATGTTAATTTTTCTAAAATGCGTTTTTTGTATCTCGAGCCATTTATGTCCCTGGATATCTAACCAAAATCGATAACTGAAGTAGTATTGTAAGGAGTAATGTCTCAGCTTTGTGAAATCATATTTTAAGAATGAATGTTTTTTAATTCAACCATTAAAGGGAAAAAGTATAAATTTTTCTATAACGCATTTTTGTGTCACGAGCGATTTATCTCCCTTAATATCTAACCGATATAGATAAATGAGGTATCATACTAAAGAATAAGGTCTCCGCCATGGTAACATTATATTTTAAGAAAGGAGGTTTTCGTAATTTGACCCTTAAAGGGCAAAAATATCAATATTTCTAAAATACGTTTTATGTCTTTCCAGGCTTTTATCTCCCTGGATTTCTAACCAAAATCGATAAATGAAGTAGGAGTATGAAGAGTAATGACTCAGCTTTGATGACATCATATTCAACCTAACTTTTCATCGCATTTTTTTCGCGAAATTTTCGCACGGGTCGTCTAGTAATAAATAAATTAAACAGTTACATTGGCGTTATCTTTCAACTGGTAATTAATTAAGCAACTGTGGAAACATGGCCTGCAACAACATTGCATAGATTTTTATTGGTTATGGCTTTACTCTTCATTGATGCTGGGATTTTTAATGATGGGAGTGGATTTGGAGCACGGTATGGGAAGGAATTCAGCCATGGCCTTTTGAAGGAACCCTATTCATCTGAATTGATTTTGAGGAAGCATGGAAAACCAAAATCTGGATGGCTGGATGGTGATTCAATCCCAGATTCTCCTGAATGTCACGACAGAGTTAAGAAAATAGAAAATGAAGCTTACAGCTAGTTTTGTATGTGCATCTGTGACCAACTTACATAAACTGTTTCTTTTTTAGCATTAGGTTCAGTGTAAAGGTGGAGTGACAAACACAATATTGTTGGAGATGCTTTAAGAGGAATTGAATGTATACTCGTATTTTATTTATTTATTTATCACATGGCTAAGCAAATAGTCTGCTACAATGACAATAACGTTGGTAGCATTCACAAATCGATGTCCAGTTGTTGCAGCTAAGTTTAGAAGGAAGTTGTACGAGGGTGGTCTGAAATGTTTCCGACCTACCAAAGATAAAAGACATTTTTTCTGAAATTTTATTTTTCAGCATACTCTCCTAGTAACTCTACACACTTCTCCCAGCCATGCTCCCATCTCTGTAACCCGTACAAATAGTACTCGGTGTTTTTATCTGCAAAATAATTGTTCACGAAGGTGATTGCCTCTTCATTTAATGAAAATCTGTCCTCCGAGCGCAATTTTTAGATGAGGGTACAAAAAGAAGTCACTTGTGGCTAGATCTGGTGAGTAAGGTGGATGGTCAAGCAGTTCAAACCATAATTCATGAATTTTTGCCATGGCAACCACTGAGGTGCATTGTCTTGGTGAAACAGGATTTTCTTTTTCTGCAAATGTGGCCGTTTTTCCGCAAGTTCTGCCTTCAGCTTGCCAAGTAATGATGCATAGTATGTTCCTGTAATGATTTTTCGTTTTTGAAGCCAATTGATTAAAATAATTCCATGACTGTACCAAAAAACAGTCGCTAGCACTTTCCCTCCAGAAAAAACAGTTTTTGCTTTTTTTGGAGTCGGTTCCCCCTTTGCAGTCCACTGTTTGGACTGTATTTTTGTTTTGAGCGTATAATGGTGTATCCAAGTTTCATCTACAGTAATTAATCTGCGCCAAAACTCGGATTTATTGCGCCTAAACTGTGCCTTCATTCGAACAAGTTTTTGGTCTAATGTGAGCAAACGCGGCACCCAACGCACGGACAGCTTTCTCATACCTAAATGTAGATTTAATTTGTAACAAACACGTTCTTTTGAAATGTTCATAACCTCTGCTATCTCTCTCACTTTAATTCGGCGGTTGTCTAGCAGCAATTGGTGAACTTTGGCTATGTTTTCATCGGTAGTTGCAGTTTTTTGACGTCCCGAACGTTCATCGTCTTCCAAGCTCTTACGGCCACGTTTAAATTCAGCAGCCCAAAATTTCACTGTGGTAAGTGATGGTGCAGAGTCCCCATACACAGAATCCAACTTATCTTTGATTTGTGTAGGCGTATTGCCTTTCAAAAACAAATATTTAATGACAGCTTGATACTCGATTTTGTCCATTTTCACAAAAACACTCACATCAACTCACTAAAACAACTGTTACATAACAACTGCTCATCCAAAATGGCTGAAACTTTGGTGAGTAACTGTCAACAGATAAAAAACGAAATTCACTAGCTTTTATTTATGAGTGCTGCCATCTTCACGTTGAGGTCAGAAACTTTCCAGACCACCCTCGTAGCACTGATAATATCTTGAGATGGTCCGTCTACATCTACATCTACATCTATACTCTGCAATTCACAATTACTGTGGGTGGCAGAGGGTGCTAAGCACCAATCCTATTTTAGAGTATTCCAATCCCGAACAGAACGAGGAAAGAAAGAATAGATAAATGTATCAGTACGGCATCTTATCTCTCGAATCTTATCCCTTCTGTCATTTTGACCTAAATAGGTTGGCGGAAGAAGTATTTCGTTGCACTCGTAAATTAGAGATTTTCGCATATTCTCCAACAAATTTAAACGAAAACGACGTCGTCTGTCCACCAAACAATCCCAGCCTAACCCACGTATCAGCTCTGTGACACTTACATAAGGACTGTAACTAGCGGTCACGAATCGAGCGGCTCTCCTCTGTACTTTCTCTAACTTGTCAATCAATCCCTTGCGATACGGATCCCAAATTGCACAACAGTATTCCAAATGCAGATGCACTAGTGTTTTGTACGCTATTTCTTTTGTATGAGCATTGCAGCTTTTCAAAATACGACCTATAAAACGTAGTTTAGAATTAGCTTTGCCTACGACGGAAGTTATGTGCAAGTCCCATTTCATGTTGCTTTGTACTGTTACGCCTAGATACTTCAGGGAATTGACTGTGTCAACAACTGAATTGTTAACTTTGTACTCGTGAGCAAACGGGGTCCTTTTATTACTTATCTGCATTGCCTTGCACTTTTTACAGTTAACTGTAAGCTGCCATTTACGGCACCATTCCGAAATAACATCCAGATCGCGCTGTATTTCTAAGCAATCGTCAGAGCACCCCACTTCCCTATAAATAAGTGCATCATCAGCAAAAAATCGCATCCTGCAATTAACGTTGTCACCAAGATCGTTTATAAAAATTAAGAAAAGAAGTGGTCCTATTACACTTCCTTGAGGAACGCCCGAAGTAACATCTAGCTTTGAAGAGGTTTCCCCGTCAACAACGACATACTGCGACCGACCAGTTAGAAAATCACGTATCCATTCGCAGATCTGATCAGATATACCGTACGCTCGAATCTTCACCAAAAGGCGGTTATGTGGCACAGAGTAAAAAGCCTTCTGGAAATCCAAGAAAATAGCATCAACTTGTGATCCTGCATCGATAACCTTCATTACGTCATGCGAAAATAGAGCCAGTTGCGTTTCACACGAACGGTTCTTACGAAATCCGTGTTGGTTTGCTGTAAGTAACTCATTTTCATCCAGAAACTTCATAACGTTAGAGCATATGACATGCTCCAGAATTCTACTGCAGACAGATGTTAGAGATATGGGTCGATAATTTCTAGGATCTCTCCGATCACCTTTATTGAAAACGGGAATCACCTGCGCTATTTTCCAGTCAGAAGGTACTTTTCTTTCTTCTAAAGATTTACAAAATATATCTGATAGAAATGGTTCTATTTTTTCCGCGTATTCTGAAAATAATCTTACTGGAATACCATCAGGACCCGGCACCTTCCCCCACTTCATGAGCTTTAATTGCTTTATGATACCTACACTATCAATTTGAACTGGATCCATCTCAAATTCTACACGCCGTGCAAAAGCGGGAATGTTTTCCATGTTTTCGTCAGTGAAAGAATTTTTAAATTCGGTGTTAAATACGGTAGCCTTTTCGCGGCTGTCATCAACTTCCCGACCGTCTTGTAGTAGAACTGACATATTGTTGTCACTACCACTAACTTTTTTTACATACGACCAAAATTTCTTTGGGTTTTCGTTGAGACTCTTAGAAAGTGAGTTGCATCTAAAGTCGTTAAAAGCCTCGCGCATCGCATTTTTAACATGTTCTCTTGTCTCAGCTAACTTTTCTAAATCACTCCTATACATCGTCATCCTTGAGCGTGCATGTATCTTCCTTTGTTTTTTAAGTAACCGTTTAAGTTCACGTGTATACCACGGAGGATCGTTCCCATCCCTGATTGTCCTTTTCGGTATATGTAAGTCCATACCTTCCCTGACTACATGCATGAATCGAAGCCACATCTCTTCAACCGAGCCTCTTCCTTCTATAAAGGTAATGTAATTATCCCTCAAAAATGTTCTTAAACTCTCCTTTGGGGCCTTTTCAAACCTGTAAACGACCCTTTCTTTTTTATTTTTGCGCGCGGCTATTAATTTTACTGTAGCAATTACAGCTTTATGATCACTTATTCCCATACTTCCTTAGAGAGCATTCCTTAATGATGTGGTCCACAGTCTGGGAAGGAGCTCCACAGTCATAGACAGAAGAATCCTGAAGTCCTGGCTTATAGAGCGTGACTTTGTATTTGGTGTGGCCAGTTCTTAGGTGGTTTAATTTAACCCATTGGTCTCCCCTTAGATGCAATCCCGGAAGTCCAGTTGTAAGATATTCAATATCTCACAGTTGCAGAGTTCCAGCTCTGTTGCCATTTTTCCTTGGATATTCTGGATTTCTAGATTTAAGAAGAGTGGGGGGTAGGTCATTAAGGACCTCGTGGATTTGGAGATTCTTTGGATCATTAGGATGATGAAACTTTCCCCACACACATGCCTTTGCTTCTTGATATCTTATCTCTGTAGGTGGTATGTTACTGATGATATGTAACCAGGGGACTGGAGTAGATTTTAGTGTAGTAGATATGACTCCCATACACTCGTTCAGATGAACGTCGATTACTCTAGTGCGAGTACTATGTTGCCACACTGGAGCACAGTACTTGGCTATAGGATAAATCATGGTGAGGGTGTTGGTTTGTAGTGAGACGTATCAGCTCCCAATGAAGAGCCAGCTAGCTTCTTCATGATGTTATTCCTCATCTTAATTTTCTGACTTGTGATTTCAAGGTGTTTTTTTTTAATATTAAGGAACAATCTAATGTGATGCCAAGATACTTAGGGTAGAAATTGTAATAAACACTTTGAGCTGCTGCTGTGCTATTTGATTAGTCAAATGGAATGCACATATTTCTCTCTTCAACAGGTTTGGATAAAGTCTTTACTTCTCATGGCATTCAAGGTTTCTAAATGATTTGAGAGAATATATTCCTCTTCTAGTGTGGCAGTATGGACAGAGATAGCTATGTCGTCAGCATAGCAGAATTTTTGTTGATAGTTTCAGGCATGTCACTGGTGTACAAGAGCAATGGGGTTAGTACTGACCCTTGAGGTAGTCCATTTCTTACTGTAAATGACTTACTTGTCTTTTAACCTGTGATGACCTTGAAATGTCTTTTTGTAAGCAAGTTCTTCAGAAGTGATGGTAAATGCTTAAGCAGTAGTACATCCAGCCAAACTGTGTCATATTCTTCAGTTAGATCGACAAAAGCTATTGATATCTTAAACATTTTCTGAAATCCTGCTTCAGTGTATGATATTAGTTTTAACACTTGTTCACAACAGCTCCGTTTGAGTCTGAAACCTACCTGGTATTCCCTGAATATGATTGATGATAAGGTGTTTTAGAAGCTTATAACAGTGAGTAGAGCAATGGGTCAATAGCTTGAAGTGTATGTCATCTGCTAGTTTCCCTGGTTTGAGAATTGCCAAGGTGTTAGCCGTCTTAAAGTCCAGAAGGATGATCCCAGTTTCCATGGTATTACTGAAAAAATTCTTGAGCAATGTTCTTCCTTGCTTCCCAAGATATCTTATGAACTCTGGGAAAATGTCATCTAAACCTGCAGCCTTCCTCATTTTCTATATTTTGATGGCTGTCTCAACTTCTTCATGAATGAATGGATTAGAAAGAGTTGTTATCCATATCAATCATTTCTCTCTCTGTTTCCTCATTGTGGGATTTATTGGGGTTTTGTCAGCTCTTGTTTTGATATGTAATACTATTTCAGTTGGTGTTATTCTTGGCCCCTTCTTTGGATGTCTTTGAGGCCACTCTGACTTTTCTAAGTTGTGTCCCATCTTTTCTACTGAAGTGAGTAAAGCGCAGTTGATGAGTTAGTTCTATCCATTTCTGTTTCCTCCCTTCATTCAGTATTTCTAATTTCTTTTCTCTGTTTCAGAGTTGCCAGTTTTTTGATAATGTTCATACATAATTTGAGTAGATGTGTCCCAGCATGGAATTTATTGTTTCCTGTATCGTCAGGGGATGTTTCATCTAGCTGCATTGATAACAACACCTATTAATCTCTGGTAGTTTTCTGCCTTTGGGAATATCCATCATAGGTTCATATCTACCTCAGATCTCTGTTGATCCTGATTTCCTTATTTGAGTTTCATCTCGGTTTATGAATGGATCTGATAACTGGAATTTTAAGACCAATATTGATTAATGTATATCTGTATGTAGTGAAAGGTTATAATCATAATATGTACAAGATTAATGACTACATTATATGTGCAAGTAGGGGTTTACTAGGAAGAAATGGTAAAGGGTATTGAATATTCAGAGATTGAGACCCAAGGACTTTCTGGTGTCTAGAACATGTTGCCAGGCCATTTCCAACCCATGGGGATATGGTACTAGGGAAAACTCTGATGGTTTTAACTTTGGAACGTTTCTTGAGATCATGAGAGTTTTGAAAATTGGAATGGGAAGCAAATGGATAGTATAGAATATGGGCATTAAATGTTTCTGGAACTGTGGGATGGTTTAGTAGCTTTAGGGGGGTTGGTATATGAAGACAAGTATGTTTTTCTAATAGGATGCTCTGCTGACTGTGATGTTGGGTGTTCTGGGAAGAATAGTGGGGAAAATGCAACACTTTTCTGTGAAAGGTCTCAGAAAGTCATTATGATAATTTATAAATACTTTTACACTGAATTGCCAAAATATCTTGGAACACCTCATGTGTGACACTCGATGTGGCATTTACTCAATAAGTTATCAGATGTACCCTGAAGAAATATTCAGGCATGCTCTGTAATTCCAAAAGTTTTGTCAGTGCAGGACATTATGCATGAACTGACCTTCCAATATTGTTCCAGATATATTATATTTTATTCATGTCTGACAGCCGAGGTGTCACAGTCATTTGCTGAAATTGTATAGAATGTTCCTCAAACTAATCGTGAATGATCTTGACCTGGTAAAATGGTGCATTGTAATCCTGGAAAAAACCTTCATTGATTGGGAATATGAAGGCCATGAATGAGCATAAATAGTCTCCAAGTAGTTGATAATAACCATTTCCAGTCAATGGTTGGTCCAGTCCCATTCCCTACTAGGATGAGCAACCACCAGCTGGCACAGTGCCTTGCTGAAAACCTGGGTTCATTGCTTCGTAGAGTCTTGTTACACTCATACCCTACCTACACCTCTTACCAACTGGAATCTTGACACACCTTACAACACAACATTTTTAGTCATCTAGGGTCCATCCAATAGGTTCATGAACGAAGGAGAAGCATTGCAGCTGATGGCGTTTTGTAAGAAGAAATACTTGGGTAGATTTTGAGCTACCTTATTCCATAAATACTAACTTTTGCTGCATTGTCTACATGGACATATCTGTTGTATGTCCCACACTGAGTGTTGCTATTATTTGATGCAGTGTTGCCTGTTAGTCATCACTGACACAGACATCACTGACACAGACATCACTGGTCTCATTCATTAAGCAGATGTGTTTGGCTACTGTTTTTCCTCTGGCAGGAGGTAATGCTGGAAATTATAAATTCATGGCACACTATGGGTCATCAAATGTTGAACTGACAAACAATTTCTGATATGGAATGCCCCATGGCAGTGGCGGATGGATGGTTTAGGGGGGGGCATTAATGGATTTTGGTTTGGGGAGGGGGCTTGAGTCATGTAAGGGGAGGCTCTATAGTCAAACCGTCTTTAAAAAATCAGTATAGCTAAAAAAAAAATTAAAAATCCAAATTTAAAAAATTACGATGTCAGGGGTGGACATAAATACTTTTCGGAGGGGGGGCTTGAGCAACCTAGCTCCCCCCCCCCTGGAGTCACCACTGCTCTGTGGTCTAGCGTCAACTACTTTTATACATTCATAGTCCATTAATGCATGTTCTGCGAACATTACCATATCTCTTTCATATCTCTCATGAGAGTGCAAATGAAAACCCTGACACTGCACAACACATTTATATGTTTTAGTCATGGTGCTACCACCATATGGATATTGGATTATTCCTATCTCAAGACTTTAGTTTTTTGCACATAATATTTCCAATGATGTTATTTAAGTAATAACTTCCCCCTCCTCCCCTCTTCTTCCAACACCTCCACTATGACTCTAGAGGTAAAATACAAATCATTCATGGTTGACCATGAGCACGCATGTGAGCGTAGCTGTGTGCTTCTATTTTAATGAGCAAGGGCAGAGCTCAAAATATAGCAGAGCATTGTGTTTGTGAAATGATTTTTGTTACCAAAGCTCACTTTCTTTCAATATGAGTAAGTGGGGAGTTTGCTTTCGCCTTTCTTTCCTTGTAGTTATGGTTTAATTGAATGTAAAATTTGTTTTGATGTATCAAAAACAGAAAACTGACTGAGACTTTTTATCTCTCTTTATTCAATCAAAGGAATGTGTACACTGGTTTATCATAGGTTTTATTTTTATTAAAAATGCTTATTTATGAGATGTATTTAATTTTCACATGTTTTATATGGTAACTAACATTTTCCCACTGCATTCCTTGGTGTAAGTGGAAATGCTTTACAATATTTTTTTCTAATACCAAATATCATAAAGTTGCAAAAAATATTATTAGTCCATGTAGTTGAATATTAAAGAAGTCAAATTTAAAGATGGCAAATAGTAAGGTTTTCTAATCACATAAGATGGTGATGATGCTGATCCATGCAGATTATGTACCTTTTATGGTGAAGTATGTGCAGGTAGATGCAGCAATAAACACCCATCAATAAAGACTTTATTTTGGTAGGAATGGAGAGCTAACATTATTTAAAGAAATATATTTTTTGTTTTGTTTTGTCTGAACTGTGCATAAATTGAATTAGCAATAGGAATTTCCATTAATGCTATTTAGATGGGTGTATTCCTATTAATTGGTAATGACCACTTGCAATTGGTTGCCTATTGTAGTGAGGTATCAGTGCCTGTTGCTTATTGGCCGCATCATTTTTTATTTATTAACTGCTGACTGTTTAATGAAATTGGCTGAAAAAGGTAGATTATTTAATGAGAAAAGTCACAGAAATTATTCTCTTAATGATTTGCTAGTCCCTTAGGCACTGAATTATATTTGACACTGTTTTAAGTATTTACTTGTGTTACAAGAATTACTACTAACAGCATGCAAACAAAATGAAACATAATTTAATAGTAAAGGAGTCTGTGCTTAGGTTGTAATGCACCCTGGACCATTACATGTAAAATATAGCTATATGGCCTATGCAAAAATTTCGGGAATAAAATTTGATTAATAGTGAGGTTGGTGGTATGTAATAGGATGAAAGAAGAACCACTTTCTAGCAATTATTTATTTGATTAGTGTAATATGTACATAACAAAATACTTACGACATGCTAGGAAAAACTTTTGAAAGCGTAAAACATATGTATGACAAATTGTTATCGACCTTAATGGAATACAACTATCCTGAACAAAATATGCACAGCATATCAGCATATCTGTTATATGTGTTGCTCCGATCATATCCCATAAGAAGATTTCGATGTTTACATAAGAATTGTATAGCAAAACAGAAATGTTTCCTAACAGAAAAAAATAATCTGGAAAGCTACTTATTGTACAAAAAAACACAGTTTATTGATATCTCAGTGATATGTGGTGTTGCTGTGTTTTGCTGCTATCTGCTGCTCTCAATCCTTGTTGACACCAGTGGAGCAGTTTATTAATATCTTTGTGATATGTGCTGCTGCCATGTACTATCTAGCAGCTTGGCTTTGAAATGTCTCATAAGTGCAACCTTCATAATTATTACTGTTGCCCTTTAAGGGTCAAATTCTGAAAAAAATTCTTTCTTAATGTATAGTAGTTTTAAAATGATACCTCATTTCTTGATTTTAATTACATATCAAGGGAGATAAATGGTTAATAAAAAACAATTTATTTATTATATGGCAATTTAGACACTTTTAAGAACATTGAAAAATAAATACACTGCAACTTTACAAGTTTAAAGGCATATATCTAGTTTATTAACAAAGTTTATCAATTCCTGAGTTGCCAGCAGGAAGTCCACAGGATCACCACTGTAAGATATTATGGGTCATTCTTCAACAATATGACCAATAGTCTGAATCTCTCCACTTTTGCATAAGGGGGATGGTTGTTTACCCCACTTGTCCAGGGGGTGTGTGCATCTGCCGTGCTGAGTTCTGATTCTGTTGAGTGTGTAGCAAGTTTTACAAGGTAAATCAAAACCTGGTGGCTTTTGAGTAATGCAATGTATGCTGTTATTTTGGTGTACAGTCCACCCCTCGATCCAAGCTTTGGTGATGTTGAAATCTTCAAGTGTAGCATCCCTTGCTGATTTCATTGGCTATTTTCTAGAGTGAAACCTGTTGATGTTGGCATCCTCAATATCTTGGTGGATCAGTAAGTTTCAGTTGTCCAGTATCCTCTTTTACTCACGTGTAACAGCATTTATCTGTCGCAGGTTAGAGCCATTTTGTGGGAGTTGTCTCGATCATGCTTGCAATCACACGAAAAGTGTTATTAAGTTGGGTGTCCACTTTTTTCATGTGCGGGCTATTCAGCCATACCGGGGCACAGTATTCAGCAGCCGAGAAGATAATACCCAAAGCAGAGGAGCAAAGAGTGGGGGCTGATGCACCCCAGGAGGTACCACATAGTTTTTGAATGATATTGTTTCTTGTTTTTAGCTTCTCAGTCATTTTAGTTAGATGTGCATTAAAGGATAATGTTCTGTCAAGGGTAACACCCAGGTACTTTGGTGTCGTATTGTGGGTAACAATGGTTTGTTCAAACCGTATGTTAAGTTCCCTTCTAGCGAGTTTGCTATTTAGATGGAAGCAGGTAACCTCTGTTTTAGAAGCATTGGGTTGGAGTCTCCACCTATGGATATATTTTACCATTGTTTCCAAGTCCTCTCTTAGGATTTATTCAGACGTTTCGATTGACCTGCACCTCGTGGCGACAATCCAGTCATCGCCGTAACCAAACTTTTTAATCTTGCTTTCAGCATGTCTGCGATATACAGATCAAAAAGGAGTGAAGCGTTCTTAAGTTTCCTCTGCGAGCTGATGTCAGTGCCCATGACAACCTGTAACACCCGGTCATTAAGCATGTTGTTTAACAGGTGTGCAATAAATTGGCAGTGAATTACACAAGGAAATTTATATATCATGCCCTCTCTTCACACTGTGTCATAAGCCACTGAGAGGTCGATAAATGCTGCTGAAGTTTTTAGTTTTCTTCAGAATCCTGCTTCAATATAGTTAGTGATAGAACTTGATCTACACCTCTTCGTCCTGGTCGGAAGTCTGCTTGTTCCACTGAAATCACTTCAAACAATCTCTGGCTGATTCTGTTATACCTAAGTCTCTCCAGTAGATTTTAGCTTACAGACAATAAAGCAATTGGTCTGTAGTTTTTTGGTCTGTCTGCATGCTTACCTGGTTTTAATATAGCTATTATCTTAGAATGTTTAAATTCCTGTGAAATGTTGCCAGCCTGCATAATGTTTGTAAAGAATTGCACCATACATTTTTTGGTGTACTTGCCACAATTTATTAAGAATTCAGGGTGTATGTTGTCAAACCCTGGCTTTTCTTGGTGAGGTTTTCTTAAGGGCCTCTGAAATATCTTTGGTGGTAAAGGGGCGGGAGTGCTCAGCTTCTGAGGCTTCAATTTTAAAGATTTTCAGTTCTCTCTTCACTTGGATGGTATGTGTGTCGTCTTTTGGTGCCCTAGATGTGGTTACTATATGTGAGGCCACTTCATTTGATGTAATGGCCATTTTTTGGCATTGTTTGGGGGCACCACTCTCTAGTTTCTTTAATAACGACCACACTTTCCTGCTCAAGTCTGGAAGTTGGGGCTTTCCACTGTTTCTGTCCACTTCTCCCTTTTTGCTGCATCCAGACTGTGTAGAAGCTCGTCCGCTATTTCCTGATCACTTGATTCAAGAAAGATCTGGTACAGTTCATCACTGTTTTGGGACCAGCCTGTAATGTACTCTTTACGGTACCCTCTTGGTATGTGCTTTTTGGCAGTACTTAGCACAGTGCCAACAAATCGGTTGGAGGTGGTAACCACCCCAGGCACTTGTCTAAATCTGTTGAGAACTTAGTCCAGTCGGCCTTTGTAAAATTCCATCTTGGGCAGGGAACAGAAGTGGTTAGGGGAATTTGAGTCCCTAGTTCTATTAATATTGGTTGATGTTGACCATGTGGGAAATCTGGAAGAACTTTTTGAGAGGCCGCTAGCGGCCACCTTCTGCTGTCAGATGAAACAAAACATAAGTTGGGGTTGTATTCCTATCTCCAAGCTGCTGATCTAAACGTATATCAACCCTTGGCATCGAACACAAGATGCAGATGTTCGTCTTCTGCCCATTTTACCAGTACATCCTCATTCTAGTCGTCTCTGTACTTCCACTGTTCATGATGCCTATTATAATCACGAACATATACAGCAGGGTTGAGGCTGCATTTGAATAACCTCGGCTGGCCAGGGTGTGGCAGGTGGCTTCTAAGTATTGGAAATGGTGATTTTTGTGACAATGTTATGGGCGTTATCATCAGTGGAGATGGAGATGAGAGAGACGTTTCCAATGTCATGTTTGACATATGTAGCTACATCATAAGATCGGTGGTATGTTGCTCCTAGCAGCTCATAGCCTGGTATTTTGCCTTTTTTTTTGTTTTTGCAACTATTCTTCTGTTTCACAGTGAGTTTCCTGTATGGCAACAAGATCGATATTGTAATTTTTTTAAATTCTTGGTAGATACTGGCATTTACTATGACTTATATTTTCTATATTTATATGGCAAATGCTAACCAAAGGCCCAATGTCTCTTGTCAAATGGCCCTTAGAAGGACCGTTTGCTTTGTCTGGTATCTTGTCCATATTGCAAGTAACAGTTGATGAGATAGTGTTTTAGTCAGGAGATCCTCCAGGATTGTCAGACTGCCTGTATGTGCTAGTTCATTTAGTGTTACCCAGGGTGCACCATGAGCAGGCGAACTAGTTTTACACCCCTCCATTCCCAAAAAATTCCTCCCAATAAATTCCTTTCTTTAAAATGACACTCCATGTACTAGTTTTGGTTAGGTACCAGGGGAGATAAATGGCTCATAGAAAAAAATAACACATTTTAGAAATAATGAAAATTTTACCCTTTAAGGATTGAATAAGGAAAAATTCTCTATTAAAAAAATATAATGTGACCAAAGCAGAGAACTTAATCTTTAAAATAATACTTCATTTATCGATTTCTGTTAAGTATAAAGAGAGATAATGGCTTGTGATAAAAAGCACCTTTTAGAAAAATTATACATTGTTTCATATTAAAGATGTGTTTGGCCAGGTTGTAATGTAGACCATGTAGTTAGTATTGTGTATTTGGTCTAGAGGTGACACTGGTCACCACCCAATGATTTGAATAATTTTGCACTAATGGTCCTGTGGTGATTCCACTCCTCACAGTATGGTAACCTAAACATATTTTTTTTTGTGTGTTTAGGTTGTAATACAGCCTGGTCCAAAGAAATACTAACACATAGAACTTGAAAGTAGGTCAAACGAAATATTATTAGCCCAGGCATTCTAGGTTTGAAAAAAAAAAAAAATAAATAAATAAACATAATGTAGAGTTGAAATTAGACAGACGTTCCTTAGTACCAAAGAAACAAGTACTGAAAAATACCCACCTCTGGAGCGTCCGTGTCATAGATTTTTTCAGGTCAAAAGGGCTTAAAAAGAGATTGAGTACCAAATCGGTATAAACTCATTGTAACATTTAAAATGTCAGTCTTAGTAATGTTTTATTGCACATTTTATAATGAAGGCAGTATGAAACATAATTTTTTTTCAATATCTCTGCATTGTGGAAAAATGTCAAAGTTACCAGGTCAGGACCTGTAGTACACACTTTCAGCATTAAAATGTTATGTTGTTCATCCCTCTGTAACATATGGTTGTAGACATACGCGTTGAAATAAACACACGTGAGTCAGTGCTGGCCCGAGAGCTCTGTACGCCGTTCTCCTGGTATTATGGATATGAACCTGAAAAAAATATAATGTAGACCTGAAAATTCTCACAGATGTTATTTACCACCTAAGAAAAATGTCTTGAAAAGTCCCCATCTCTGAGATGTCCTCTTCATAATTTTTCAGGGCAAAAGTTTTCAAATGGGGCTTAAATGCCATTAATAAGTATAAACGTCTCGTAGCTCGTAATATATCAGCTTGAGCATCATTTCATTCCACTATAAGTAATTGAGATAGCTAATTATTGAATGATGGCATAGTTTTGGGTGCAAATATTATACAGAAGTTTAAAAAGAAAAAAAAAAAGAACCCTGACATTTGATTGTGAAACAGATACAAACATGACTTCAAATTTGCTAAAAACTGTCAAATTTATGAAGACCTATTATCAAAGTGGCAGAACGCAGTTTCAGCATTAAAAAGGTATATTCATCATGTTTTTGAGACAAACAGTTGGTGAAATATGCATTGAAACATTCAAAAAAACGCGCAGAGCTCAGCATAAAGTGCCGTTCCACCTACCCTTCCTCTTCTGTCTGCATCATTCTAATCTCTTAGAACAGTGCACTGAGATTTTGTGCTCTTGGCATTATATATAAACTGACAGGAAGGAACATTGAAAATGACAAAACATTTTGCAAAATTATAAATCATACAATTTTTTAAATTAAATAATTGAATGAAGTTCATCTTCATCATCGTACTCATCATCTGAACCATTATTGGTGACATTATTGCATGCAGATCCTCAGCAATGTCCACACATAATTAGTGAACACTCCAGCCCACAATGCACACATTGACACCTATTTTTGCAGATGTTCTTACGATTGCAGGACACCAAATTAAGGAGATGATTCAAGCTGGAAGGATACAGTGACTGGTTGGGTTGCAATCTTCTGACTGTATTTTATTACCCAAAATTTGTCCAGATTTTTACACTGATATATAAAATTGTCATAGAGGCCAATGGCAAACGCCTCTCCTGCAGATATTATGTCTTCTTTCTGTGCGTTGGGATGTATGAATGTTTTCAGTTTGTCACGCAATACTGTAGAACTCTTCAATAACTTCCAGTCATGTTTTTTTCCTTTGCCGAAAAGGCCGCTCGTAGTATCGCAGTGAATGCATGACAAAAGAGTGCAGAGTTTTTCATGTTTGTGACTTCTGCCACATTGAAGAACTTAGTAGCAGTTTTGCTTGCGCCAGGGTGAACTACATTTATACGACTGCTTTCACTAACTTTTGCTACCAGCACTACCAGGACATTCGTATCACTGGAAATGCCTGCTACCTTTTGTCCCCTGTTATATTCAAGTGCTAACAATGCAATCCACATCTCCTTTGCACTGAATGGCACAATGACCAGCAGTCTTGAATTTGTTTACTAGTAAATCGACAAGCTGATTTTTGTTATGACAGTTTTTCAGAAGCTCAGCTTGGAGTGAAGTGACGACCGTACTGTGGTGAGCGAAAAAAATTTGGTAGAAGTGTTCCCCCCGGATCGTTATCGTTATCAATGTTATGTGTTCATATCCATCATTTGCCGTTGCCCCCTATGCAAATTTTAAATCTCAGTGACAAATTCTGGAGAAACATCTGGAAATAAAATAGTAAGATGATTGCAACCCAACCAGTCACTGCATCCTTCCAGCTTGCGTCCTTCCCCCAACATCTGCAGCATGCAAGCAACATTCTCTGTGAGTATACTTACAGATTCAAGAATGGCTGGGAAATTCTTTAGATACTGAAGATTGGGGTTGGAAAATTCAGAATGTAGCTCTCGTGCCAGTGACTAACTGACTTCCACCTGTTCTGGATTATCTCCTTAATTTGGTGTCCTGCAATCCTAAGAACATCTGTGGAACTAGGTGTCAGTGTGTGCATTGTGGGCTGGAGTGTTCACTAATTATGTGTGGACATTGCCAAGGATCTGCATGCAATAATGTCACCAATAATCGTTCAGCTGATGAGTACAATGATGAAGATGAACTTTAAATTTCATTCAATGATGTTAATAAAAAATTGTATAATTTATAATTTTGCAAAATGTTTTGTCATTTATTTTCAAGGTTTCTTCCTGTCAGCATATATATAATGCCAAGAGCACAAAATCTCAGCACACTCTTCGAAGAGATTAGAATGATGCAGACATAAGAGAAGGGTAAGTAGAACGGCACTTTATGCTGAGCTCTGTGCATTGTTTTGATGGATATTTCGCCAACCGTTTGTCACAAAATTTGATGAATATACCATTTTAATGCTGAAACTGTGTTCTGCCACTTTGATAATAGGTCTTCATAAATTTGACAGTTTCTAGCAAATCTGACTTTGTTACAAAATAAGTCATGTATGTCCCTGTTTCACGATCAAATGTAAGTTTTTTTCTTCTTCTGTATAATGATTGTGACCAAAACTATGCCATCATTCAATAATTAGCTATCCCAATTTCTTATCAGGCAATATTTTAAGCTAACAAGACGTTTATACTGATTACTAGCCACAAATCCCGTCAAAAATGACGGGTTTAACGGATTAACTGATTTCTTATTAGTTGCTTACCTAAATAGAATTGTAATGAAATAAAGCTCAATGTTCTGTAATTTCTCATCCCTTGTGACGTAGCAAAAAGTTTCATTGTCTATTTGGTCCAGGTTACGTTTCAGCCTAACAACAATCTTCGCCAATACAGCCGGTAGACAAACAAAACTTAATTCACACGCGAATTAATATTTTCCCTGTATTGCATGTCAATGTCATCATGCATCGATACCAATCATGCATCATGCGATACAAACTTGATCCAAAATCTTCACAGTTTCATACAACTTTCTTATTTTCTATGACGAAGGTCCATGTTTTAATGCCTGAAATAATGACCCCAGTGAAAAAGAAGGATGCTAAAAATAAATCTTGAAAACCTAAGCTTTGTCACGTAATATTATTTTTAATTGTGGTTTAAGTAGCACAAATCGCGAACAATTTGGAACTTCTTTCTTTCAGACCAAGTAATGAGTTCATTAAAAAAAGCTAATGTTAATTATTATGCCATTCTAGCATTAGGCCTACATTTCTTAGCAATTACTTAAATAAATATAATTGTCATAAAACATAGTTCAGTGCAATTCATAGTGCTTTGCTCTGTAAGAAAAGGTTTCCGTTGCTATTCTGGTCCAGGTTGTATTTCAACCTAACCTCTATTGAACTTGCGATAAATGAAACAATACTTTAATCACACGCATGGTGATACATTACTTTATCGCTTTTTAGTGGTAATAATGCATCACGATATTAACTACAACAAAAATCTTTACGGGTTACGAATACTTTGACATAAAACGAATCTATTATTAAATAAATCAAATCTACTAATACTTATTATATCGATTTAAATTCAATACATACTTTTATTTCAGTGTTCTGACAATTCACGGCTTAGTGTAATTCCTCGTGCCTTGCGTTGTAGCAAAAGGTTTCAGTTTCCATTAGGGTCCAGGTTGCATTTCAACCTAACCACGTTAACTTCTCGCCAGAAAAACAGTACTTCAATCTCACGCTTATTAATGCATGAACTGTTTCGCGTTTTAGTGGCAATAATGCATCGCGATATAATTTTGATCAAAATTCTTCAAGGGTTTTTGCACATTTATTTTTTGTGATTCAGACTGGTAGTAAAACGTTTGAATGGTTGACACAATTACTGAACTCATAGGCTCAGTAATATTAGGCAGTGAAAGGTAATTGTAGGTCCCAGATAGAAATGCGATTTTATCAAAAATTATAAAAAAAAAATCTAATGTCACGCGACCATTGAGTCTATTGTTTTATCTTGGGTTGTAGTAAACATTCCATATAAATTAAGAAGCCTTGTATACTCTACTAGCTGACCCGCGGGAATATTAGCACTGCGTGTTTAATTGTAAAACATATAAAAAGAAGATATTTAAAATTTAGCTTTGTCAGTACTTGACAAAAACTTCTTTGAAGATAATATTAGCAGTTATAATGAAATCACCTCAAGAAAACCTAAAAGAAAATCGTCTCAACCAAGTTACTCGAACTTTGGCCAGTGAAGACTCAATTGAAGTAAATCCTGACGATTATTCACAATATTTATTTAACTGTCTGCAGTTCTTATGTAAGTAGGAAGGAAATATATTGAATGTATAACAAATATGGAGTGGTATGGCAACTCAAATGTAATTAGTTGGGGGAAAAGGTGGTTACTGCAGTAGCTCTTAAAAAATTCTGGCTATGATCCCGGGTTCAAATTCTGGTGGGAGCAAGAATTTTTAAGATATGTATGTAACCATATGAACTACAGTGGGGCGTTGTGTGGTTTGGATTCTACGTTAAATTGTAGGTCCCGGAGAAAAGGAACTGGCTGTCCTACCTCTGATAGAATTGCTTAATATGCTTTCTTCTATCCAATCTAATACTATTACATGAGCAATTCTTGAAAATAGATAAAATGGGGGCTGCACCACTTTCGGAACCTTGGCTAAATTAATACTAACTTGTTGAAGTTTGGTTTAATAGCTTCATCGACATGTCCTCTTCATATTTTGCGCTCTTGCTTTGCGGGAAAGTCGCTAGAAATTTAATTAAAAATGTCAAAATATGAGGCTGAGCAACTGCGAAATACTATCAGCATTGCAAAAATAAAAATAAAAATATCGATACAGGGATCATATCAACCTAAACAGTTTTGTTTCGTCATAGATTTTGTGGATAGGTTGAAATACAGACTGGACGAAGAGAATAATTTTATGCAATTTTGCATTCTGCGGCAGTCATCAGAAATGGCGTTGTTGTTTACAATGGAAGGAATCGATTACCTCTGACTGCTCGTTTCTGTGTAAGATGGCAGGGATCACCGTATTACAACTCGGATAAATATTGTCTATTCGTCAATTATATGTGAGTTTTTCCAACGGAGAAAAACTGAAACGGCAAGAAAACATTACAACAAAGGATTAAGTAACTGATTTTTCAGCGCTGACAGCATCTAACGGCTGTGTGTCGCTGTCATATTTCGGCATTTTAATTTAATTCCTGGCAAGTTTTCCGCAAAGCAAGAACGCAAATGTAAAGAGGACATAATTACGAAGCAATTAAACCAAATTTCAGCAGGTTACTACCAATTTCGCATCAGTTCCGAAGGTGGTGCAGTCTGCGATAAAATTAATTTCTCACAAACGTCTGTAAGCATTTTGATGAAATCTTGCTTACTGAACAGAAACCGAATGATGGTGAGCAAAGATCGGTCACCCAGGTACTAGTAATAAAAATGTTACACACTATAATATCCTCACTAATTCACAATTTGGGTTCCAAAAAGGATCATTCATAGAAATGGCTTTATAGTGATTTTTAATTAACATATTTGAGGAACTGAAAAATTAAATGTAGGAATATTTTGTGATCTTGCAAAAGCATTTGACTGTATAAATCCAGGGCCGGATTAAGATAGCGCGAGGCCCGTAGCAAATGTGAAGAAGAGGCCCTTGATTTTTCCCGTCCGGGGAAAATTCGATAGCTAGGCCCCCTAGAAGGCACGAGGCCCGTAGCATTTGCTACCTCCTGCTACATGGTTAATCTGGTACTGTGTAAATAATGAATTACTATTGAAAAAATGGAATACTATGGTATTTATGGAATTGCAGATAAATGGTTTAAATCATACATCGAAAGTAAAATGTAAAAAGTTACCATTTTTAATTCTAAAGTCAGTAAAGATGCTTCATCAGATTGGGAAAAAAAATAAAACATGGAATTCCACAAGGCTCTGTCCTAGGACCCTTCCTCTTTTTGTTATTCATCAATGACCTTCCTGAAAATTATCCGACAAAGTTAAGAGTGATTTATTTGCAGATGTCACTAACCTGACTATGAGAAAAAACACCAAACAGTAATCTAGAATTTAATGAAAATTAAATACTTAGTGAAGTAGCAAATTGGTTTAAAGCAAATTCATCAAAATTAATTGACAGAATTGACTGTACATATCACAATTAGGGATAGAAATACCGCAAAATGGGATCCCACAATCCCATGGGATCCCACATCATTAGTTCCCGCACAAAATTAAGCCGGTCTGCAATCAGCAAAATGGGGTGAAAACTTGTTTCAGTCTGTGTGACTTGCTGCCCCGTCGTTGTTTTCCAGCCCCACTTGGTCTCTATCAGATGTATTGCGCTGTTTACCTGTACCTTTGCAGTTGGCTACTTGACTAGTGTCAACAAACATTTGTTTTTGCCAACCTCCATCATTCCTAAGTAAATAGATCCCCTTTTACTTATTCATCAAAACTTACATTTGGTTTGAATACAAAAAAATTTAGTTATGTTGCATATTTAGTAAGATTTTCTAACTATATAATATGTATTTTTTATATGTTGCACACGTCATCTAAAATAGATAGTTAAAG
>JARYHS010008074.1:240375351-240441602 GCA_031002005.1 Vandiemenella viatica | reverse complement strand
ACCTCGTGGCGACAATCCAGTCATCGCCGTAACCAAACCTTTTTAATCTTGCTTTCAGCATGTCTGCAATATACAGATCAAAAAGGAGTGGAGCGTTCTTAAGTTTCCTCTGCGAGCTGATGTCAGTGCCCATGACAACCTGGAACACCCGGTCATTAAGCATGTTGTTTAACAGGTGTGCAATAATTTGCAGTGAATTACACAAGGAAATTTATATATCATGCCCTCTCTTCACACTGTGTCATAAGGCACTGAGAGGTCGATAAATGCTGCTGAAGTTTTTAGTTTTCTTCAGAATCCTGCTTCAATGTAGTTAGTGATAGAACTTGATCTACACCTCTTTGTCCTGGTCGGAAGTCTGCTTGTTCCACTGAAATCACTTCAAACAATCTCTGGCTGATTCTGTTATACCTAAGTCTCTCCAGTAGATTGTAGGTCACCGACAATAAAGCAATTGGTCTGTAGTTTTTTGGTCTGTCTGCATGCTTACCTGGTTTTAATATAGCTATTATCTTAGAATGTTTAAATTCCCACGAAATGTTGCCAGCCTGCATAATGTTTGTAAAGAATTGCACCATCCATTTTTTGGTGTACTTGCCACAATTTATTAAGAATTCAGGGTGTATGTTGTCAAACCCTGGCTTTTCTTGGTGAGGTTTTCTTAAGGGCCTCCGAATATCTTCGGTGGTAAAGGGGCGGGAGTGCTCAGCTTCTGGGGCTTCATTTTTAAATATTTTCAGTTCTCTCTTCACTTGGATGGTATGTGTGTCATCTTTTGGTGCCCTAGATGTGGTTACTATATGTGAGGCCACTTCATTTGATGTAATGTCATTTTTTGGCATTGTTTGGGGGCACCACTCTCTAGTTTCTTTAATAACAACCACACTTTCCTGCTTGGGTCTGGAAGTTGAGGCTTTCCACTGTTTCTGTCCACTTCTCCCTTTTTTGCTGCATCCAGACTGTGTAGAAGATCGTTCACTATTTCCTGATCACTTGATTCAAGAAAGATCTGGTACAGTTCATCACTGTTTTGTGACCAGCCTATAAAGTACTCTTTATGGTATCCTCTTGGTATGTGCTTTATGGCAGTACTTAGCATGGTGCCAACAAATCGGTTGGAGGTGGTAACCACCCCAGGCACTTGTCTAAATCTGTTGAGAACTTAGTCCAGTCGGCCTTTGTAAAATTCCATCTTGGGCAGGGTGATTAGGGGAATTTGAGTCCCTACTTCTATTAATATTGGTCGATGTTGACCATGTGGGAAATCTGGAAGAACTTTTCCAGAGGCCGCTAGGAGCCACCTTCTGCTGTCAGATGAAACAAAACATAAGTTGGGGTTGTATTCCTATCTCCAAGCTGCTGATCTAAACATATATCAATCCTTGGCATTGAACACAATATGCAGATGTTCTTCTTCTGCCCATTTTACCAGTGCATCCTCATTCTAGTCGTCTCTGTACTTCCACTGTTCATGATGCCTATTATAGTCATGAACATATACAGCAGGGTGAGGCTGCATTTGAATAACCTCGACTGGCCAGGGTGTGGCAGGCGCCTTCTAAGTACTGGAAACGGTGATTTTTGTGACAACGTTATGGGCGTTATCATCAGATGAGAGAGACGTTTCCAATGTCATGTTTGACATATGTAGCTACGTCATATGATCGGTGGTATGTTGCTCCTAGCAGCTCATAGCCTGGTATTTTGCCTTTTTTTTTTTTTTTTTTTTTGCAACTATTCTTCTGTTTCACAATGGGTTTCCTGTATGGCAACAAGATCGATATTGTAATTTTTTAAAATTCTTGGTAGATACTGGCATTTACTATGACTTATATTTTCTATATTTATATGGCAAATGTGAAACAAAGGCCCAATGTCTCTTGTCAAATGGTCCTTGGAAGGACCGTTTGCTTTGTCTGGTATCTTGTCCATATTGCAAGTAACAGTTGATGAGATAGTGTTTTAGTCAGGAGATCCTCCAGGATTGTCAGACTGCCTGTATGTGCTAGTTCATTTAGCATTACCTAGGGTGCACCATGAGCAGGCGAACTAGTTTTACACCCCTCCATTCCCAAAAAATTCCTCCCAATAAATTCCTTTCTTTAAATATAATGTGCCCAAAGCACATTCCTTTAAAATGACACTCCATGTACCAGTTTTGGTTAGGTACCAAGGGAGATAAATGGCTCATAGAAAAAATAACATAGTTTAGAAATAATGAAAATTTTACCCTTTAAGGATTGAATTAGGAAAAATTCTCTTTTTTTTTAAAAAAATATAATGTGACAAAAGTAGAGAACTTAATCTTTAAAATAATACTTCATTTATCAATTTCTGTTAGGTATAAAGAGAGATAATGGCTTGTGATAAAAAGCACCTTTTAGAAATAATATACATTGTTTCATACTAAAGATGTGTTTGGCCAGGTTGTAATGTAGGTCATGTAGTTAGTTTTGTGTATTTGGTCCAGGGGTGACACTGGTCACCACCCAATGATTTGAATAATTTTGTACTAATGGTCCTGTGGTGATACCACTCCTCACAGTATGGTAACCTAAACATATTTTTTTTTGCATTTAGGTTGTAATACAGCCTGGTCCAAAGAAATAGTAACACATAGAACTTGAAAGTAGGTCAAACAAAATATTATTAACCCAGGCATTCTAGGTTTGAAAATAAATAAATAAATAAATAAACATAATGTAGAACTGAAATTAGGCAGACGTTCCTTAGTACCAAAGAAACAAGTACTGAAAAATCCCCACCTCTGGAGCGTCCGCGTCATAGATTTTTCAGGTCAAAATGGCTTAAAAAGAGATTTAGTATCAAATCGGTATAAACTCATTGTAACATTTAAAATGTCAGTCTTAGTAATGTTTATTAAAACCTAGGTGATTAGGATAGGCTAAACACTGCATAAAAGTGTAATATCATCACTATTATTATTTAAAAGTAAAAGTATAGTCACATTTTATCATGAAGGCAGTACGAAACATTTTTTCAATATCTCTGCATTGCGGAAAAACGTCAAAGTTACCAGGTCAGGACCTGTTGTACACAATTTCAGCATTAAAATGTTATGTCTTTCATCCATCTGTAACATATGGTTGTTGACATACGCGTTGAAACAAACACATGTGAGTGAGTGCTGGCCCGAGAGCTCTGTACGCCGTTCTCCTGGCATTATGGATATGAACCTGAAAAAAATATAATGTAGACCTGAAAATTGTCACAGATGTTATTTACTACCTAAGAAAAATGTCTTGAAAAGTCCCCATCTCTGGGATGTCCTCTTCATAATTTTATCAGGGCAAAAGTTTTCAAATGGGGCTTAAATGCCATTAATATGTATGAACGTCTTGTAGCTCATAATATATCAGCTTGAGCATCATTTCATTCCACTATAAGTAATTGAGATAGCTAATTATTGCAATTATTATACAGAAGTTTTTTTTTTAAAAAAAAAAAAAAGAACCCTGACATTTGATTGTGAAACAGATACAAACATGACTTCAAATTTGCTAAAAACTGTCAAATTTATGAAGACCTAATATCAAAGTGGCAGAACGCAGTTTCAGCATTAAAAAGGTATATTCATCATGTTTTTGTCACAAACAGTTGGTGAAATATGCATTGAAACATTCAAAAAAACGCGCAGAGCTCAGCATAAAGTGCCGTTCCACCTATCCTTCCTCTTCTGTCTACATCATTCTAATCTCTTAGAACAGTGCACTGAGAATTTGTGCTCTTGGCATTATATATAAACTGACAGGAAAAAACCTTGAAAATGACAAAACATTTTGTAAAATTATAAATTATACAATTTTTTTAATTAAATCATTGAATGAAGTTTAAAGTTCATCTTCATCATCATACTCATCATCTGAACCATTATTGGTGACATTATTGCATGCAGATCTTCAGCAATGTCCACACATAATTAGTGAACACTCCAGCCCACAATGCACACATTGACACTTATTTCTGCAGATTTTCTTACAATTGCAGGACACCAAATTAAGGAGATGATCAAGAGCAGGTGGAAGTCAGTTGGTCACTGGCACAAGAACTACATTCTGAATTTTCCAACCTCAATCTTCAGTATCTAAAGAATTTCCTAGCCATTCTTGAATCTGAAAGTATACTCATAGAGAAGGTTGCTTGCATGCTGCATATGTTGGCGGAAGGGACTCAAGCTGGAAGGATACAGTGACTGGTTGGGTTGCAATCTTCCGACTGTATTTTATTACCCAAAGTTTTTCCAGATTTTTACACTGATATATAAAATGGTCATAGAGGCCAATGGCAAACGCCTCTCCTGCAGATATTATGTCTTCTTTCTGTGCATTGGGATGTATGAATGTTTTCAGTTTGTCACGCAATACTGTAGAACTCTTCAATAACTTCCAGTCATGTTTTTTTCCTTTGCCGAAAAGGCCGCTCATAGTATCGCAGTGAATGCATAACAAAAGAGTGCAGAGTTTTTCATGTTTGTGACTTCTGCCACGTTGAAGAACTTAGTAGCAGTTTTGCTTGCGGCAGGGTGAACTACATTTATACGACTGCTTTCACTAATTCTTGCTACCAGCACTACCAGGATATTCGTATCACTGGAAATGCCTGCTACCTTTTGTCCCCTGTTATATTCAAGTTCTAACAATGCAATGCTGGCATCCACATCTCCTTTGCACTGAATGGCACAATGACCAGCAGTCTTGAATTTGTTTACTAGTAAATCGACAAGCTGATTTTTGTTATGACAGTTTTTCAGAAACTCAACTTGGAGTGAAGTGACGACCGTACTGTGGTGAGCGAAAACATTGGTAGAAGTTCCCCCCAGATCGTTATTGTTATCAGTGTTATGTGTTCATATCCATCATTTGCACTGCCCCCTATGAAAATTTTAAATCTCAGTGACAAATTCTGCAGAAACATCTGGAAATAAAATAGTAAGATGATTGCAACCCAACCAGTCACTGCATCCTTCCAGCTTGCGTCCCTTCCCCCAACATCTGCAGCATGCAAGCAACATTCTCTGTGAGTATACTTACAGATTCAAGAATGGCTAGGAAATTCTTTAGATACTGAAGATTGGGGTTGGAAAATTCAGAATGTAGCTCTCGTGCCAGTGACTAACTGACTTCCACCTGTTCTGGATTATCTCCTTAATTTGGTGTCCTGCAATCCTAAGAACATCTGTGGAACTAGGTGTCAATGTGTGCATTGTGGACTGGAGTGTTCACTAATTATGTGTGGATATTGCCAAGGATCTGCATGCAATAATGTCACCAATAATGGTTCAGCTGATGAGTACAATGATGAAGATGAACTTTAAATTTCATTCAATGATGTTAATAAAAAATTATATAATTTATAATTTTGCAAAATGTTTTGTCATTTATTTTCAAGGTTTCTTCCTGTCAGCTTATATATAATGCCAAGAGCACAAATTCTCAGTGCACTGTTCTAAGAGATTAGAATGATGCAGATATAAGAGGAAGAGTAAGTGGAACGGCACTTTAGGCTGAGCTCTGTGCATTGTTTTGATGGATATTTCGCCAACCGTTTGTCACAAAATTTGATGAATATACCATTTTAATGCTGAAACTGCGTTCTGCCACTTTGATAATAGGTCTTCATAAATTTGACAGTTTCTAGCAAATCTGACTTTGTTACAAAATAAGTCATGTATGTCCCTGTTTCATGATCAAATGTAAGTTTTTTTTACTTCTGTATAATGATTGTGACCAAAACTATGCCATCATTCAATAATTAGCTATCCTAATTTCTTATCAGGCAATATTTTAAGCTGACATTTTAAGAGCTACAAGACGTTTATACTGATTATGGCATTTAAGCCCCACTTTTGCCCTGATAAAACTATGAAGAGGGCATATCAGAGATGGGGACTTTTCAAGACATGTTTCTTAGGTAGTAAATAACATCTGTGCCAATTTTCATGTCTACATTATATTTTTTCAGGTTCATACCCATAATGCCTGGGGAGTGGCGCACAGAGCTCTTGGCTCAGTGCTGGCTCACGAGTGCTTGTTTCAATGCGTATCTCGACAACCACATGTTACAGAGGGATGAACGATATAACATTTTAATGCTGAAAGTGTGTACTGCAGCTTTGATCATATGTTCTGATCTGGTAACTTTGACAATTTTTCTGCAATGCAGAGATATTTAAAAAAAAGTTAAGTTTCATACTGCCTTAATGATGAAATGTGACTATACTTTTACTTTTAAACAATAATAGTGATGATATTACACTTTTATGCAGTGTTAGCCTATCCTAATTATCTAGGGTCTAATAAAATGTTTCTAAGTCTGATATTTTAAATGTTACAACAAGTTTATACCGATTTGGCATTCAATCCCTTTTTAAGCCATTTTGACCTAAAAAAAATAAATTAATAAATAAAAAACTATTATGCAGACACCCCAGAGGTGGGGACCTTTCAGTACTTGTTTCTTAGTTACTAAGGAACATCTGTGCCAAATTTCAGCTCTAGATTATTATTTTTTTATGTTACCCCTAAAATCTGTCTAAAATGCCTGTACTATATGGCCTATGGTTAGGTTTTGCAGTGTTTGGGCTGCATTTCAATTAACATGCAAACAAATTCAGAATATTGGTGCTAATAGCAAGCATCTATTACCTGCAACAGGAATGCATCCCACTAAATAGTTTCAATGAAAATAACTATTGCTAATATAGTTTATAAATGGTTCATGTAAATTAAAAATAACATATTTTCATTGTAATGTCTACTCTCTAATGCTACAAAGGCAAAGTTGTGAATACTGTGTTTATACACATATTGACACTGAGCATAAGAATGTTTAACTTGAATTAAACACAAAATTTAGCTATCCTTTCTGAAGCACATCTGTGAAGTAGAAGTTTGATTAACATATTCCGTGTATTTTAAGTTACTGAAGTTCAGAAACTAGAAAATAACATAGATGAATCTAAAGTACAACATAGTAATGTGATCTTTGGTAGCACTTAAAGCACACATTTATGTAGTTTTAATATTACATATGCTTATTAATAGTGTTTTACATTTTGGTGAACTGGAAATAAATAATCGAAGTAAAAAAGGAACACATAATCCAAAGAATAATGGGATGATCTTTTGTGAATATTTCTTGAAGGGAGTGCTAATCTCAAATGCAGAGTAATCCTGTGGCCATATTTTTCCTATCTCGAAATTATTATAAATTCTTGCTCTGTTGTTCAGTACATATAAGTCATAAGTTGCTTTCATATATTTTAATCTGATTGATAAGCTCTCAAAATTTGGAAATACTATCTAAAATGCTGCAGTAATTTTTGTGTTATACCATTTCAAATTCTCAGATACATTTCATTTAATGGTAAATAAAATAGATGTATCAAGATGTCTAAAGGATACTAACGTCTCTGCTGATCAAAACTTATTGAATTTCGAAATTCCAACTGACATACTAGTATGTACTAACAAAGCAAACAATTCAAAGACATTGAATCAAAGTATTCAGACCACTATTCTCCATCAGAATATAAGAGGAATATTTAGTAAAATTGATGACATTACCTTATGCATAGAAGAGATTAAAAGTTCCAAAAATTCTGATGTAGATGTTTTGAGCATATCTCAACATCATTTGTCTGTCCCTCACAAATTATAAACTAAGCTATCATTTCTGTAGATGCAAAAGGGGGAAAGGGTGAGTTGCCATTTTTGTTAAAAATAATATTCAATGCAACAGTGTAGTTGTAAGTAAGTATTGTATAGAACAACACTTTGAATGCTGTGTTACAAAATTGGAATATGGTAAGGAAAGAGCTCATAGTAATAGTAATTTACGGGGCCCACTTAGGAAATTTCAGGCTGTTTTTACCGCAGTTAGAGTCTTTGCTACTATGTTTCACAAATAACAAACAAATAGTGTTATGTGGAGATTTTAATGTTGAATTTCTCAATCACAGCAATGAGAGACTAGATATGGAAGCCTTGATGTTGTCTTTTAACTTAATGGTACTTGTAAATTTCCCACAAGAATACAAAACAAATAGTAGCAGTACTTGCTATGGATGTTTCTCAGTACATTAATTACAGAATACTTCCAGTAATAAATGGTATCTCAGATCATGATGCCCAGCTGTTATGTATCAAGTCCAGAAACTTTATTAAACAGATAAAGAAAAGTTGGGTATATAGAAGAATTATTAATGAAAACAATATAAAACATTTCAAATATTCCTTAAATAATGAACAATGGTCAGAAGTGTACAATGCACAGGGTGTTAATGAAAAATTTGATTTCTTTCTCAATATATTTCTAACACTGTTCGAAGGAAGTTTCAAAAATAGGAAAGTTGTCAATACTCCAAACAATGAACTGGGTAAGGGATGGATAAGAAATGGTATTAGAGTATCTTGTAAAACAAAAAGGGATCTGTACTTAAAAGTAAGAGAATCAGATAACTATACACTGAAAGCTCACTATCTTATATCTTTAAACGAGCAATTCTTGTATATATATATATTTTGGATCTCAGGAACGGCGCCAATGATTTGGATGAAATTTCATATTTAGATAACATATTGTCTTTTAAGATTATCTAAGTAGTGTTCCTCCCTGAAAAAAAAAACAATTTTACAAAATACGAACCATTTTTGCTCTTGGTATCTCGAAAATGGCTCAAAAACGGCTCTAACGCCAGGTGATCAGGTACCAGGAAGCTAACTAATTTTTTTTCTTTGGTTTCAAGGAACTTATATATTTCAATGAATATTTCTTGTACGCTAGCTGACTCGAGGGAATACTAGCACTGAATGTTTAATTGTAAAACATTTCAAAAGAAGATATTTAAAAAGTGGCTTTGTCAGAAGTGATACAGATATTTACATAACTTCTTTGAAAAAAATATTGAAAAGTGGTTATCATTAATTACTACCAGTTGTATTGTAAAACATCAAAAAAGAAGATATTTAAAATTTGGCTTTGTCAGAAGTGATACTTTATTTGACAAAAACTTCTTAGCAGTTATAATGTAATCATTCAAGAAAACCTAATAGAATATCATCTCATCCAAGTTACTCGACCCTGTGAAGACTCAATTGAAGAAAATCCTGATGATTATTCACAATATTTATTTAACTGACTGCAGTTCTTAAGTAAGTAGGAAGGAAATATATTGAATGTATAACAAATATGTAATTAGTGGGGAAAAAAGGTGGTTACTGCACTAGCTCTTAAAAAATTCTGGCTACGATCCCGGGTTCAAATTCCGGTGGGAGCAAGAATTTTTAAGATTTGTATTTAACCATATGAACTACGGTGGGGTGTTCTGTGTTTGGGATTTTACGTTAAATTGTAGGTCCCAGATAGAATTGCTTAATATACTTCCTTCTATCCAATCTAATACTATTATATGAGCAACTCTTAAAAATAGATAAAATGGGGGCAGTACACCTGTTGAAATTTGGTTTAATTGCTTCATCAACATGTCTTCTTCACATTTTGCGCTCTTGCTTTGCGGAAAAGTCGCTAGAAAAATTAAAAATGCCGAAATATGAGGCTGAGCAACTACGAAATGCTATCAGCACTGCAAAAATAACAAAAAAATTATCAGCACAGGTACATATCAAGCTAAACAGTTTCGTTTTGTCATAGATTTTGTGGTTAGGTTGAAATATAGCCTGGACAAATAGACAAATTTTACGCAATTTTGCGTTCTGCGGCGTCCATAGGAAATGGTGTATTTGATGTGCGAACAAAGACTTTCCCGGCGTGTCGATGCAATGAACTCTTCACAGGTTTGCTGCCGGATAGCGTTTGTGAACGACAAGCTTTCGGCGACCAACTCCGTCGCCATCTGCGGGTCTGATGTTAGCGCTGCGGCGACCAGAGCTGCAGTGGCAAGCCTGGCCCCGCAGTGGCCTTATATAGGCTAGCTCCCCTCCTCTTCCTCCCCGCCGCCGCGCTCCGAGGTCCACGCCGCCACCGGCTCCATATTGCGCCCGCAACGCTGGGTGTCCTCTCCCGACTTTCTGTTGAAAGGACGTTGTCTTAGAAAAGACCAGGCTGGCTTCCAGGCATCGCTAAGCCATATCCCCGAGTCTCTATTAAATAGGTCATTGTTCAGCCGTATTTCAATGGCTTCCCTAATGACCGAGTCCCAGTAGGAAGTACACTTCCCTAACACTTTTACTTGGCCAAAATCTATTTTGTGGCCGTTTTCGACTGCATGTTGTGCGACCGCAGATTTTTCTATCTGGAAGAGCCGGATGTTGCGCTTGTGTTCGGCCATGCGAGCCTCAATGGTGCGGATAGTCTGACCAATGTACGACTTGCCACACTGGCAAGGTATTTTGTAGATCCCCGGCGTTTTCAACCCCATATCATCCTTCACAGGTCGGAGCCAATCACGAATTTTGGCAGGAGGACGGAATATGGACTTTATTCCGTGTCTGGCCAGTATCCTGCCTATCTTGCCGGAGGTGCTGCCCGAATAGGGGATGAAGGCCAACGCCTTGGGCTTGCTTTCTGGCTCCACTGGACGTTTTTTCGGCCTACCCCGAAGGGCCCGTTCTATCAAACGGTCAGGATAACCGTTTTTCTTGAAGGTCAGGCGGAGATGTTCAAGTTCCGCCGGCAAACTGTCGGCATCGGAGATTTCCCTCGCTCTGTGTACCAACGTATGGAGCACGGTATTCCGCTGTGCCGGATGGTGGAAACTGCTGGCGTGTAGGTAGCGGTCGGTGTGCGTCGGTTTTCGGTATACACCGTGCGAGAGGGTTCCGTCCGGTCTCCGTCTGACAAGAATGTCGAGAAAAGGCAGGCTTCCATTTTCCTCTAGTTCCATAGTGAACTGGATGTTGGGATGAATCCCGTTGAGGTGGTCCAGGAATTCGTATAGACTTTGAATACCATGTTGCCAGATCACGAACGAGTCATCCACATAGCGGAAGAAGCATCTCGGCTTGAGAATGGACTCTTCAATCGCCTTTTTCTCGAACTCCTCCATGAACAGGTCTGTCACCACAGGTAATAAGGGTGACCCCATGGCTACACCGTCGGTCTGTTCATAGAATTTCCCACCATAGGAGAAGTAGGTGGAAGTTAGCACCAACTCGAAGAGGTCTACGATGTTAGGTTCAAAAATGCGGCGTAGCAGATGTAAAGTGTCTCTTAAAGGAACCCTGGTAAATAACGAGACAACATCAAAGCTGACAATGATGTCATTGTCGGAGAGCCGCATCGTTTGGAGAATCTTGACAAATTGGGCCGAGTTCTTCACATGATGAGGGCTGTTTCCTACAAACGGTCTAAGCATACCCATCAGGTGCTTGGCTACACTGTATGTGGGACCTCCAATAGCACTTACTATCGGGCGCAGCGGTACATCTTCCTTGTGAATCTTGGGGAAGCCATAGAGTCTGGGGGGTCTAGCGGCGCGAGGTCGAAGACTTTTGGTGACGTCAGGAGCAAATTCAGCTCTTTTCAAGAGAGCCGTCGTCTTCCTCTCGATCCTTGAAGTTGGATCCTCATCAAGGGGTTTGTACGCGGTGTCATCCAGAAGCCTTCTTATCTTCGAATCGTACAGATCGAATGGTGTATTTGTTTACAATGGAAACATTCTCTGAATGTTCATTTCTATATAAGATGGCGGGCATCACCATATTACAACTCGGATAAAAATTGTCTATTTGTCAATTAAATGCGACTTTTTCCAGCGGAGAAAAGTTGAAATGGCAAGAAAACATCACAATAAAAGATTAAATCAACATTTTAAGAGACTATCATTGATTTTTCAACACTGATGGCATCCAACGGCTGTGCGTCGCTATCATATTTCGGCATTTTAAATTCCTGGCAAGTTTTCCGCAAAGCAAGAGCAGTAAAAGCAAAGAGGACATAATGACAATGCAATTAAAACAAATTTCAACAGGTTACTACCAATTTCGCGTCGGTTCTGAAGGTGGTGCAGTCCCTGATAAAATTAATTTCTCACAAACGTCTCTAAGGATTTTGATGAAATCTTGCATACGGAACAGAAATTGAAAGATGCCGAGCGAAGATCGGTCACCCAGGTACTAAACTTTATTCTAAAATACTAAGAAAGGCGAAGAACAGATTTATATCAGCGCAAATAGAGAATTCAAGCAATGAAATGAAAACTATATGAAATTTAATAAAAACTGGAACAGGAAAATCTGTAAATCACTCTAAAGACATAAATGTGCATAGTGAAGCAGGGGAATTTAACAAACATTTTACTTCAGTTGTACAGAAATAAAGCATAGAATAGCAATCCTCCCATAGTGCCCTAAGGCTTCTTCAGAGGAAAATCTGTAAATCACTCTAAAGACATAAATGTGCATAGTGAAGCAGGGGAATTTAACAAACATTTTACTTCAGTTGTACAGAAATAAAGCATAGAATAGCAATCCTCCCATAGTGCCCTAAGGCTTCTTCAGACTGCTTTTCCAAATATTTGTGGAGATGCAATTGCCACCAGTAGCAGTCTCAGAAATAAATAAACTCATGATACAATCAGAACCTAATAATTCTTCTAGCTGTGACAATATTTCAAGTAAATTATTGAAAAGATGTTCAGATTGTATCAATCATGTACTAGTCCACATTTGTAATGAATCCTTAATGCAAGGCGTGTTTCAAAATAAACTAAAATATGCAGTTGTAAAACTGTTATTATTTAAAAAAAAAAAAAAAAAAAAAGTAGTAGCAACATGTGTAGATAACTATCATCCCATTTCTTTCAGGATTCTCGAAGTCATGAATTGTATCTTTAAACGAGCAATTCTTGTATATATAAATATATATTGAACATTGGCTAGGATAAAAAACCACAGCTTACCAAAGAAGGGGATTCCAGCGGCGTTGGTACACGAAAAAAACACGAACACAAAGAATAGAATTTTCAAGCTTGGCTCTTCCTCAGTAGAAGTGAGATGGCTGCACGCAAGCGCTGGCTCAAAATTCTATTCTTTGTGTTCGTGTTTTTTTCGTGTACCAACGCCGCTGGAATCCCCTTCTTTGGTAAGCGGTGGTTTTTTATCCTGTCCAATGTTCAATATATCCGCTTTTAGCACCTTTGTTTCCTAACAATCTATATATATATATATATATATTGGATCTCGGGAACGGCACTAACAATTTGGATGAAGTTTCATATTTAGATAATGTTTTGATTTTTAAGATTATCTAAATAGTGTTCCTCCCTGCAAAAACTCAATTTTACAAAATACGAACAATTTTTGCTCTTGGAATCTCGAAAACGGCTCTAAAGCCATCTTGTAGATGATTCAATTACCAGGAAGCCTACTAATATTTTACTCTTTAGTTTCAAGGAACTCATATATTTAGCCGAACATTTCTTGTGTGCTAGCTGACTCGAGGGAATACTAGTGCTGCATGTTTAGTTATAAAACATTTAAAAAGAAGATATTTTAAAAGTGGCTTTGTCAGAAGTGATACTTATATTTACATAACTTCTTTAAAAACAATATTGAAAAAGTGGTTATCATCAAATACTACAAGTTTAATTGTAAAACATTTAAAAATTAGATATTTAAAAATAGAAGCAGGCTTTGACAAATGCGATTTTATCAAAATTAAAAAAAAAATATCTAATGTCACGCGACCATTGAGTCTATTGTTTTATCTTGGGTTGTAGTAAACATTCCATATAAATTAAGAAGCCTTGTATACTCTACTAGCTGACCCGCGGGAATATTAGCACTGCGTGTTTAATTGTAAAACATATAAAAAGAAGATATTTAAAATTTAGCTTTGTCAGTAATTGACAAAAACTTCTTTGAAGATAATATTAGCAGTTATAATGGAATCACCTCAAGAAAACCTAAAAGAAAATTGTCTCAACCAAGTTACTCGAACTTTGACCAGTGAAGACTCAATTGAAGTAAATCCTGACGATTATTCACAATATTTATTTAACTGTCTGCAGTTCTTATGTAAGTAGGAAGGAAATATATTGAATGTATAACAAATATGGAGTGGTATGGCAACTCAAATGTAATTAGTTGGGGGAAAAGGTGGTTACTGCAGTAGCTCTTAAAAAATTCTGGCTACGATCCCGGGTTCAAATTCCGGTGGGAGCAAGAATTTTTTAAGATATGTATGTAACCATATGAACTACAGTGGGGCGTTGTGTGGTTTGGATTCTACGTTAAATTGTAGGTCCCAGAGAAAAGGAACTGGCTGTCCTACCTCTGATAGAATTGCTTAATATGCTTTCTTCTATCCAATCTAATACTATTACATGAGCAATTCTTGAAAATAGATAAAATGGGGGCTGCACCACTTTCGGAACCTCGGCTAAATTAGTACTAACTTGTTGAAGTTTGGTTTAATTGCTTCATCGACATGTCCTCTTCATATTTTGCGCTCTTGCTTTGCGGGGAAGTCGCTAGAAATTTAATTAAAAATGTCAAAATATGAGGCTAAGCAACTGCGAAATACTATCAGCATTGCAAAAATAAAAATATCGATACAGGGATCATATCAACCTAAACAGTTTTGTTTCATCATAGATTTAGTGGATAGGTTGAAATACAGACTGGACGAAGAGAATAATTTTATGCAATTTTGCATTCTGCGGCAGCCATCAGAAATGGCGTTGTTGTTTACAATAGAAGCAATCAATTACCTCTGACTGCTCATTTCTGTGTAAGATGGCGGGGATCACCGTATTACAACTCGGATAAATATTGTCTATTCGTCAATTATATGCGAGTTTTTCCAACGGAGAAAAACTGAAACGGCAAGAAAACATTACAACAAAGGATTAAGTAACTGATTTTTCAGCGCTGACAGCATCTAACGGCTGTGTGTCGCTGTCATATTTTGGCATTTTAATTTAATTCCTGGCAAGTTTTCTGCAAAGCAAGAGCGCAAATGTAAAGAGGACATAACGACGAAGCAATTAAACCAAATTTCGCATCAGTTCCGAAGGTGGTGCAGTCTGCGATAAAATTAATTTCTCACAAACGTCTGTAAGCATTTTGATGAAATCTTGCTTACTGAACAGAAACCGAATGATGGTGAGCAAAGATCGGTCACCCAGGTACTAGTAATAAAACATGTTACACACTATAATATCCTCACTAATTCACAAGTTGGGTTCCAAAAAGGATCATTCATAGAAATGGCATTATAGTCATTTTTGATTAACATATTTGAGGAAGTGAAAAATAAAATGTAGGAATATTTTGTAATCTTGCAAAAGCATTTGACTGTGTAAGTCAGGGCCGGATTAAGACAGCGCGAGGCCCGTAGCAAATGTGACGAAGAGGCACTTGATTTTTGCCGTCCGCGGGAAAATTCGATAGCTAGGCCCCCTAGAAGGCACGAGGCCCGTAGCATTTGCTACCTCCTGCTACGTGGTTAATCTGGTACTGTGTAAATCATGAATTACTATTGAAAAAATGGAATACTATGGTATTTATGGAACTGCAGATAAATGGTTTAAATCATACATCGAAAGTAAAATGTAAAAAGTTACCATTTTTAATTCTAAAGTCAGTAAAAATAAAACATGGAATTCCACAATGCTCTGTCCTAGGACCTTTTTGTTATTCATCAATGACCTTCCTGAAAACTTATCCAACAAAGTTAAGAGTGATTTATTTGCAGATGTCACTAACCTGACTATGAGAAAAACACCAAACAGTAGTCTAGAATTTAATGAAAATTAAATACTTAGTGAAGTAGCAAATTGGTTTAAGGCAAATTCATCAAATTTAATTGACAGAATTGACTGTACATATCACAATTAGGGATTGAAATACAGCAAAATGGGATCCCACAATCCCATGGGATCCCACCTCATTAGTTCCCGCACAAAATTAAGCCGGTCTGCAATCAGCAAAATGGGGTGAAAACTTGTTTCAGTCTGTGTGACTTGCTGCCCTGTCATTGTTTTCCAGCCCCACTTGGTCTCTATCAGATGTATTGTACTGTTTACCTGTACCTTTGCAGTTGGCACTTGACTCGTGTCAACAAACATTTGTTTTTGCCAACCTCCATCATTCCTAAGTAAATAGATCCCCTTTTACTTATTCATCAAAACTTACATTTGGTTTGAATACAAAAAATATAGTTATGTTGCATATTTAGTAAGATTTTCTAACTATATAATATATATTTTTTATATGTTGCACACGTCATCTAAAATAGATAGTTAAAGCATGATTTCATTAGTCTCATTTTCTGTATTTGCAGATTAAGTAATTTTGACAACTTCCTGTCTTAGAAGCTGAAAATTTGATTGTTTATTGATGCATAATTAATGTTATTGTAATTTTAATGATGGCTTATCTATTTTGCTATTAGCACCTATCAAAAAGCAACTGTACTTCCTTTAACATATTGTTGTTTTGGTCGCCACCTTCAATGCGTTTGAAAACACATGTTCTTTGACAAAAGCCGCCTGCTTACAAGTGCTGCTCTGGCTTTTGATTAATCCCTCTTGGGATGATTTGGTCAATCACCACAATACATTATTTTTGATTGGATAGGATGCGTCTTTTCAACTCATTATTATTTCGACTAAAGAAAAAAATAGTATAGTGAAGTCTTCATGGGTGTATCACTGAATTTGGTTGTAAAAACACCATACTTCGACGGCTGTCTCTGTCGTCTTCCTCTTGTATGAAATTTACGCTTTTACAGCACAAATCAGATGATACACCCGAGAGGACTTCATTACAATCATATGCCGAGAAAGTCTCCTTTCCTACATAAAAAATTAATTTCCACTCTAAGAAAGTCGTTACCACGTAAAGTAAAACTGAAATACTTGACAGTTTACTTCCTTGGTGAGTAGTTTCTTTAATAATAATGAATCAACAGTTAGATGAATCAAGAAATCAGGAGATATAATAATGAATCCCACATAAACATTTCTTGTAAAAATAGATCAAGTCTCATGCTTGTGCAGTGACAAAAAGTTATGAGATCTTGTTCTGAGCCAAGTCTACACTTTACAAAGTATATTTACTTTGTGAAATAGAATGTTTTTCTCAGTGTTATAGATGGCTTATTTAGAATAAAACAAAACTCTGGTGACTTGGTTATTATGCATTCCAGTTTCAAACTGATGTGATTGTTATAAGGCACATAATATGAACTAAGACTGAATATTTTCCATTTATGATTATTTATTTAAAAACTGTTTAGATTTAGAAACAAAATGTAAAACCGATATATGTTCAAGACAGGATAAAAAAAAAAAAAAATTTTATTTTACAAATTAAAACATTGTTAACTGTTAAATTTTATAATTCAACTGATTTATTAATTCAGTTTACAAATGTTTATTATTTAATTCGTTAACCCTTTAAATAATTATGTTTAAAAATATGCGCTAAAAAACTGTTGGCATCAATCCTGCGAAATCCTGTGGGATTGGTTGCAAATCCCACATGATTGAAACACTGCAGGATTGCAGTCCTTAATCACAATACAGTGGCACATGGACAGCTAAGAGACAACATCTGGCCACAGAACAAAATTAAAAATTGTGTAAAAAATTAGTATGTAAAATAAGGAAAAAATATATTTTAATATATATTTACAGAATTTTTTCCAATTAAAAAGGAACTTATTAAAAAAAAAAAAAAAAACTCTCAAATATTTTTAAGAACTTATATATAAACCTTGTTTATTAAGATTCATATCTGTGTTAATTTGCTGCCCACAGTTCATCCTTTTTACACACTATTTTCTTCAAATTACCATAGCCATTGATATCATGTGTGGTAATTAAAAAACTGTAAATTACAGACAAAAGTTTTAGTATGGAAGTGTATCTTACCCGATGTTTTTGATGTTTTGAATAGATAAGATTATTTTTTTGTATTATTGAATTACTGAATATCACTAATTTTATTTATGATTATAGTTTATAAAAGAATGGAAGTAAAATTGTACAAATTTTGTGAACATTGATATATCCTTTTCTAGGCTTTGATTGCAGCACATCGAAGTCAGTTGCAAACAGAAGAGCATTTATACATATTAGCAAAATCAGAAGAAGAAAAACTGCAGCAGCTTCTGCGTGATATAAATAAAAATTTTACACAGCTTGGAGTTCGTCACACAACCTTGCAAGTACATTTGTTAATTTTTCTGACTTTTTCATGGTAGTCAAATTAGATTGAGAAGATTTTGTTATTGCCCAAATATTTTTTTTTTGATTAGTTGTTAATTGATAAGTATAATTTAAAAAGTAACTGTTATTGTGTTAGTAATAGGAACAATTACTTATCATTTTGAAGAGTGAATAGTGTAGAACAGATGGTTATAATTCATTGGTTACATACAAATTATTTTGATACTAACATTAGGGTTAAAGCATATCTAAATGGAAGCCGTGCCATATTGGGGATTCTGAGTATGTCACAAATAGAATAAAGTGAAAAGTTACTAACATTAAAAACTGGAATGATGTGTGAACTATAAAATTACTAAGGATAAAGGGATCAGTGCAGATTGTAACTGGTGCAGTTATGGTAATTATATAACTTAACTGAAAATATCACCTTTCAACTGATTTGACCCTTTCTCATCAACTAAACACCATGTCTCAGTACAGACCAAGGCCACCTTTTCCCTCTGAAAACATACCATATTTGTGCTCTTATGAAGGATATACAACCAAAAATTCCATTGTTATTTCTGTTACAATTATTATTATTTTAAATGTTGGTTATGTGTGTTAAGAGCTGCTCACAAAAGTGCCAATTTTTCATCAACAGTTACTTTTTTGTAGACTAAATTACTTTAAAATCTTTAAATTTAACAGATAAATTTTTATGATTATTGTTAGTGAGAAGATGTTAAACCTGCCTAAAGCTGGGGTTTGCTTCAGAACACGTCGAAACTGATCTGTAACCATGCCCTGGTACCTTACTAAATGCTTCTTATGGCCTCCAATCTATTGCCAACAGATAAATAATGTTCATTAATTAAATACTGTAGTCTTCTTATGATTTGAAACTAATATTTTATGAAAAAGTTCTGTTACATGAATTGGTACCAGTGGATTTAGAAAAGCAACAGACTTTGATCCAAATTGAACAAGTGATCACAGTTTAAGACATTTGCACTCAGTAAACAGCTTCCATTGAAACCCTGCAAAGAAAGCCTAGATCACTGTTGTGCAACTATTAAGATGTCTTCCCTAAACATGTCCATGCCCTATTAGTTGCCCAATAAATGGTGAAAATCATGTCCGCAGCTCGGTCTTAAATAGGATTTTCAACTTTTTTCACAATATTGACCTTTGGTCAAACCTAGCTAAACCTTATTTTATAACTGATCAATTTGAAAATTGTATATGTATTAGAGTATCCTTTAAATGTCACTTCATGTTATGACAACTTTCCTTCTGAGTGTCATGGCTTTAGAGGAAAAAAGTTATAAAATCCTTAGATTTATCATAACATCCTTAAGTCTGTGAGCTTATTCTGCTATAAAAATGATCTATGAAAAATTACTTTTGATATATGATACAATACTGTCCTTGCTGTATTTCAAGGTGAAAACTACATTTCCCTTACATGACAAAGTCCTTCCCAAACATTGATATTAAATATCTCCAAAACTATTCACCCTATCGATCTGAAATAGGTGTCAAACTTAACAAAATTTAATTTCCTATCTGATGGTTATGTTATTTAAGTGCTACCTTACTTCTTTAATACCTCTCTCATTGTGCTGTGTAATTCTTTGACCATTAATTGATTTTTTCCTAATGTTCTATTGTTTGTGTTGAGTGACACATGCTGCCATCTTGCCCCAAACCATTAACTTGATTTTAATGCATAATTGACAAATAAAAAGCTGTGCATGCTATGAGAAAATCTCTCTTTAATTTCAATGTACTCCCTATACTCTCCTGTACATATTAGCACAAAATTCCTGAATTGCAGCATTGATCTAAATCTCTTTTTTCTTTTAAAACATACTTCTTATTTCCCTATCAACTCTATATTTCTGTATAATAAGTAACATTTTATGCTGAATGAAATGAGATATGAATCTTTGCTGTAACTTGAATATTAAGTCTGTTACTTTAAAACAGATTGTTTATTGCACAATTTTGAACAAGTCTTTCTGAAGTCTAAATTTGTGATAACACTTTACCTAGATTTTCTATACCCTAAGTGCCATATGTTGTTTTACTTGTGAATTAATTTTAGACATCTGTAAATGAATGTGGCCAGAAGGCTTCAGAAATAAGATTTTTCCTATATAAAATTTTTCTTGTCCTTTGAATTTCGTTGGACCTTTCTTCATAATGTGCTTTCTGACTCTAAAACAGCTTGGAAAGTAATTTTAAAATGATTTACTATTGATTTTATGTATGATATGTGTCTTTTAAATTGTTTTTGAGGCCATATTAAAAAAAAAGAAGGTAGTATGTGTATGACAAAGAATCATGTATATTATTTCTATAAGGTAATTTTTTGTCACAAGCCTGTATCTTCATTCATACTTAGCCGAAATCAATGAATGAGATGTAATTTTAAAGCTTATGGTCTCCACTTTGGTTACATCAAAGGAAATTTTCGGAATTGGACCCTTAAAGGGCAAAAATGTCAATATTTCTAAAATGCGTTTTTTGTGTCTCGAGCCATTTATCTCGCTGGATATCTAACCAAAATCGATAATTAAAGTAGGATTATGAGGAGTAATGTCTCAACTTTGTGACATCATATTTTAAGAAAGAATGTTTTTGGAATTCAACCCTTAAAGGGAAAAAGTATAAATTTCTTTACAATGGATTTTTGTGTCACAAGCTATTTATCTCCTTTGATATCTAACCAATATAGATAAATGAGGTATCATATTATAGAGTAAGGTGTCTGCCGTGGTAACAATATATTTTAAGAAAGGAATTTTTCGTATGTCGACTCTTAAAGGGCAAAATTGTCAATTTTTCTAAAATGCGTTTTTTGTGTCTCGAGCCATTTATCTCCCTGGATATCTAACCAAAATCGATAAATGGAGTAGGATTATGAGGAGTAATGTCTCAGCTTTGTGGCATCATATTTTAAGAAAGAATGTTTTTGGAATTCAACAATTAAAGGGAAAAAGTATAAATTTCTCTACAACAGATTCTTGTGTCACAAGCCATTTATCTCCCTTGATATCTAACCGATATGGATAAATGAGGTCTCCGCCATTGTCACATTATATTTTAAGAAAGGAATTTTTTGAATTCGACCATTAAAGGGCATAAATATTAGTATTTCCAAAATGCGTTTATTGTATCTCGAGTCATTTATCACCCTTGATAATTAAACATAATTGATAAACGAGGTATCATTTTAAACATTGTGGTCTTCGTAAGGTCTTTGGTTCTGTTAAACCACATTTAAGGAAGAAATTTTTCAATATTCTACCCTTAGAGGGCAAAAGTATTAATATTTCTACAACATATTTTTCTGTCGCAAACTATTTATTTCCCTTGATACCTAAACCGAAATTAATAAATGTGGTATCGCTTTAAATATTAAATTATCCGCTTTTGTCACATCATACATTAAGAAAAAAATTCTCCAAATTCAACCCTTAAGGGGCAAAAATATCCTCATTTCTTATTTTTTTTTTTTTTTTTTTTACCTTACTTGACAACTAACCGAAATTGGTAAATGAGAATTTTAAAGACCAAGGTGGCTGCTTTGGTCACATTTTATAATAGGAATTTTATGGAATTTGACCCTTAAAGGACAAAAGTATCAATATTATATCTACAGTGTGTTTATTATTATTATTATTATTACAAGCCATTTATCTCCCTCGATACATAGCCGAAATCAATAAATATCATATCATTTTAAAGATTAAGGTCTAAAGTTAGGTAAAATCATAAATTATGAAAGAGTATCACAGAGATGTCAATAAACTTTTTTTATTCAATAAGTAGTCTTTCGGATATTTTTTTCTGCTGCGGAAACACTTTCGTTTTGGCATAAAATTGCAATGTAAACATTTTATTCGCATAGCAACAAATATCACAGAGATGTTGATATGTTTTGCATTCATTTTGTTCAGGTTGATTGTATTCTGTTAAAGTCAGTGACAGTTTGTCTTTTAAAATTTTTCAACTGTTTCATAATGTGTTGTAAGTATTTTTGATGCGTACATATTACGCTAAAAAAAAATATTTTCTACAAAGGTACGGTTCTACTTTTAATTATATTACAAGCATTCAACCTCACTATTCATCACATTTTATTCATGAAATTTTCGCACAGGTCATCTAGTTATTTAAAATTTCCTTAATAAATAACAGTTTTACACTCATCCCATTGTTGCAAGAGAGAATATTCCATTCATTAAGTCTTAGTGATCTACAAATAGCTAAACCTTGGTTGTTAGTTTAATAAGAATACTATTGCATAGAAAAATATTGTGGTATAAGTTATTTAGCAGTTCTAATTTCTTATACCGGTATACTGTATCTAATTCAGATCAGTAGTTTGAACTTTGAATGTTATGGTTATTGTATCATCACATGTTTCAAGCTCTGTTCAGTTTAAAATATGAGAGTTTTTTATTTAACTTGCTCTGAAACAGTAATATCACAACTTGCTAATAATAAATAATCAAAATAATTATTTATTAACACTTTAATGACCAGCAGCTTGGTTACATTCTTGGCCCAGAAAACCAGCCATTCATGGCATTCTATAAAATGTCACTGACATGTTTGTATTTGACATATTTTGAAGAGAAATTCATATAATAAAAGAACAATCTTCAAGGTTTATTCTACATATTTATTTTAATTCTCTTAGTTAATAACAACAATGTTAAAGACAAACACAAAACATATAATTTTTGTTTCATGAAAAAATTGCTTTTTTAGTTTTTGTGTTATTTCACAAGTAATTGGCTTCAGTGTGGAAGATTTTATAGCATTCTGGCATGCATAGAGGTACATTGCAGTCAGGACGCTACCAACTCGTTTCCTTTATATCTGCTTTACCACTAGACTTTCTTGTTTCCTCAGAACAAACTTTACAAACTCTTGTTGGATGCTCCTTCTTCTCAGTGGCTGGAATTTTTTCTGGGAAGTGTTGTCCCAGCAGTCTGTTACTGTGATTTGATCCAGGAACATTTTCTTGTGTCAGTGTTGTACGTTTCTCAATAAATCCTTCACCAATTTGGTGCAGAAATGTAGAAAATTGGCAGGTCTTTCTTTGAGTAGGATTCCTGGTTTCATGATATAAAACCAATTCATTTGTTGCAGCCATAATAAACATATGGAAGAAAAGTTTCTTCCACCACTTCATCTGTTTCCTCCTAAATGCATAATAAGAAATCATTTGATCATTCCTATCAACCCCTGTTTTTTAAATATCATAATCAAGAGTAGCATCCGGTTTTGATTTTATTTTAATACCATCCTTTCTACGAACACATACATCTGAGCAAGTCGTTTTGTGCACAGAGGCTGAAGCTGTCCAGCACAGTTTGTTTCTTTTGAAGTAATTCCATAAGCACATCAGAGAGGGCAGCATCACTCAAGGAGAATATAGACAGATGTTACACGCAGCTCTAGTACGGTAGCTGGACCACTTCCGGGTAGGAAACAGGCATATGAGATCCGTGAAACTGTCACTCGACCTATGCTCAGGTGTGGTATTTTCAAAACAGTCTTTTTGCCCGACCTATGCTTGGGCTCGGTCACCAAACTGTTAATAACTTGGTGTTTTTCACATTACGTTTGTACAGTATTATTGGTATTTAAAATTCCACTATCGATATTTAATTTCTACAGTCAGTTAATTTTCGAAATCCTTAAGTGTAAGTTAAGGTAATTGACCTGTTCTGTCTGAAATATAATTGTGTTTAATTACTTTCTAATCCATTAAAATATAAAGCTTTTCTCCTTTAAAAGATTTTTTTCCCTAAGTAACTAATTGCTTTTCATTCATGTTAGCACTTAACAGTATCAAACTTTGATCTTAAGTTTAATTTTGAAATTCATTAGTGAAGGTTTTATTTATTAGCTCTTAATTAATTTTCACTTAGTGGATATTTATAAAGCTTCAATGTAATTTTATATAAAGATAAAAATTATATTCAACAGTCAGTTCAGTTTAGAAATTCACAAGCATAGGTTAAATTCATTGGCCTGTTCTATCTGAAATATAATTGTTGTTTAATTATTTTCTAATACATTGAAACAATAATTACCTAATGTTTAAAAATAATTTTTTTCCATAAGTAACTGATTAGTTATAATTCACACTAGCACTAAATAGCATTGACCTGTGAAATTCAATACTTTTTTAATTTAATTGTGATGGAGCACACAGTCCAGTGGCAACTCCCCCAGTCATCTAATTTTCCCTTTTTTTTAATATATAATCTGAGTGTTAAATTCCTTTCCATCTATTTTTACAATTTGCAAATTTTAATTTTAGATTCCTCCATCATTCTTGCTAAATTATTTATCGCTACACTTGGTAATTTGTTCCAATCCCTGACACTCTTACCCACAAAAGAAAATTTTCCCAGTCTCTCATGCAGGAAATCGAGTGCCAGCTTGTGGTCATGGTCATCTTTGCCCTTCCATGAACTATTCCTAATTCTTTGACCAATATCCCGCCAAGCACCAGCACTAGGGTTCGGATCTGTAGGACAAGTTTTATTTTTTTTTCTGCCTTCTTTTTGAGCTGAAATGTTGAAGTAAACACTGAAGCAACAATTTTGATTGTATTTAAATGTAATTTATATAGCATATAAATGCATATTAAGACCATTTTCCTAGTTTTTATCATATTTTGATAATAATTATGGTCATATTTTGAGGAAAAATCTAGTAGTTTTTTTAATACTACTGGGAATTAACAAGATATAGATGAGAAGACACTAAGATAATTTTTTAAGAACTGTTCTTCTACTACGATATACAGGTGGGGGAAAAAACTAATTTTCACTGTGGTCAGAATTCACCAGACAAGAATTAAAGTTATACATTATTGTCACTCTCTAAATGTAATGTTCACCCGCCTTTTAATCTCAACAATGATGCAGAAGCTTGCATGTGTCGATCTGCATCAATCAATATCTCAATGAAATATCCTCAGTCATTGTTAAATCTGCCATGGATCAGTGAGAAGACTAATCGCCATGCTAAAAAATAAAATTTTCTGAAATTGCGAAGTTACGTTAGCGAAATCGAGAGGAGTATTTTAGTACAGATGAAAGAGTTCTATTTTGTAAATTATCTGAAATTAAAGTGACTTCAATAAAACAATTTAAAATTTAATTTCCCACTGGTGCAGTCAGTGCATGGAAGGAAATTATACTGTCTATTGGATAAAATAAATGATGTATCATTGAGCATATTTTGATGAATAGTAAATTTAAATCTTTGGTCATATTTTTAAGGTCATATTTCTCTATTTGTTTGGTCATGAAGATCCAAACCCTAACCATCACCAACATATGCCTTAACCATCACCAACATATGCCCTGTACATTACCAGCACTCTCTTCACCCTCCTCCTGTCTTAGAATGACTCCCAATCCAGTGACTTTATCGTATCAGTTACTGACAGGGTCCTGTGATAATTTCCACAAAGAAATCTAGCTGCTCTTCTTTGCACACCCTCCAACACCTGTATTTGACATCCAAAATGTGGGTCCCAAACTACACCACTATATTCAACCACTGGTCTAACCAAAGTTTTATAACACAATTCCCTAACTTGTCTGGTACATCCTCTTATCCATTTTCTTACCAACTGACCAGTGAGCTCTGCTCAGTTGAGTTTATTTTCAAGCATTATGCCAGATTTTGAACTTTAAAAGCATAAGTTTTATTTTATTGGCTTTTAAGTAGTTTTAATGTAGTTATTACTTACAGTAAAGCGATTGAATAGAAATGCTGCAATCAAAAAATCATTTAAGTGCAGAGAATTTTTTTTTTTAAATTTTATTAGACTACTAACTTCGAGCCCATCAAAAATGATGATTTGAACGGAATATTCTGCAGTTCATTTTTTTGCAGTTGGTTAATTATATGGAATTGTTATTACATAATGCTAATGGCCTTGATTTTATAATGTTATACATATTTCATTTGCAGTTTACATACCAATACAGTAGTAACTTCTACTGAATTACTGATGACGGAAGTATAGAACCAATAAAATTAAAAACAAATTAGGAATCCCAAAAACTTGTGCTATCCATGTATTATCAGTTTTATTTCTGGTTCAGGCACAATTCAGCACACTAAATATGGAACTACTTCCACCCACACTAATTAATACCTTTAGTAACATGGCACTTATGAAACCAGTTTAAATGGTTTGTAAAACTGATTTCAGAGCAAATTTTGCTGTAACAAAATGTGTCAGTTGTGATTCTGGTCAACTCAGCCACAACGTCCGCTAATATTGCATTCGAAAATCATAGCCTCTATTACCCTCATATGAATAAGGACAGGCATTACCTTTGGTGATAGTCGGAATTTATTCCGGCAAAGCTTATATGGGAAAGTGAATAACGATCATTTGTAATGAAATTTTCATGATATGAATACTATACTGTGGTTAGATGATTGTAGTATTTCACTATGATTTATTTATATAAATGCATTTTACTTTAAATGATGGAAAGTATAATATCAAAAATGGATAACTGTCATTTATTTGAGTGATACATTTCATGTAAACTTTCTCAGTTTTTTCAATAAACTTCATTGTTTCTTATCTTCTGCCAAAAAAATTTCTTTGGTAATGTTTTAACCTAGTTCTAATAACTGATAGGAGATAATATAACACAAACATGAAATACTCTTCTCCTTGAAGAAATTTGTGCATCTAGTTGTAAATAAACAAAAAGCAACATATAAATTTAAACGAATGTACCAACCGTAACTTTGTAATCTATGATTGCCTCACAAATTTTTTTTTATCCCTGCTCTTCGTATGTTTATGCCATTACCTCCAAAGCAGAATATTATGTTTTATCTGGCAACACAGTTACATTATAGCAGAGACCATGAGAAATTAAAGTTTACTTTCATTAGCGACATGTTACTGAAAATACTTGCAGTACCACATTTTTTCAGCCAAAATGTTGTTCCACATTTTTTTTAGAATAAAATTTTACGAAAATCAGACTTAATGCCTGTATTATGCCAATTAATTTCATTGCATTTGCATATGTATTAAACTGTGTAAATAATTTCTAATATCTCTGCTCGCCACTATTTGATTACAAGAATATTGTTGTTGAATTGCAATTTATAAATTGAATTGATGACTTAAATCTACACAAAAAGGTAAACTTAAATTTCATTTACTAGCTAACACATTTATAAAATACTAAGGATGTCATCTAAGATGGTTGTAGGAATTTATTCAGGAAAAGCTTGTAAGGAAAAATGAATAAGAATCATTTTTAACTATCTCTTTCATGATAAGAGTTCCTTACTCTGATTAGATTATCAGAGTATTTGGTTAGGATTTTATTTAAATAAATGCATTTTACTTTAAATGACAGAACTATAATTTCAAAAATGGATAACTGTTATTTATTAGACTGAAATATTGTGCAATTGCATATATTTCTCTGAATTTTTAATAAACTTCATAGTTTCTTATCATCTGCCAAAGAAATTCTTAAGTTAGCTTTAAACTAGTTCTTATAACTGATACAGATAAAATAGCAAAAACTTTGAATACCGTTATCCTTAAATTAATTTCTGCATCTAGTTGTCATAAATAAACAAAAAGCAACATGAAGGAATGATTGTAATATTGTGGCTGTTGATTTGTGAGTGATGGCTGGCACGTGACTGTTCTCTAGCCAATAGCTATAAACGACGTTCGCAGACTCCAGACAACACGTTTTATATAAGAGGATAAATTCAAGACATATAAAATTTCTCATTTAGCCCTGACACAGTAGGTATTGTTTGGGAGAAAATCATGCCTGGAAAGTGTGGCACCTGTTGCAGATGAGTGGTGAATGGTTTGGATTGCAGTATGTGGATAACGTGTTTTTACTGGGAATGTAGGGCAGTGGGGAAGAGGGAAAACATGAAGCTCTTCTATGGTATTGTTTGCTCTTTTTTTTTAGGGATAGGAAACTTTTAGAACAGGATAGGAAAATATCAGAGCAGGATGAAATGATCAGGGAGATTGTTGAAATGACCAGGATTGTGTGAAGGGGTCAGGGTCCTTGAGGCCTGACCTGTGGAGGCTCAGTCTGTGGAGGCTCAGCCAGCTGAGTCTTGGCCTATAAAGGCTCTGCCTGTGGAAGTGGAAAGAAGAGATGCTGGGTTTTACGAGGTGGGTGAGAAGGATGTTTTGTAACTGATATTGGTCTAGGAAAAGTATGGTAATAGTATAAAGAAGCCAGAAATTTCAGAAATTGTGAGGAGAAATGGGTTTGACCTGTTACCAGAGTCCGATGGCAAAGAGCCTCATGTAGGCAAGATGCAGCAAATCTTTAGTGTGAAAGGAAAAAATAAGAAGAAATGGTGTTCTGCTGCTAGGTATTACCCATCAGAGAGGTTTAGGCCCTCTTCTGCAGCATCAATTAGGCACAGGCTACCAGGTCACAAGCTTTTTCAAAACTAGTACAACATTGGGGCAGATAATAGAGGATATAGGATAATTTTGGAGGGATTACACTAAGGATGACAGAGTAGTGATAGTGGCAGGTGTGGGCAATAGTATTGTTAGAAACACAAGTTATAGCATAAAGAGTTGCCTGAGGAAGGTGGTGAAAGAGGCAGAGCATACCAGGGTGGAACTCATGTATGTTTTAAGCCGCCACGATCGGCCACAGTTGAACCACATTGTAAAGTGGGTAAACGTGGAAATGGAGATGCTACTTGGAAAAGGTATCAGTTCTGTTTTGGAGGTTGTGACTGTGAACTCCATTGGTAGGAGGGGATTCACAAAGCATGGCCTACACCTGAATAGAAGGGAGTACTTTCTGAACTGTAAACTAAAGCTATAAGAGAGATCACTTCCAGTTATGATGGGGTCAGGACTGTGCATTTTTTTAGTTTAGTTGGGGAGGGAATAAATATAAGTGATCAAAGGGACACTGATTGTAGATGCATGATGAGAAAAAACACAAATTCTAAAGAAATAGATAAAGCTATTGAAATAATAATGGATGAGTGTACAACTAGAAAGACAAAGGTTAATGCTGAAAATACCAAAACAAGCCAATAATAAGAGTGTTATTAGTGAACTGCAGAAGTATAATAAACAAAGTATTAGATTTTGGAAACATAATAGAGATACATTGAACCACATGTGAGTATAGTGGTAGAGTCTTCATCAAAAGAAAGGGTATTAGACAATGATGTTTACAGAGTGTACTGCAGTAATGGAAGAGCAATTAATTGATGAAGCGGTATTCATTTTGGTTAGCAAAGATTACTAAAATTCTCTAGTGTTCATAGATCATGATAATGAGTTAATGGGGGTAGATTTTTGGTGTGATAATAAATAAATAAATAAACAGATTATTTGCTGCTTAATGTAGTGGAAGAATGAATGATGGATATGAGGTTCACTGGAGAGAAACTAAATTCATATTCAGAGGTGAGCATAGAATGGGAATTACTGGTTGGAAATTAAATTTAACATGTATGCTCAGTAGGAAATAAGATTAAAAACTCAAGGGAACAGAGATTTTCAAACACCTTAGTAACGGAAGAAGGTTTTCCACAAGTGGTAGAGCAGAAAACAAGGGGACCAAACATGTTGGATGTCTTTCTAATAAAGCATGATGAATATCTTGTGGGGGTCAAGCAAACTAAAGAAACAAGTGATCATATTGGAGTACTGATGGATATTAGGGGTTTTAGTAAACAAGTGGCCACAATTGAAGGGGAAAATAGTTATATTTATAAAAAGACACAGACTTCAGAATTGAGAGATATTACAGGGGAATGTTCAGCAAATGGAAGGATGGCACAAGTATAATAGAGGCGAAGTGGGAAGAGTTTAAGGAGATAATAAGAAAGAGTAAGGAAATGTTTTATTCCAAAGCAGAAAACAAAGGGAAGCACAGAACCTACATACTACAATAGGGAGGTGAGAAAGTTAAAGAGGTTAGTGAGATGGGAACAGAACAGTGTTAAGAGACAGGATGGCAGAAGGGGAAACTTAAAACAACTAAAGAATTTATTAATAATAGCAAAGAGGGAAGATAAAGATGAGGTTTATAAAAAATACTAGCTGGTGCCCACTACTTCATTCGAGTTTGTAATGAATTTTGATTGACTGCTAGCAACATACAACCACCATAGTACACGATGAAAGACTCGCGTCTAATACCACACACAAACACCAGTGGTCTGTACTAAGTAGTTGTGATTGCAAAGTGAAATATAAGGACACACATGTATTTGGTCGAAATAACAGTCGACCACTTTGAACTACTGTATCTCTCACAGCTACCGAAATGCAACCACCATAGTGCATGAAAGAAGACTTGAGGGTACTACCACACATAAACACCAGTGGTCTTTGCTAGGTTGTTTTGGCTGGAAAGTGAAATATAGGGACCCATGTGTCTTTTGTTGAAACATGAAAATGCCCTTTGTCAATCGCTTAACAACTACCATGTCTCCCATGCCCCAATTCAACTACCAAAGTGCATGATGAGAGACTTAAGATTACTATTACAGATAAACACCAGTGGTCTGTGCTAGGTACTTTTGATTGCAGAGTGAAATAGTAGGGACACACATGTCTTTGGTCAAAATATGAAAATGCCCTCCATTGACCAATATCATCCACCATATCTCCCATGCACCCATAGTTACCGACATGCAACCACTATGGTGCATGTTGGGAGACTCGATGCTACTGCCATATACAAACACCAGGGGAGAGTGCTAGATAGTTTTGGCTGTAGAGTGAAATATATTGCATCCACATGTCTATTTTTATATCAGGTCCACCACTTTCAACCACCACATTTACCACACTCCAACAGCTACTGACATGCAATCACGAAAGTGCAAGATGAAAGATTCAAGGCTACTACCACATTCAAAGGCCAGTGGTCTGTGCTTGGTAGTTCTGGCTTTCTGGCTGCTAGGTGAAATATAGCAGGGGCGGAACCAGGGGTGGATCCAGGGGTGGAGGGGCTAGGGGGCTCAAGCCCCCCCAAAAAGTATCTAGGTCAACCCCCTGACATTGTAGTTTTAGGAGACTTTTTAGCTCTACAGGATTCGAGGCCATAAAGACTACCCCATGTGGCCGACTCAAGCCCCCCCCCCTTTCCCAAAACCAAAATTCACTGAAGGCAAGCCCTCTGAACCAAAATTCACTCAAGCCAAGCCCCCCCCCTCCCCCAAACCAAAATCCTGGATCCGCCCCTGCAATATAGTGACACACATGTCTCTGGTAGAAATAGGAAAATGCCCTAGGACTATCCACTTTCTACCACAATATCTCCCACACCCCCATATCTACCTGACATCTAACCACCATAGTGCATGATAGCAGACTTGAACCTCTACCATATACAAACTCCAGTGTTCTGTGCTATATAGTTGTGGCAGCAAAATGAAATAGATGGATACACATGTCGTTTGGTCGAAACACAGAAATATCCCTGATTGTCTGCTTTCATCCACCATATCTCTCACACCCTCACAGCTACCAACATTCAGCTAATGTTGTACAAGATCAGTGACTCCATGCTACTAGCACTCACAAATACCAGTGGTCTTCGCTTGGTAGTTTTGGATGAGAAGTGAAATATTCATGGGCACTGGCAGGATTACTTTAAGGGAGGTGTATCTGTATCTTTTTATATATATATAGCACATTACTTATTAAATAAGGAAACAGAATTTATTCACAAGGTATTGAACAAATTTGGACAACAAGTTAGGCACCTTAAGTTATTAAAACAGTGAATTTAATAATAAATTTTTTTTCTTAATCTTTTTCTGTATATTTTCTTTCATAGTGCAAGTGCACCCCCTTGCACTCCCCCTCCCTGTGCCCTTGGAAATAAAGGGACATAAGCATCTATGGTCGAAATGTGAAAGTGCTCAAGGTCAACCACTTTCAATCACCAAATGTCCCACACCCCTGTAGCTACTGACATGTTACCACCAAGGTGCATGATGAGATACTTGGTGCTACACCAGTGTTCTGTGCTGTGTAGTTGTGGCAGCAAAGTGAAATATAGGGTCACATATGTGTTTGGTCAAAATGCGAAAATGTCTCTGTTCGACCACTTTCAACCATCATATCTCCAACACCCCGACAGCTACATACATTCAGCCAATCTCATGCACGATCCATGGCTCCATGCTATTACCACACACAAACACCAGTGGTCTGCGATAGGTAGATTTGGTTGAAAAGTGAAATTTAGGGACACACACATCTTTGGTTGAAATATGAAAGTGCCCCAGGTCGACCACTTGCAACTGCCATATCTCCAGCACTCCCAAAGCTACTGACATCTTACTGCCATAGTGCAAGATGGGAGATTTGAGGCCACATTCACATATTAACACCAGTGGTCTGCGCTAGGTAGTTGTGACAGCAAAGTAAATTTATGGGTACACATGTCTTTAGTCAAAATATAAAAATGTCCCAGTTGGACCACTTTCAAGCACCAGGTCTCCCACACCCCCACTGCTATTGACATTTGGCCAATGTTGTGCATGATGGATGACTCCATGCTACTACAACATACAAACACCAGTGGTCTGTGCTAGGTACTTGTGGCTGCAAAATGAAATATAAGGACACACGTCTTTAGTCGAAATACAAGGGTTATTCAATAAGTAATGCAACACGTTTTTTTTCTTTCTGAAAGGGGTTGTTTTATTCAGCATTCAAATACACCATGTTATTTCCCAATCTTTTAGTTACACAACACTATTTTTCAACATAATCTCCATTCAATACTACAGCTTTATGCCACCTTGAAATGAGGGCCTGTATGCCTACACGTCCGTGATTCACTAAAAGTGTGTGGTGGAGGGTGCATTGCACCTATCCGGGAAGCTAATGGTTTGGAAGGGATGTACGGGATATAGCAGGAGTCGCCCATGGGCTATTGTGAGGAACCATCCCAGCATTCGCATGGAGTGATCTGTGGAAACCATGGAAAACCCATATTAGGATGGCCGGAGTACTTTATCGAAAGCTACTCCTGTCGGATTTTATGTTTAGTCACCAGGTAAATCCTTTCTATTCCACTCCCTAATCACTCATGGAAAAAATGAGTACAGAAATGAATCTGTTCTGGCCCTGATTTCTCTTATCTTATTTTTGCGGTCATTCCGAGATATGAATGTTGTTGGTAGCAATATTTGTTTACTGTCATTCCGAAATATGTCAGTCAAGAATTTTTCAATTAGCTTTTGTCGAGAGCAATGCCTTCGGTGCTCCAGGTCTTCTCAACCTCACTCCTTCAACATCGCACTTACGCTTTCCCTCCAACTATATATACCTGTCACGAATCGGGTGGCTCTTCTTTGGACCATCTCTAATGCCTCCATTAATCCCTTTTGATGGGGACCCCATACAGAGCAACAATATTCTAAGTGAGGCCGCACTAGTGACTTGTATGCAATCGATTTAACTTCCGGAGCGCATTGTTTTAAATTATGACCTAAAAATCAGAGCATATGATTTGCTTTCCCAATTACATTCTCGATATGCTCATTCCACGACAAATTATTACAAATTGTTACCCCTAGGTATTTAGCAAAATCTACCGTTCTAAGGACAGTACCATTAATTGTATATTCAAAGCTAAATGGTGTCACCCTTTTACTTACCCGCATGACTTGGAACTTTTTAGCGTTTAACTCCAACTGCCAATCTTTACACCACACAATTATTTTCATAATATCGTCTTGTAACAAAGCGCAGTCATCCTGGGTTGTGATTTTGCAATAAATAATAGCATCATAGGCAAATAATCTTTTCATCCCCCTTATTATGTCACACGAATCATTAATGTATATGAGAAACAACAGAGGCCCTATCACGCTTCCCTGAGGAACCCCGGACCTCACTTCAGTAAGTGATGAACGCTCACCGTTGAGAACTACACACTGTGTTCTGCCCTCCAGAAAGTCTGCAACCCAGTCACATATTTGTCTAGATATGCCGTAACTGCGAAGTTTCTTAAGTAACCTAGTGTGAGGCACAGTGTCGAAAGCTTTTTTAAAGTCTAATAGAACTAAATCAACCTGGGATTGCTCATCTGGGATTGCTCAAGTAGTGAATTAAAAGAGCATGTTGTGTTTTGCAGCATTGGCCTTTTCTGAATACATGTTGATTTTGGTTTAAAAGCTCACCTTCATCCAAAAACCACATGACATTTGAATAGATGATGTGTTCTAAAATCCTGCAAAATATTGAGGTTAACGAGATCGGCCTATAATTTTGAGGATCATTAACATTCCCATTTTTAAACACTGAACTTGCGATGGCGGTCTTCCATTTGGCTGGTATTTTTCCTTGATCCAAGGAGGCAGTATATAATTTCATTAAGTACGGTGCAATTTCCTTTGCGTACCTAGAGTAGAATCTTGTAGGAATACCGTCTGGTCCGGGAGCCTTATTGGGATTTACATTCATAAGCAGTTTAGTTATTCCCTCTACATCGAGAACGAGATCATTCATAATTTTGTTGGTACGATTGTTAAATACCGGAATCTCCTCTGAGTTTTCTGTCGTGAAAGCTTTTTTAAAAACATTATTCAAAATTTCTGCTTTCTCTACACTAGTTTCTGATAATTCCCCATTTTCCTTAATCAATGACGGCATGACGTTACAAGAGCCTCTCATTAATTTGACATATGACCAGAACTTTATTGGATTAGTAAACAGATCTTTGGATAAATTTCTGACCATTCCACTGGGCAATGCTGGAGCCAATGTCGTACTGCATCAATAACTTCTTCATCATCCGCGTAGTGCGTCCCATTGATTGCGTTCTTCATTGGGCAAAACATATGGAAATCTGATGGTGCGAGATCGGGACTGTAGGGGGGATGAGGAAGAACAGTCCACTGAAGTTTTTATTTATTTATTTATTTATTCCAACGGAAAAACCATTTTGCATTAATATATCTTATGATAGCTACTTATTAAACACAATTACTACTATTTATGAACAATTTAGTTACAGTGAAAACAAGAAGATAACAAAAAATAGCAAGTATATTTTTATGTTATTAAAACTAGAAAAACAATTACACAGAAGAAAATTATTAATTATTCTAAAACTAATAATAAGACTCAACATAAAACTACAAAAAAATAAAAATTATTGCAGGGAATAATAGACCGTGGCTAAGCCCATCATTGCTGACTCCACTCACGTATGAGTACTTGATTGAAAACAGCAGCACTGTCAATGAAAAAATCAAGTTCGGGAGGTATTCTGTTACCTAGCCTCTGTATCCGTTCTAGGGCACTGCTAGCCTCATAGTTTGTGCGCAGATGTCTACGACCAAATAGTTCTCTCAACCGTGTACCAGATGGACAACGAAAATATACATGTCTGAGAATTTCAGGGCAGTCTATAGCACCTGAGATTAGTTTATGCAGAAAAAGGACACCATGAACATTCCGTCTCGACTCCAAAGGATGGGGGCCAAGGTAGGTTCCAACAGCAACCAACGGAACGTCTTTGTAATGAAAGCCCATGCGACAACCTATAAGCCTTAAGAACTTATTTTGAAGATTCTGAATGTGTTGAATTAGTGTGATCTGATGAGGCGACCATACAACGCTGCAATACTCAAGTATGGGTCTGACATGGGCACAGTACAAGAGCCTGAGTGTCTGGATATTATTAATAAATCTGGAAGTGCGTGCCAATAAGCCCAGGCACTTGGAGGCCTTGGCACATATGTTGTGGACATGTTCTTCTGGACTGAGATTGTACGTCAGAAGAACTCCTAGGTCTCTTACAGTTGTGCAGCGGTTCAGTAGCTGATTTTCCATTTCATATTCAAAATGTAATGCCGATTTAGTGCGGTGAAAAGTAATGCAGGAACATTTATTAACATTAAGTTGCATACTGTTTTGTTGACACCATTTCACAATAGCTTTTAAGCAATTCTGAAGATCTAAGCAGTCATCTCGAGTAATGATTTTCTTGAAAATCTTAATGTCATCTGCAAAGAAAAGGCAACTGGCAAAAATACTAACTAAATCATTTATGAATATATTGAACAGCAATGGTCCTAGGTGTTGAGAGCACCTATCGGGTGTGAAGACTTGTGTGAGGTCTTGCGTTGTCACGAAGAAGGAGAAGTTTGTTCTGATTTCTGTGCCTTCGAACACACTGAAGCCGTTTCTTCAATTTTTGAATAGTTGCACAATACACCTCAGAGTTGATCATCTGACTATGGGGAAGGACATTTACCAGAATAACCTCTTCAGCATCCCAGAAGACTGTAGCCATGACTTTACTGGCTGAGGGTATGGCTTTAAACTTTTTCTTGGTAGGGGAGTGGGTGTGGCGCCACTCCACTGATTGCCATTTTGTTTTGGGTTCAAAGTGATGAGCCCATGTTTCTTCGCCCGTAACATTGTTTGACAAGAAATTGTCACCCTCAGCCTCATGACGAGCAAGCAGTTCCGCACAGATGGTTCTCCTTTGTCCTTTATGCTCTTTGGTTAGACATCGAGGGACCCAGTGGGAACAAACCTTTTAATATCCCAACTGATGAACAATTGTGACAGCACTACCAACAGAGATGTCAAGTTAAGCTCTGAATTGTTTGATGGTGATCCGTCGATCATCTCGAATGAGAGTCTTCGCACGCTCCGACATTGCAGGAGTCACAGCTGTGCCCGGCCGGCCAGCATGCAGGAGATCAGACAGTACTGCTAGACCCTGCAATGATGAAACACGCTTTGCCCAATGACTCACCATGCTTTTGTCCACTGCCACATCACTGTAGGCATTCTTCAAGTGCCTATGAATATCTGAGATGCGCTGGTTTTCCACTAAAAGAAACTCAATCATTGCCTATTGTTTGGAATGCACATCTGTTACAGACACCATTTTAACAGCTGCGTATAGCGCTGTCACCTGTCAGAAGTCAATGAAACTATATGAGACAAAGTGGGAATGTTTGAAAATGTTCCACAAAAAATGCCCGGTTTTTCCAACCAGAATTGGCCGGCAAAAAAATGTGTTGCATTACTTATTGAACGACCCTCTTTCAACCTCCTTATCTTCCACAACAGCCTCATAGCTACCGACATTTAACAACTATAGTGCGTGTTGCAAGAATCAATGCTTCCACCACACACAAACACCAGTGGTCTGCGCTATGTAGTTGTGGCAGCAAAGGAAAATATAGTGTCACACATCTCTGTGATGTAAATAAGGAAATGTCTGAACTAGGTAGTGGAGGCTGCAGAGTGAAATATAGGGATACACATGTCTATTTATATATATCTATACTTATGAAACACATGTTTTGGTCATCTATCATGCCATGACATCACTATTATGTTGTACTATGATTTCATGCTTTACTTATTTTTTTCAATTTATGATCAGAGATGTTGTTCTTGGTTATAGACATTATTTAATAACAGTTACATTTAGCTAAGTATCAGTAAATAAATAAATTGCCAGAACACTGAAAGAAAAGTACATACTTCATTTAAATTGACATAATAATTATTAGTTGCTTATATTTATTTCATATTCATTTGATGTCAAAGTAGTTGTTAAAATCTTTGGCCATGGCTATGTAAGATAAAACCTTTAATTTTTATGTAGCATTGATTATATTGTTATTGTAACCAGCACTTAAAAGAGGGCATAAGAAAATAATTTCTACAAAAAATAATTTAAATTGTTTTCATTAGTGTCCAGTTACTTAAATAATTACTTTGTTTGAACAAATATGTTCCACACTGATCACAGCCTATACAGCCTAGGCTACAAGTAAAACTAATACTACCTGGAATGACATAAGTTCTTAAGATTTTTTAATTTCCTTTTCTTTTACTGATGACACGTTTCAACTGTATGTAACTGCATTAGCCATAGAACTGGTAATATCAATCTGAATGACGGATGACATGATAGGCAGATGTAAAAACCCATGTAGATTTTTTATTTAGTTTATATCACGATGCAGTATTGCCACTAAAAGAGGATACAGTACATGTATTAATATGCATGTAATTGAAGTATTGTTTCTCTGGCGGCAAGTTTAGTGTAGTTGTGGTTAGATTGAAATGCAACCTGGACCGAGATAGTAACAGAAACCTTTTTTTACAGCACATGGTACGAAAATTACATTACGGTTAATTTTCTGTATTTATTTAAGCAGTTGCTAAGAACACTGAAAGAAAAGTATGTATTTCGTTTAAATTGTGGCATGTTAATTGTCATTTGATTTTTTTACTGAAATTATTACTTGGATTGAATGAAAGAAGTTCCAAATTGATTGCGTATGCGGGCTAAACCACAATTAAAACTAATATTACGTCACATATCGTAAGTTGTTAAGATTTATTTTTAGTACCTTTCGTTTTCACTGGGGTCATTATTTCAACCACACCATTAAAACATCGATCTTCATCACAGATAATAAAAAGAAAGATGTAAGAACATTTGAAGAATTTGGATCAAGTTTATATCACGATGCGTGATGACACTGAAATGTGATGCAGAGAATATATTAATTCACATGTGGTTGAAACTTTGATTTTCTAGGGGCAATATTAGCAGAGATTGTGGTTAGGCCTGGGCCAAGTTGATAACTGAAACTTTTTGCTACATCACAAGGGACGAGAAATTAAAGGACATTGAGCTTTATTTTATAACAGTTATATTTAGGTAAGCAACTAAAATGAAATTAATTGCCTGAACACATTAAATTCATCATTTTTGACAGTCTTTGTGGCTAGTATCTATAAATAAAGGGTGACCACTGAATGATGCTTCTAGAAATTTCTATGGCTGTGTTGGAAAACTGATGGGAAGGGGAGGTATTCAGACAATTGTAGATAAGGATGGAGCTATTCAAGTGGATAAATAGGTAATTTGCTTGGAAGAAGAATTATTAAATGATAGAAAACAAAAAGTTAGGTTAGGAAATGCAGTATCAAAAGAAGTGGAAGTGAACATGGGAGATCCGCAGGGTAACATATTGGGACCATTCCTATTCGTTGGTTCGAAATCCTTCACTTTTTGGAAAGAGTGATGAGAAACTGTACAAGAGAGGTAAGGGAATTGGGTTACAAAACTTTGGTGAGACCATGTCTTTAATAGGGTGGTGTAGTATGGGACCCACATTTTGGGTATCAAATACACTAGTTGTAGCCGGTGCAGTGAAGGGCTCCTAGAGATATAGAAATTACCACAGACCACAATCAGTAACTGCTATAATAAAGAAGCTGGAATTGGATTCATTGGAAGACAGAAGGAAGGTGAAGAGAAACCTGGGAGTGTACAAGGAATGTACTGGTGATGAGGCACGGAAAGATATTGGTGGGAGAATTAAGTGAAGTGCATGGATGGGGAAAGATGATTATGACCAGCTGGTACTTGATTTTGGCATAAAAGTGTGGGAAGATTTTCTTTCATAGGGAAGGGATTGAAATAAATTACCAAGAGAAATGATGAATAATTTACCAAAAATATTGAAAAAATTTAAAGTTGAAATTAGTAGAGGGCAAAATTAGGGGGAAAAGGAAAGGGGAAAAATGCACTCCATTGCAAACTAAATTAAATCGATTTTGTGACATTGATCCCACACAACTTCTTTCTTTTTGTTAATGTATGTCAAGCTAGAATTTCTTCTGCTCCAAACATATTTGTTAAATGGTTTACTTCAGAGTTCTCATATTTTACTCAATTGCAATGGTATGTTTTTTGACCCAGAGGATTTGTTATGTCTCATTCCTCTAAGACCTATTCTTTCTTCTTCTGGAGTCAGAATTCATAATTTATTTTCAGATTCAGTCTGTATTCCATTGTATTCTTCAATGTCTTCAGTAAAGATTTTTTTACAGTGAATTTACAATTCTTTATGGCGAATAATAGGCAGGATAATTATTTCCCTATCTTGTAATTTTTTACCTTCACCTTGAGATTCTTTGCTCACCACTTGAAAGATTCCTCTCGAACTTCTCTTTTTTGACCTAATGTTTCAAAGGCTTCATGAAAAAATCTTTCCTTTGTTGACAGATACATTCTGTACTTCCATCCTTTAGATTTTCTATTTAATTTGCTGTTCTTAGCTAATAAATCATTTTTCGACTATTCATGAGGGGCATACTAAAGTTGTGTGCAATGTTTTTTAAGAATCTTAATTTTAAGCCAAACCAAGTACATCATCTTAATGAGACTTTTATTTACTTTCCAACATAGTATCCATTTTTCGCACATTTTTCCCACTGTTCTGCCAGTTTGAAAATACCTTTACGATAGAACTCTGTTCCAGCTGACTGCAGATACTGATGCACTGTTTGCCATATAACCTCCAGTGTCTTGTTGGCCTCACATCTCTTCCTTAACAGAACTGAAAAGATGATAGTTGGAGGGCACCAAGTTAGAACTGTAGGGAGTATGTGGAATAGTTTTCAACCTAAATGTCCAGATATTTTTTAGTGTCTTGAACAGTCTGTGGATGTGCATTGTCCTATTGAAGGATAATCTTTGCAGAGCTTTTATCTTGCAATGCATGATGGAGCTTAGGAAGTATCTGGATCTAGCAGGCAGCATTTATGGTTTTTCCAGTTTGAAGAAATTCATTCTGAATACAAACCCTGTGCATCCCAAAAGATAATTTTCATAACTTTAACTACAGATTGCACTGTCTTCGGTTTCTTCTTTGTTGGTGAATTAAAATGGTGCCTTTCCATAGTCTGTCATTTTTTTTTCATGGTCATAGTAGTGGAACCAATCACAATACTTTTCAAAAATTCATCACCTTCATTTCAAAATCTCTGATGAAGGTTTTGGGTGATGGTTCTTCTCTGAAGTTTGTGGCATTTTTGAAACCCAATGGGCACGAACCTTTTGATAGTTTATGCTTTTAATCATTTCTTACACTTCCACTTGCCAGTTTTTCTGCAATGTCATTCACAGTGATACAGCTTTCTTCTCTCATTAGCGCATCAACTCTTTCCATATTGCATTCCGTGGAAGCAGTTCAAGAGCACCTGCTAAGAGGCTTACTTGGATTCTCATGTTCCCATTTTTTAAACGTTTAACCCATCTCCTAACACTGCTGGCATCCATGCAGACATTTTCATTGATATGTTGAAGTGATTGAAGTATATGATGAATTTCAGCAGTTGATTTTTCCTCTTTAACAAGGTGTAAGCTACCTTACTCTATTTTCAATATTCAGTTAAAATCCGACGAAGTTTGAGGTTAACATTCGATACATGATACCATAGTTTGAAATCAAGATAACAACACTTTAGGTTCAGAAAAGTAAATAGACAACACATAACAACCTTAAATAAGAAGTTTCTAATAAAATATAAACTGTAAACTTACCGAGATGAGCGTAATCCATAATAATTCTGAAGTAAAGTAAACAAGATTTGGTTAAACAACCACAGCACTGATATTCCACTAAATTAACCACTGTAAAGCACTGGGATAGTAATAATTTCACCATTTGATATTAAATTAACCAATAACTCGTAGTTCCAGACTAATTTAAAGCAGTAAATATGATTTTTAAAGCATCACCCCATGTGTTAATATCAATAATAAATTCCAGCACCGATTTAAGTAGTTTCAGAGCTTTAAAAGTAGATTTAAACAAACTAAATAACCAGCAAGTCAATATTCTCTAAGTTTCCAATAGCCATCAACTAATAATCAGAAGATATAAATAAATGAAAATCCGTAATCCTGTGACGTCGTAGCAACCAACTTGTAATTTAAATTTCTATCTGGCAAACATATTTCATGAACTAAAAACTTTTCTTAAGTACTTAAATAAAATAAAGGTACGTTTTAAAAATAGTTTCAGGCCACAACCGACTTTAAATAAAAAGTGAAGAAAATCTTGCACCACCAGGAAATCACCAAATTTTAGAAATTCAATAACTTTTGACATCCTTAACCAATTTAAAAGATTTTTACACCACTGAAGTCAGCAGAAGCTGGGGAACACTTTGAAAATAGTCTAAACTTGTTATTTTAAACTTTAGCAAATTCATATTCCGGACATGACGTGTTGCAGTACTAAAGTCATGTGAGCTTTCCGATTAACCAACTTTCAAAAATCATTTACACCCATCTGGAAGCTCTGAAAACAAAACCAACCACATCACCACACTTGTTTCACGACGCTCTATCTCTTGTGATTTTTTGGAAGCTCTCCATTAACAAAATTTTTTCTAGGTAGACTGTTGTTTAGGTCAGTAGGTCATTTCTGAAAAAGGTAGGCCGGCTGCTGGCCTCCAGGCAGTTCGTGGAAACACTTGGTCGGGATAACATGTAGCACATTGTTTAGCGAATTTAAGTGAGACCAGCTCGCGGGTGGTGATGGGAAACCGGAACAAACATGGCTGACCGTAGGAATTGCCAACCGTAGTAGTCTGAACGTTGCCGACATGTATTCATCAATGTGAACTTTTACTTTCATTTCGGGGTGGAGCGGTCTGTTCTGTTTCATGACTTGTGATCTTTGGCTTAATGATTAACTCCGATTGCCATTGCTAACTGTGACTTTATGTAAACTCAGTGAAAATTTTAAGAATATATCCTTTATTGATTCTGACTTCGACTTTCATTTCTACTTCAGTACCTTTCTTACAGGAGGTTAATTCTGTGAGTGGCGACCGACTTCATCATTACAGTTAGCATTCTCCAAGGTTTTTCACGGTTATAGAACTTGTCTCGAACTTTTGGTAACATTTTGGAAGAACTCAAGTTTAGGTGTACAAGCCAATACCAACCCCCAGCATCGGCTTTGTCGCCTAACAAGGAGTTCAATGACAGTGCACTGTCAAAATGAAACATTGCTGTCTGCCATTTTGGAAATATTGTTTGCTGTTATGTGAAAGCAACAAGAAATGCCTCAATCTTTAACAATTCATTTACAGTCTGTGATTATGATCCTGCTGTCATTTCATTACTTTGTTGAAATTTACATTGTTTACACTGGGTTGCTCATGACTTTCAGTATTGTCATCATAGGTTGTAGTTTCTTATGTGCTTAGTACTTATGGGATTAAAGATTTCTGCTATTGGTGTTTAACTCCTAGATTTGATTACTTTCTTTGCTCCTGACAAATGCTGGTCTGAACGACACTCTGGGCATCTTACATTCTAACATCAATCAACTTAATATTAGTATTTCGGCACTGTATAATATAATCAGTATCAAATTTTTGGATGTATTCTGCACCATTTATTTATGAATAAGTTTATGCCAAAAGAAACTGTTGTAAATTTTCAGTGATAAAACATTATCTACATTTATCAATGTTTCACTGTTATTATTTAAAGTTTCTTTGGTATATGCTCCTCCTGCTTCACTACTTACACTTGAACCTACAATTTAGATCTTCCATTTGGATTATTTTCTTTTTCGTACATGTATTTTCAAAAATATGCTTAATTTATTCAGAGAAATCATATTTGACTGGTATGGAACTGGTATATTCAAATAATTCCATACTTCATCTATTTCTTCTATTTGCTTCATGCTTCTAACCCAGCACTTAACATTACTTCTGTGTTTATTGTGTATATACCAGGGGTATTAGTTGAAAATTGCCGGTTTTTTCGATAAAGAAAACACACAATTTGAGAGGAATCTCAAAAAACATTTTATTCAAAGTATTGACCATTGCATTCTACACATTTTTCCCATCTTTTATGCAAATTATGGATACCATCCCAAAAAAACTTTTTCTCTATCGAGGCAAACCATTTGACGAGCCATTTTTCGACTTCCTCAAAATTGGTGAAGCACTGCTCTGCAAGCAAGTGTCCCATCGATGGGAAAAGGTGATAGTCGGATGGGGCTAGGTCCGGAGAGTATGGTGGGTGCGATAATATTTCCCAATTAAGTGCTTTCATTGTGTCCTTCACCAGTTTAGCGGTATGAGACAGCGCGTTGTCATGTTGAAAGATAACTTTTCCATGTGTTCGGGCCCATTCTGGTCATTTTTCAATCAACACATGATTCAAGTTGATAATTTGTTGTCAGTAGCGATCCATATTCACTGTTTCACTAGGTTTTAATAACTCGTAGTACACCACACCACACTGGTGCCACCAAATACAGAGCATTGTCTTATGGTCAAAGCGATTTGGCCTTGCAGTCGATGGGCCGGCCTCACCAGGTGAAAGCCATGATTTTCTTCGCTTCGGGTTCTCAAAATAAATCCATTTTTCGTCCCCTGTGACAATTCGGTGCAGAAAAGATTTCCTTTCGAACTGATCAAGCAGCATTTCACAAACGGTTTTCCAATTTTCCATTTGTCTATTGTTCAGTTGGTGTGGAACCAATTTTCCATACTTCTGGATCTTTCCCATGGCTTTTAAGTGTTGGAAAATTGATCCTTGGGTCACATTAAGTGTTTGTGCCAATTTTTGTTGCGATTGGGTTGGGTCTTCATCCAATAACACCTGCAATTGCTCATCTTCGAACTTTTTTGCTGCAGATCGAAATATCCACTTTTAAATTGATGAAACCATGTTTCACATGTTTTAATCATTGGAGCATGTTCACCATAAGTTTCTACCAGTAACCAATGAGCTTCAGCTGCTTTTTTCTTTTGATGAAATAAGAAAAGCAACGAATGCCGCAAATGCGATTTACTTGGAACAAAACTCGGCATATTCACTGAGGAAAACAACAATGACACTATTATTGTCATGGAATGTGACTTGTGTATTGTTGAAGGTTAATTTCAATAGAAACAAAAGACATACATGCCAAATCAGAAAAATGTATACATATTGCTAGTGATATCTATAAGTACAACCGGTAAACTTCAACTAATACACCTGGTACCTCTTTTGGCCCTTTCATCTTTCTTCACATGAATAGAGATAAAATTATTCTACAATCATCGAATTTTGTCTTTCTCCTTCCCACCTGACCCTTCCAAAAACTTAAGATCCTGCTGGAATTGACCTTTGTGTTGTAACACAGTTCTCCTTGCCACAAAAATGGGAGATGTGAAACTTTTAGCCTGTTTATGATGCCACATCACATTTTACTTCTGTTATTTTTGTAATCTGCATCTCTTAAGTTTACTGATGATATGTTACTTAGTTTTTGTAATGAACAAGTTAATGTTAAATCAAATTTTAGATTTTCGTAATTTTGATAATGCTGGAGATGTATTGTTGTTGGAGGAAGGGGAACATCACCAACATGTGTGAGGATATAAATAATAAAGAAATTTAAGTAGGAAGGAAACAATGTAAGACCTATAAACATGAATGGTAATAATAAATGTTGGGTCTACTGGGAAGGACTTATTGGAGATTGAGGCCTGGAGGATGTTTGGTGTCAAGGATGTTCTGGTAGACTGATTACTATCTGCAGCATTCAGCAGAGAAAACTCTGATGACCCTATCTGTAAAACAGTTGTTGAAGTTGTTCAACTTGTGGAAACTGGCACGTTTTGCCACCGGATGGGATACGTTGCTAGTATACACTGTTTACATGTGGTTGTTCACTCTGATGGTAAGTTAGCTAGTGGTGATGCACATTCAGGGATATTATAATTTAACTACACAGATGTAAACAGCCTTAACTTCCAAAACAGCTGCAGTAGCGAGGTTTAGTGAGTTTTGTAATTTCTCACATATCCTCAAGTTTATATATTTATATATAGCACATCATTTTATGTTTCAAACAACAATCAAACTTTAGTCAGTAATCATGGATTTATATGCTGGTGCCTGAATGAAAACATAACTTCCTGGATTGGGCATCATGGAACAATGGCCTGGCCACCACATTCACTAGACTTTTCTGTATTGGGCTACATTAAGGGCAAAGTTTTTGTTCCACCTCTTCCAGCAAATCTAAATTATCTCTGACTTCAAATAATAGAAGCACTTGCAACCATAGATGGTTATATGATTCACTAGCAGTTATCTGTGACTTCATCTGCTTGAAAATATATTATGTTATAAAAGTTTTTGTTACTATTCAGAGTACTACCAGCAGAAATATGTCTCCTTTTGGGTTGAAAATATTGTCAACTGCTTCCTTGGCTTTTATTCCTCAATGAAAAGTATACCTCTAAGGCAGTACATAGGTAACAAAGGTGTAGCATGCACCAAAAGATATCGTTACATACATTGCTCACTTAGCAGCAGTAGACGTCTTGAGCAGATTCTGACATCATTAAAGTCAGAATTCGGCATGGTAGCCACCTTCTGCAATACAAATCCACTATGCACCATGGAATATTAGCCATCATTCTGGCCCAGGCTGTGTTACAACCTTACCACAACCTTCGTTTATACAGCTTCTTGGAAATCAGCACTTTTTTCAAATTTAAAATTTTCACATAAATTGTGAAACATGTATTACAAACGGAATTGCGATGTGATACCTGAGAAGTGTCACTATTTCATGTTTGCAACTGAATATCTTCTTGTGAACCTACTGACAGAACAACTTAAAAATATTTTAGGTTAAGTATATATTTATATTTCCTTCTCTGGAACTATTATTATTGATCTTTTGATACAATTTAAGTACAACGTGATGTAACATAAAAATTTTGTAACAGCATAGCAAAATTTGTTCTCAGAACCACGAGATAAATTGAATAACATTGCATATCATTTTTAAAGTTCAGCTAACAGGTTAATTTAAGCTAGAAATCAGGTTTTTATAGTTTTGAGAAAGTATCTGAACAAGACAATATTTGCTGTTGCATCATCTACTTTAAAAATTCATAATAAATCAGAGAAAACAGTTAGAGGCTTCAAATTTGCTCAGTAATCATTTTGGAATATGAGGAATCATTTAAAGCCACTTTCAGATTGATAACTTTAATAGCTTAGGAAATATTAATTAGTTAAATGTTAATGAGTTTTATTTCATCCTTTTGAAAATAGTATACATGGCTTGCTTCATATTAAATGAAAGAACAGTCAATTAAAAGTAAAATAAAAGTTATTTTAGTTTCATAGGTGTAAAATTGTAGTAGTTATAAACAAGTTTTGGAATTCAGAAAATATTGAAGCTACAAATATTTTTTTTATAAGGATCAAAATTAACACTTTTTAATCAACCTAACTACTGTCAAAATCTCAGATCTATAGGAATATTTTAAGTCACCAAGGTCATAAGTCTGATGAAATCTTTAAGCTTGATAGCCGGCATTTGATCAGTTCATGAGATTACTTTGTTGGAAACCGGAAGACGTTGTGTTCCTACAGGTATTTCTATATGTAGCAGCCCTGGGCTTCCCTCGCACCAGTCTTGCAGGTTCAATTAGAGAGTGACTATGTTACTGTGTGGCGTGATGTATATACCAGCCAGTCAGTTTCAAATCATCTGAGAGTAACCATGCTCCACAGCTTGTTTTTTGGCGCAAGGCTACAATGTGAGGTGCGTGTAGAGGCTGGCCAGTCTTGCAGAATTAGTTAGAGTGTGACTATGTTGGTCTGAGGTAGAATTTTATGCCATGTGGCATGGTGGCATAACTTAATTAAGGGTCATTTGTAGAAACATTGAATTTTTGGGGCGTGTGACAAAATTTTATCATCTTCTATGCATTAGTGAGCTTTGTTTAGAACAATGGGGTTTGGTCTTGTTCAATCGTGTTAATCGGTCCTGCATTTACATTTGTTTGGAGACATTGTTTGATGCTAATTTAGTTTTGTTGAATTTGTTTAAAATTGAAGAACATAGTAAACATCTATCAGCTTTTATCCGTGACTTTTTTTAACTGTTACCTTTCCTAATTTGGGGTTTAATCAAATTAGGTGGCGGCCAAGTTAATGTTGCAAAGCAAAACTAAAATTATCCAAGGCAGAAGACTGTTGAGACTGAAGGTTTTGCACTAACCCCACTGTGAACTTATCTTCTCACAGTGATACATGACACCAAATTGATGATCATGAAAGCAACTTAAATTACTAATAAAATTCAATTGTCATTCTAGTTGAAGCAGTATTTCAACCAAGCCACAAACATCACCAATATTGTTGCTAGAAAATCAAGGATTCTATCACCCGCGCATTAATACATTCACTATATTGCATGTTAGTGACGTCATGAATTGCGATATAAACTTGACCCACAATTTCACATCACGATATCAAAGCAACTGCTAAATCTGGTTGAAAAATGCCCTTTGCAACATGGCAGCCATACAAGTGAAGTAAATAATGAATACATGTGGAACTGCATCCAATAACATGAATATCAGCATCATGACAATTATTAAAGTAACATAATTTAGGAATGTATACCACAATGCTTGTAACTTACACTGTACAATGTAAAGTCCAGAATTATTACAACTCTTAACACAGTTTACATTAATATTGCAGGTCAAGCTTACATCGTGATACAGTGACCATGTTAGTGTGTGTGCTTTAGTCAAGCTGAAAATTCATACGGAAGGTGTATACTAAAATTAATTGTGATAATTTATGCTAAGCTATCTCTTGATGAACATACTGACAGAACAAGGGTTTAGGTTAAGTCCAGATTTATATTTCCTGTTTCCTAACTATTATAATGGAAAATGTTACTTCTACTTGAAATTAGTTCCGATGCATTTAATGTGTTAAGGTGTATTGGTATCGTTTGTAGTGGCAGTATTAGGGGAGAGACTGACTAGGTTGAAATGCTGCTAGAGCCAGAATGTTCTTGTTATAGCATGAGGTATCAAGACTTTAGTTATTATTAGTAATAAATAAGCTTCTTTCAAAAGCACCATATTAATGACGATGAGAATTGCAATGTAAATACTCCTTATATGGTTTCTTGAAATGAAAAGTTTCTACCTTAGAGCATTGAATGCACTCATTTTATTTGCTGGATTTAATAGTTATTTGCAGAATACTGAACAGCAAGCAAAAAACTCTGTTTTGTTTATCATAAGCTACTATTTGAACTGATTTCTACAAAAAAATTGGACAAAAAAATATTGTTATCTTCTGTTAAGTTTTAAATTTTGGTAAAAATAATTTGTAATGTTACATAGAGTGTATAGTAGGGGGGGGGGGGGAAGACACAGACAATAAATTGAACTGAGGTGAGGTGGAATTGAAACCATTACATATTCGTCATGAACATTCAAAAACATTTTACACATGACCATTTTGTCACTTTTAGTGAACCGACTTTCGCACTGGCATACTCTTAGTAATGTACATTTTTTTTTTTTGTTTCAAGCTTTAATTTTTAACGTATGTATTATGACACTTATATTAAAAACAGAATTATTGTGTGATTTCATGTATGCAACTGAAGACATCTCTCGTGAACTTACTGACAGTACAATTTAAAAATGAAAGAAAAGTTAAGTACAGATTTATATTTTTAAAATTGAAATTTCCAAATGAACTTTTCATTTATGTGGGATAAAAACTATCCTATGTCACTTCACACACAATTTACTAACTTTGTGCCAAATTTCATTTAAATATGTTGAACTATTAAGGCGTGATTGGTGCCGATATACATACATTTGTGCCAAACATACATCAAAACTTTCTCATTTATATAGATTTATTAAGATTTTGGGAAAAACTCGCTTACAGGTGGGATATCCGCTGTGTCCCAAAAGGAACCCATATAGAACACTTTTCTGAATTTGACGATGTATCATTTAATTCATCAGGACTTTGAATTTCTTTGTAAATAAGTCTTACTTATGTATAACTAATTTAGAATAACCCTGTATATGAGCTATTACAGTGGAGACATGTGATTTGCATTGTAAAGTTGGGCATTATATCAGAAACAAGTCACAGGAAGGTGGAAGGGCAATTTTTTTGGGAAAACATAAAGAATATCATGAATTTTGAGGAAATGAACTGAAGCTCAAAGGTATTATGCACTAATTAAACATGAACTCTAGTGAGTGGTGGTTCATATTGGGAAAGATAAGACTGCTGGGAATAGGGTAGGAAAAAAAGATTATTACTGGGCATTATCTTGTGACCAGAGAGCTGTCTGGTACCCATTTTGTACTGCTAAACCATTTCTCACCTACAAAGTTCAGAGGAGATAAAAGAATTTAAAAGTAAAGTTCATAATTGGCAAAAGTAGATGTTTGTGGGAAAATGAACCAAAAAAAGAATCTTATATTGAAAACAAGAAATCGGGAAAAATCGGTGTGTAGGTAAATTGTTGCTGGAGCATGTGCTCCATTACAAGTAAATTAATTAATTATAAAAATGAATCATGTCCATAGATACCATTTATTACTAACACTATGCTGTAATTACTGTGCCGAGAAATATCCACAAAACAATTATAAGTTACAATAATAGTATTTTTTTTGTATTCATGTATAGAAATTTACATCTTCAGTACAGTAATTGGGCAACATCATGGTTTCCGTATCTAGTCTCTCTCTGCTGCGATTGTAAAAATCAACATTGATGTTTCCACATGACACAATTTATTAGCTATTTGCTAAGACTCTAACGGTGATAAAAACAGACTGAAATTTCCAGAGGGAGCCCTGTAGTTTGCTATAATGATGAACGGTACCATATTCCCATTTTGTAACACAGCAATCAGAGTCTTGTTGAATTCAGTAATTCTTATAATTCCCATGATTATTTTGCAGCTGTTATCGTTAATGACTGTGAACAATAGACCTGAATAATAATTATCCAAGACTGCCAAATAATAAGCAGTTCATGGTATTATATGTTGCAGATATTAATTTTTACTAGTATCATTAATTACCTCTTTGCCAATTTTCCTAATAACCAATGTTTGTATCATGTGAATTTTTATCCCAAATTCTTTCACTGTTTGGAGTAAATAATAAAAAAAATTTAAGAGAAGACCTGTTTAAAAACTTGTTGAAACATCCTTTTTGTAATGTAATGCACAATTTGTTTTTCTATGGGAATGATGTATTTTGTGGCTTTTAATTTTTTTTTTTTTTTTTTTTTTTTTTTTTTGTACTTTAGTATATAGAATTATGAATATGCGGTTAATTCCTTCAAAAAATATAATATTCATTTATTACAGAATGACATTCTTCATCATTCTGAGAAACTTGAGAAGCTCAAATCAAATGTCAAATGGGACAAGGAAGAATTATCTGCTGTGGAGGAGGATATGGCAAGAGGAGAAGATGACACTACAACTCTTTGTAAATTTAGACATGAAGACGAAAAGAAGGCAAAAGTTAGTCTGGAACATTTGTTTTGATTCATGTAGAGTTAAAAAAATATAAATTTGTGAATAATACAATTTTACATTACTATCTTCTTATATATAATTCACTTATATTCTGCATGTTAGATTAATTGCTTTTTTACAAAGATTTGTTTGTCCTTCCTTACTGCTTTCATTGCTGTCATATTTTGCAATATTTTTTTTATTCATCTGTACTTTTATTAATGCTATACTAGGATAAATAACATCTTCTGTGTATACTACAAATTCTCCATTCTTCATATTATTCAAGTAACTGACCATCATTCTCTTACAAAAATCATATGTCTATGTAATTATTTAATCTGTGTCAAAAATTTCATGACAATATCATGCCAAATTTTTTTCTCTTGCCCTGAACTCCCAGTGTCTTCTCATCATGAAGGATTAAAAAATTTCACAATTTTGCATGCATATGTTTTTTGCATGTTGGTAAGAGTTGATCACTTCCGATATTTTGATTTTTAAAAAAAAAAAAAAAAAAAAAAAAAAAAAAGAACTGAGCAAATCTAATTTAATTGTGACAGAGCTTATTCACCACATTAAAGCACATCTACAGTGGATTTGTGAGGCACAGCCATCCAGATTGCTGTTTTTGAGTAGTTTTCCAAAATTGTCTAAGTGAATGCTTGGAAGGTCCCCAATATCCTCCTCAAACAACACATTTTATGAGCAGAAGTCATATGTTTCGCAGATAGATGGCAACACATCTGGTCCCTTATCAAAAATGACAGGCCTAGGAAACAGTAGGAGATGGACCCTTACTTTGGAAATAAGGACAGCATTAGTAAGATGTTCAAAATGACGATTTGATGGAACTAATGCCCCAGTTGTAATTTCTCTATTCACCTACATCTGTGGTTTGATAAGTAAGCTTTTGATATCAAAAAGTTAAGTCTTGAAACATATTTTGTTTTTCAACGTAGTTCCCTCAAAATTCAACACACTTCCTCCAACGTTTCTCCAGCAGGGTGATTCCCCCATAAATATGGATTTCTTCAAGGCCCTTGGAAAACCTGTTTACCTTCTGTATGAACCCTTCATGTGCCAAAATTTGTGTCCAGCTAGGAAATTTTTGAAAAATCTAAGAGAATGAGATTGGATAAATAGGATGTAAATGGAAAGATTCGATACCATTGTTTACTCAACTTTTCCTGAGTGACGTGGCTTGAATGCACCAGCACACTATCAAGGTGAAAGAAGTCATCTTTTTTAGCCATTTCCACAATTGCTGTCTTCATTCTCTCCACAATTTTCCAATTTCTGTGTAGTGAAACAAGAAATTTCCTTTAATGTCAGAAAAAACTGAAGCCATCAGCTTTCCTGTTGATGGAACACATTTTACTTTCTTTTGAGCTAATTCACCTCATGGAGTCCACTGTTTTGATTTCAGTTTTGTTTTTGGCATTTATTGATGAATTCATATTTCATCCATAGTTACAGAATGCTGCAAAATGTTAGTTGTTTTCTTCTTAAACACCTCCAGATAGTCTGCCAAGGTATTTTTTTTTTTAAAAATTTTCAAATGTACAGACATTTTACAGATCCAGTTTATTTAAATGTGTAGATCATTATGCCATGATATTGACATCTGTATCTTCAACACACAATTTCTCCTTCATCTTTTAATAGTACAAAATCTTTACCTTTCTATCTATGTACCAGATAAGTTGACTCCTAATAGCAATTGTCCTTATTTTTCATTTGCAAACCAATCTAGATATCCTATCCAGATCCTCATGTAACTGACAACAATCCTCTACTATTTCAGTCCTATTCTACAACATTTATGTCACCTGCATAAAAATGTGTATGCAGTCATTTATTAAAGTAATGAACAACAATGATCCATCTGGTTTTATATTGCATTTTATGCCTTAACTATTTGCTTGTTGCATTTTAAGAGTTCCTCCACCCATCACATCTCTTTTTCAACTATTCCAGTGATTTTTATCCTACTTTATATTGTTATATAGCTCACTCTGTCAGATGTCTTTGAAAGATTGAAGGTTCCCTTTGTCCATTTCATGTGAAACAAACTATATGTATGCCACTAACTATGATTAAAAGGGCCTAAACACCTTCAGTTTAACTGTGCAGTTTATTATGTGTGTTATCATGTCTGAGAAATAAATAGAGGTAACTGTGCAGTTCTGGCAGGTTTTTATACAGGCTGGTCTCATCTTTTGCAATGATAAACTGTGCAGTTCCCTCCAGTAATTTTACAGTTCACACAATCATGTTCTAGCTAGTCATCTTACTTCAACCTGTTTCCATCATGACTTCCATGAAAAAACAAGATGCACTTTTGGTTTTTATTGAAAGAACTTTCCTAAAGTTTGGGATGTAGAGTGTGCTTCATATTCTAATCATGAATTAAAAGCAGCCATGTACAATGTTTGAATATAAAAACTGAATATTCTGGTGCATGACAAGATTATGATAGTCATGAATAAAATAAACAACCTTCAATACATTTTTTGGAAAGAAATGAAAAACGTATGACCCTTTGGCAGAAACTCATGATGCTCAACATCATTGAAATCAAAGAAAACACATTTGATCAAACTTGTCATATTTTTTTCAGTCTTCGCTCTTCAGGCAGCTTCCACTGAAACAACTGGGCCTTGCTTTCGATGTCATACCCATACAACCACGTTTCATCACCTGTTATGTCTATTTTAAGAAGTTCTGGATTGTTGTCGTCTTCACTCAGCATTTCCAGAGCAAAGTCTACGTGAAGTTGTTTTTAGTCGAAATTCAGCAATTGGGAACAAACTTTGCTGCCACATGTTTCATTCTCATAAAATATCTGAAAAAAAAAAATGGCTTAGCATCAGCCAATAATATTTTTACATCATCAGCAACCCTTATAATTGTAATACCACAATTTTCCAGTTTAATTTTTTTTCACTTGTTCGACATTGTCGTCAGTTGTTGATGTGTTAGGTAGGGCACCCAAGGTGGTTATCATCTTAAACATCTTCATGCCCCTCTTTGAAACATCTGTATTACTCATAAATTCTTGTTTACTCATAGTAGCTTTGCCAAAAGCTACTGCTAAAATTTTGAATGTGATGCTGCACCTTATTCTATTTTTCAAACAAAATTATATACAAAACTAGCAGTTACCCATGACTTTGTCTGCATGGAAGAGTGTTGTAATATATGATTTTCTTGAGATGTCTCGACGCTCAGTTGTTAGGGCATCCAACATGAGATGGAAAAGTCCCCAGCTTGAATCCCAGTCTCCACGAGGATTTTCATAGGTTCTTAGCTTGACCTTCACCTCTGACACAGGTTGTGTGATGTGAAGTATGCCAGAATGCTCACGTGGTTCTAATTCGACGTTGAACTTTAGGTCCCTTATGCCCGGTAAGAGTACTGTGATCTTGTAACTCATCGATGCGTTGTTAACATCTCTTGTGTTGTCCTCATGGCACATGGTTGGGGTGGATCACTAACTTGCAGGTTACTTTGGGCAGGGCCGGCTCCAGGATTTTGGGGCCCGGGGTAAGAAGTTGGGGGTCCTTGTCAAATTTCTGTTTCTGCTTCTTCATCGCCCATGAAATATATCTGTAAAAACTGTGGTTTCATATTTGACGAAGGAAGCATAGATCCAATTCGGTCATATACTTCCCCCTGGATAGTAAATGTCGGCAAAAATCCTTGCTTTGCAAAAATTCTATCAGTTCCAAAAGACGTAATATGAAAGCAGGAATTATACTTTCTGATAAGATTCAAAAATCACCGCGATTCATCTGTGTTGTTAGAAAACAGCTGTTTCAATGGTTCCATACATGGCATGCTGATGTCGCCTAGCTCCCAATTGGTCTAAAGTTGCAGCAACTTGAGATGATGCCAAATGTGCGGCGTTATGTTGTCATCAATTTTTTGTTTGCTCCGGTGTTTCAGTAGCTCTTGATGGATGGATTGTTCTTCTCGCCAAGCTCACATTTTTCCGGGTGTTTCAACAACTCGCTGCAATACCAAGTATACGGTGTGTTGTTGTCTCTGCATTTTCGTTTGATTCTGTGTTTCAGCAGCTCTTGAGATCGATTGCCATTCTGCTTGCTCTTTGCACTGAGCTCACATTTTTCCTGTTGTCTCGGCAGATCGTCCCGACACCAAGTGTTCAGTTTGCTGTTGTTGCCCAACTTGCTTCTGCTCTGGCAATTCATCAGCCGCAGAAGCCCCAAGACATGCCAACTGCTCAATCCTTTGCAGCTCTGCTTGAGGATTTGTCTCCTGGGTTTTGGATATTTTCATAGCCCTGGTTTCCTAGCATTTCTTTGAAAGATTTGCCTTTTGTTTACCCAGCATCTCTTAAAATTGCTAATTTTAAGTTTCGCAAATAAAAATGAATATAGATTTAATTAATGGAAACTCAAAACATTAGCAATAAATTGATGGAATCTACTAAATATCCAAAAAATACTAACATTCAAAGAGCAAATAAATACCTAAGTGGCCCACGTACATTCATTTCCTTAAAAAAAATGTGAAACTAAATATGAATATTTTTATTTGCATTGAGTATATGACAATTACTGATTTTTTTATTGATTTTTTAACAAAGAGATTTTTTTTTCTCATTGAATATTGATTTTGTTTTGAGGATCAATTAATACCATCAATTAATTCTGCTTTAAAATAAAAACTAGACGACCCGTGCGAAAATTTCGCGAATAAAATGCGATGAATAGTGAGGTTGAATGCTTGTAATATAATGAATAGTAGAACCGTACTTTTATAGCAAATATTTCATTTAGTGTAATAGGTACGCAGCAAAATACTCACAACATATTACGAAACAGTTAGGAAAATATAAAACACACTGTATTTATGACAAACTGTCACTGACCTTAGTATAATAAAACCAACCTTAACAAAATGCACACAGCATATCAACATCTCTGAAATATTTGTTGCTGTGCGAATAAAATGTTTACATTGGAATTGTATAGCAAAACGACAGTGTTTCCGCAACAACAAAAATGTATCAGAAAATCTACTTATTGAATAAAAAAAAGTTTATTGACATCTCTGTGATATCCGCTGCTGAAATCAGGGGACTTGGCTCTGAACAGTCTCATACGCGCTACCACTTTAAACACCAAATTCCGAATATTTTTTTCTTAATTTATGATTTTACCTAGCTGAGACCTTAATTTTACAACGATATGTCATTTATCGATTTCGGATAGGTATCGAAGAAGATAAATGGCTTGTATTAAAAAATTAAAAAAACACATTCTATAACTAATATTGATAATTTTGCCCTTTAAGGGTTGAATTCCAAAAAATTCCTTTTATAAAATATCAACCAAGGTGAAAAATTTTTTTTGTTGAGAAATGATGATATTTTTGCCCCTTAATATGATGTGACCATAGCGACTAATTTAATATTTAAATCGATACGTCATTTATTGATTTCGATTAGGTATCAAGGGAAATAAACAGTTCCTGACAGAAAAATGCATTGTAAAAATATTAATACTTTTGCCCTCTAAGGTTAGAATTTTTAAAAATTTCTACTTAAAATGTGGTAACGGGACCGAAGACATTACGAAGACCTGAAGCTTTTAAATGATACCTCGTTTATCAATTTTGTTTAATTGTCAACGGAGATAAATGACTAAAGACACAAAAAACGTATTTTAGAAATACTGATATTTATGCCCTTTAAGGGTCGAATAACGAAAAATTCTTTCTAAAATATAATGTGACCATGACGGAGACCTTAATCTTTAATATGATACCTCATTTATCTATATCGGTTATATATCAAGGGAGATAAATGGCTCGTGACACAAAAATGCATTATAGAAAAATTTATACTTTTTCCCTTAAATGGTTCAATTTCAAAAACATTCTTTCTTAAAATATCATGTCACAAAGCTGAGATATTATTCCTTATAATCCTACTTGATTTATCGATTTTGGTTAGATATCCAGCGAGGTAAATGGCTCGATATACAAAAAGAGCATTTTAGAAAAATCGACATTTTTACCCTTTAAGGTTCAAACTACGAATAAATCCTTTCTTAAAATATAATGTTACCACGGCGGAGACCTTAATTTTTAATATGATACCTCATTTATCTATATCGGTTAGAAATTAAGGGAGATAAATAGCTCGTGACACAAAAATGCGTTGTAGAACCATTCATACTTTTTCCCTTTAAGGGTTGAATTCCAAAAACGTCATTCCTAAAATATGATGTCACCGAAGCTGAGACATTATTCCTCATTATCTCACTTGATTTATCGATTTTGGATAAATATCCAGGGAGATAAATGGCTCGATATACAAAAAACGAATTTTAGACAAATTGACATTTTTGCCCTTTAAGGGTCGAATTACGAAAAATTCCATTCTTAAAATATAATGTTCCGACGGCGCAAACCTTATTCTTTAATATGATACCTTATTTAACTATATCGGTTTGATATTACGTGAGATAAATCGCTCGTGACACAAAAATACGTTATTGGAAATTTTATACTTTTTCCGTTTAAGGGTTGAATTCAAAAAACATTCTTTCTTAAAATAATATGTCACATAGCTGAGACATTACTCCTCATAATCCTACTTCATTTATCGATTTTGGTTAGATATCCAGGGAGATAAATGGCTCGAAATAAAAAAAAAAAACTAAGTTTTAATATCACATTTTTGCCCTTTAAGGGCGGAACTACGGAAAATTCCTTTCTTAAAATATAATGTTACCATGGCGGAGATGTTATTCTTTGATATGATACCTCATTTATCTATACCAGTTACATATTAAGGGAGATAAATCGCTCGTGACACAAAAATGCGTTATTGAAAAATTTATATTTTTTCCCTTTAAGGGTTGAATTCCAAAAACATTCTTTCTTAAAAGATTATGTCACAAAACTGAGACATTACTCCTAATAATCCTACTTGGTTTATCGATTTTGGTTAGATATCCAGGGAGATAAATGGCTCGAGATACAAAAAACGCAATTTAGAAAAATCGAAATTTTTGCCCTTTAAGGGTCGAAAAACGAAAAATTCTTTTCTTGAAATATAATGTTACCATGGCGGAGACCTTAATATGTAATGTTATACAACATTTATCTATATCGGTTAGATATTAAAGGAGATAAATCGCTCGTGACACAATTACGTATTGCAAAAATATTGATACTTTTGCCCTTTAAGGGTCGAATTCCGTAAAATATCTGTCTTAATATATGACGTCACTAAAGAGGAGATCTTAATCTTTAAAATGATACTTCATTAAACGATTTCAGTTAGGTACCCAGTGAGATAAATGACTCGTAACACAGAAAACAGCTTTTTAGAAATATAGACATTTTTGCCCTTTAAGGGTCGAATTCCGAAAAATTCATTTCTTAAAATATGATGTGACCAAAGTGGAGACCATAAGCTTTAAAATGACACCTCATTCATTGATTTTGGTTAAGTATGAAGGAAGATACAGGCTTGTGACAAAAAAATACCTTAGAGGCAGCGAAGCCAGTCTGTTTTTGTGATTTTGAGAAGAAATATCAAGAATAGACCTGATGAAGATAACCGAGCAGGTTGTCGAAACGTCGTCGTTTTATGACACCATCCGGCTGGACTCCCGAGAAACTTTCATTGAATATATATGATGTTCGTATTATAGTATTAATTGTTTCTTTTATTCATAATGATCTGTTAATGTTGGTTTCTCTATCTGTGGAAACAGTTGAATACTTTTAGACCAGTTTACTATAGTTTGTTCGTTTCAAACTATTAATTCTGGGCTAAAATATGTTCCAATGTTAAAGTAGTAATTGATTGTTTCTTCATAATTGGTTTCTCACTCTGCAAACAGAATTGAATGACTATCGGTGAATTACCACTCCGCTTGTCTGCCACTCCACTATCTGAATAAAACATTGATAAATTTCAAAAATTTACTTCGGGCATCGCCACGTGCTTCTGCTAAATCATCCAAGCTTACTATAAATCTTTTGATACAATATCGGTACAAAGCGATGCAGGATGTCTCAAAAATGGCACTCATGAAAGAAGCTTAAATAACTAATAATGTTTCAGTTCTCATTCTGGCCCAGGCTGCATTTTAAAATTACTGCTAGAAAATCAAAGCTATCACTTGCATATCAATACGTTCACTATTTTGTATGTTAGTGATGTCATGAATAGCGAAATAATCTTGACTTATTATTTCAGATTGCGATACTAAATGAACCCGAATAGTGACGCTGGCAATGTGGCACTCGTAAAAACGCAGTAAATCAAATACTGAATACATCTGAAACTACATTCAGCCACATGAACTATGTCATCAGCTTCATGACAATCATTGAATTAATGTAATTAAAAAATTTATACTAACATGCTTGTAACTTACAGTGAACAATGGAAAGTCCATAATTATCTACAATCATTAATATTTCTGGTCAAGTTTACATCGCGATAAAGTGAGTTTTATTGCTCGTGATTTAGTAAGGTGAACAATGAAATTAATTGTGATAGGAATCCTGATATAGAAAATTCTGTTACTATTCGAAATGTAGTTCCTGTGCATTTAATGTGTTGAGATGTGTTCGTATCATTTAATTTGGAGCGGCAATATTAGCAGAAATAGTGGTTTGGTTGAAATGCTGCCTGGACCATTATGTTTTTGTTATAGCATGAGGCAGAAGGAATTTAGTTATTATTAGTAATCAATAAGCAGCTTTCATAAGTTCTGTGTAAATGAGGTGTATTCTGTTGTAAACAACTTCCAGTGTTGCTTCATGAAACAATAACTTTCTACATTAGCCCATTGAATACATTCGTTTTAAGTGTAAGATTCGATAGATATTTGCAGAATATTGAACAGTAAGTAAAAAGAACTGTTTTGGGAATCATAGTCTCTACTATTTGTACATAAATTTTGAACCAAAAATAATAAAGGGTTAGTTAAGTTTTAAATTCTGGCAAAAATAATTTGTAATACAGAGACTGTATAGTAACAAAAACGAAACAGGAAATAAATTAAACTGAGGTTGAATGGAATCCTTTATATTTTTATAAATACGACATTTCGGGCATGACAATGTTGCACTTTTAGTGAACCGACTTTCGTGCAGGTATACTCACAGCATTTTATGTTGTTTTTTCCCAAGCTTTGATTTTTCACATTTATTATGACGCATATATTATGAATGAAATTATGGTGTAATATTTGATATATCATACTATTTTATGTACGCTAATGAAAACATCTCTTTCCAAACTTAACAACAGTACCTACCTTTTTTTAATTTTTTTATTTAAGGTTAAGTACAGATTTATACTTCCTGCTTCCAAACTATAATTTGTCAAGTGCATCGGTTTTATGGCTTTTAAGCTAAACACAAACTTGCATATGTTTTTGCTTTTATTTCTGAAAAGTAGTGTTTGCGATTTACATAAAAATCAAAGAATAAACGTGGCACAGCTATCTACGAAGTAGGAAACTCTTTGTTGTTTGCGAATTGATATTAATGTCATTTTCTAAAAGAACTATGCATTTTTGTGTGATAAAATCTATCCTATGTCACTTAATTAACACAATTAACTGACTTCATGCCAAATTTCATTTAAATATGTTGAGTTATTAAGGCGTAATTGATTCCAGAAGTACATCCAAACACACTTCTAAACTTTCTCATTTTCTTATTTATACGAGGGCTATCTAGAAAGTAACAGATCTTTTGAAATAAAAAATAAACAAAGTGAAAAAAAAAAAAAACAATTTTTATTATATACATTTTGGAGGTAAACTCTTAGGCTATTTTTCTACATAATCGCCATTTAATTTAAGGCATTTATCATAACTTGGTACAAACTTTTCAATACCCGCTCTGTAGAAATCTGCCGCCTGCGAGCTCAACCACTGGTTTACACCGGCATGCAGTTCAGCGTCAGTGGCAAAGCGTTGCGTCGCGAGCCACGTCTTCATCACTGGGAACTGGTGGTAGTCGCTCGGTGCCCAATCCGGACTGTACGGCGGATGATTGAAAACTTCCCATCCAAAAACCATCCAACAGCTCTTGGGTATGGATGGCTGTGTGTGGACGAGCGATGTCATGGAGAAACAAAACTTTCTGGCAGAGTTTTCCCCGATGCTTGTTTTGTATCGCGCGTCTCTGAGTTGATTGTGGTAACCAACCACAATTTCATGAACTAAACTCCGTGAAATTTGGGGGAATTGTTCTGAGAGTTCTGTAATCATGAAACGGCGATTTTCACGGATTTTTTCGTTGATTTTCGGCACCGATCCTCATCGTGTTCATTGGTTCAGCCATTTTTAAAATCAATGCACCACTGCCTCACTCGGCTTTCACTCATTATTCCTTGGCTGTACACATCCCAAATCTGCCGATAAATTTCAATTGGTTTGTGATTTTTTGCCAACAAAAACCTTATCACAGCTCGCACTTCACAACTGGTGGGATTTTCTATTGAAGCGCTCATTTTAAAATTCCACTGTATACAAAGTACGACAGGCACGATGCACAAAACTACCACGGCCTGTTGCGTACTGAGTGTAGGGACACTCTGACTTCAAGATGGTGGCGCTAGCCCCTCCCATTGCCGCACCAGATCAAAATGTCTGTTACTTTCTGGATAGCCCTCGTATATAGATAGATTCTTTGCTCCAGTTTTCTTAGAAAGTGCAGAATCGCTGAGTACACCAAAATAAGCTCAAGCTTCTCAACTATTAAAGACAAACTAAACATTCAAAATGGCTTCAAGAACATGTGTGCCAAGAAAATAAATCCTGCTAAATTAAAAATTTCCCCTTATTTTTTAAACAGACCTCTTACATCAGGTGCCTTACGGAAGTCAAAATCAACATCTTTTTTTCCTTTTATACTTCAGAGAGACTACAGATGCTTTGCAATCAGTCATCTCACTGTCAATTAATTGGGCTGTGTATCTGCAGTTATTCCTTTTCATTATCAGCAGTTAAGAGATGTCTGTAAGACAGGTCCGTAAAGTCTCTTTGTCTTTAGAAATGTCTTTGTCAGAAGTCATGTTGTGCAGACCATTTCTAGCTACTTTAGTTCTGGAGAGTTTTGTGTGGTCAAATCTTGATTACTGCTTGTTTTGTACTATTAGGCTTCAGAAAGTTACATCAGGATGCTGGCAGTATCAACACACAGGCGTTGGGGCTTGCTGTGGGGATATATGTACCATTCTGGCATTTAGCACATGTGCTGAAGGTGATGAATTGCTACTTGTCAGTGGCATCAATTTTTGATGTAGCACTTGGCCCATATTGCATCAATATCTGATAGTATAGCTTGCAATGTTACTACAAATCTCTTTTTTTAAATGAAAAATTGCTCTTTAACTGTATTGTCAGCAACCCTCAACAAGGAACAAACTCTTTGCGCTGGCTTTTAAGTTGGCACAAAAATGTAATGTTATTTCCTAGTAATAGCAAAATATTTATTGCTCTCAATTTTTATTTATTTTCATGTTTTAATCTGCTAGTGACATCTTACTGCAGTATATACAAATGGTTTTAAAAAGTTTGATGGGTGAGAGGATCTGTAACTTTTAATTGAGTAGCAAAATGCTCACTGTCTCATATAGCGCAGAATTTTATGCTGTTTTAAAGATACTAAAATATATTAGTTTTTAATCATTCCAATTTCATAATTTTTCATGGTTCTTTTAGTTTCATTCAAGCAGTTAGAAATATATACTCAGCAGATTGTAAAAGTTACTATATCTATTCCCTTCAAAAATGAGGGAAAGATGTTATCTTATGATGGGCTACTGGTCATAACTGAATTTAGAGAAATGGGGCTGAGGGCAAGTTAGCCTGTAGCAAGTTGGGGCTGTCTGTCACAGAAATATGAGTGTAGTTGGTTCTGAAATGATACTGATTGTAAATAAATCTTTCTGAACTCTGTTAAAGTACTGGAATGGCTGTGGCATATTTGCTTATAAATGCTTATTTATATACTGGAATTATTCACTTGAAATTCTTACTTGTTCATTAATCTGTCTATTGGTTGCTTCTCAGTAAGAACTGAGGGCACTTTTATTTGAACAAATGACATGGAGAGTCTGACAAGAAAGTTCAATTGATCTTGAAAATCTGTATCTTAAGTTTTCCTTAAAATTAACACTGGCATCCTAACCACCACAATACAAATCACAGTGACTAAATCAGACTTCATTTCCAAACATACAATTGCAGTATAGTTCTAATTCACTAAGATCAACTACATTTTCACTCTCACAGTTTTCAAATATCTTCCTTAGATCACAACACATCTATAACTCAGTTTATGCAGCTTATTTGCGTATAAAAAAAGTGTCACATATCACCAAAAGTTAATTTCATTCATTGAGATATCAACAATATCCAGCACTTTTTTAAGAATGTTAACCACATTCAAAAACAACTTGTGGCTAAGCCCACACAAGCCTCGCGATCAACACAGCTACATGCAGAACAAAATTTACTGTTGGAGGTGATTGGGGAGCAATGACAATATTATCACAAGTATTAATCACAAGAAAGAAAAATGGGACATTTATATGAGAAATAATAATTATAAAAATAATCAAAAATAAATTTTGAAATAAGGTATATATTTACTGGCCAGTGATGGGTATAATAGTATAGGGATGGAAGGTATTATCTGGAATTGAGGTGTGGAGGGTGTGTAGTCTGCAGGATGTGTTGACATTGCAATTCCTCCTGCAGAGTTCTGATTAGGAAGTGTATCTGGAACTACTCTAATGGCTTTGACTGTGAAGTGGTTATTGAGTTGCAGGTATTGCAGGTATTGAGCAACAGGTAGGTATAGGTTAGGTTTGGTTAGTATTTTGTAATTTTTTATTTTATTTGCAGTGTTACAGACCTTATTGTAGTTAGCTACACTGGTGCTAATTTTATTCTTTATGTTTAGTAGTGTTTCAGGGAATTAATAACCTCATTATCAATATACCTCAAGGTCACAGCCACAACAAGAAGAATATTTTCCAAGTTTCTGATCAACCATACTATCATTCTTAAATGTCTGAGTAACTAACTAAAATATTCTGGTGTATCCATTACAGAACTACATGACCTTTAAAAGAACACTAGCTCAATTGTTTTTCCCAAATGGTTTTGCATAAAATTTTCTGCATGAGCAAAAGGTGAAAAAACGATTTTCAATTGAAATAAATGTTTCACCACAGTTTGATTCTGGCTTTTATTTACAAAAGATAATGATTTGGGAAATAATCTTATATTTATAGGTACATATATAGCTTGGCACAGTAGCTGATGTTAATGAATTTTTAGTAATAAATTTTATGTGAGCCTACTACTTATTACTAAAGTATTGAATTCTTCACTTTGGCCTCCAGTGATCTACAATTCAAGCCAATATTTCTACTGCATGAGAGCTACATTTTGATGGTGTTTCCAAAATTTCATTCACCTTCCTACAAAAGGGTTTGGTAATAAGGATGATTTACTGGATTTAAGTGACTAACGATTTAATTAATTTCAGCATTATTTTATCTTTTTCTGTAGAAACTGATTACTGAATTATGTTTTTTCAAGTGCAATGTCTTAACTCTCAAGACGTTAACATCAAGGTATTTAGAAATCTCGACAGTAACTTTTGTCATTATATCTGTTACTAAAATTTAGATTTAATCAATTATTGACTGTCAGGTTATTTCACCTTTAGAAAATACTTTTAGCTTTTAACATATTTCTTCAATCTTTGTAAACTGCAAGCAGCATTATTCACTATCTGACACCATACTCAAGATTTTTAAAGGCTTTAGTAATTGCATACTGTTCCATTTTTTAATTTAATTACCATTTGATCTAACATAGAAAGTACTGATGAAATTTGTAGTCCACTTACAGATTTGATTATTTTATTCATGTTGTAATGTGCCTTCTAGCCATTGTTCAGTGCTTCTGGTCACAGTATTATTTCATTACTTTTCTGAGTGAAAATTTTATATATATCCACAAATAATCTTTTTCCTTATTTTAGGACCTGGAATTAAAGAGACAGAATCTACAGTTGGAGGTAGAAAACAAGAAGAAACTAGTTGTGGCAATTGTAAGTGATGTTGATGCATTAGAAAAAATGTTGGAACGTACAGCTGAGATGTTCCGGAAACTTCATCAAGAGAGGAGGAATTAATAGATCAGTGGGAATCTTCTGTAGGCATTCTCCACCAACGGGATTCTGATATCAACAGGGCAGTGGAGGTATGGTATGAGTTAGTTGAGATTTTAAATAGGTTTTTTCCCCCATATAAGCAGTGGCGTAGCTAGATCAACAAGGGCCCCGGTGCAAAAAAATTATTTTGGGCCCTCAGGCCAGACGGGCGACCTTTTTTTTGCTTTGTGTGCTGGTAGGGGCCTCCTGAACTGAGGATGGGGGCCCTTGAATTGTTCTTTAGGGGCCCCTGAGCAGTGGTTGGGGCCCCCCTGAGCAGCGAGGGCCTTTAGTGAGGGGCTCCTGTGTTCTATGGGGCCCCTTAGACGACGGTAAGGTCGCCAGTTTGCCGTAAAGGCTCGTGGGCCCTCTAAATTGCGCCTGAGGGCCCCTAGAGGTGCGCTTAGGGGCCCCTTGAGGTATGCTTGGGGTCCCCCTGAGCGTGAGGGCCCCGGTGCACTGCACCGCCTAGCCCCATAGTAGCTACGCCCCTGCATATAAGACCTAGGAAGAAGAGCTTGCTGAATAAATGGTCAGAGGATTTCAGTTAAGATAAAACTGATTCTTTCTTTACTTTGATGGTGCAACTTGCAACACTGGT